>VWPW01017255.1:356818-441008 GCA_013389825.1 Crypturellus undulatus | reverse complement strand
TTTTTTTTTTTAACAAATCGATCTTCATAGCACCCAGCAATGACATGTTCCCTCCTAAGAGACTCAAGCACAGGCACATCCTAACAGAGGTCACAAGGTTCAGAGTCATGTTTGTCCGAGTGATTCTTTTTTTTTTAATTCAATCCTAGAAAAATCTGTTTACTGAGATACTTTCAAGGTCGCATGAAATCCATCTAACTCTGAAGGATTTTTCTTTCTTAATGCATCTTGCAAACTTTTGTTTTCTTGGAAGATGCAACAGACTGAAATGAGTTCTTGAGGCTTCAGACACCTAAACAAGGTGTCTTGATTTTACTTTTCCATATGTTTTGCTTTTACCATATGATTCTACTGAGTTACTTTATCAATATATCAGTGGTCAATCTATCTTGTTCACCTGCAGCTGTTATAGCCCAGCATGCCTGATTGGTTGTTATGCAAAATAATGGCAGGATTTCAGCTTAAGTGATTTCTTTTTCATACTTCTTCAGAATTAGATTTTGGATTTTTTTTCCCTCTCCTATGGCAGAACTTCATTGTCTGTCTAATTTAGGACTCATTTGAGTCTATGGATTCAAGTTTTTTTAAAGAGATTAGGGGGATGATTGCCAAACCCTCACAGGAACATAATTCTTGTTGGTCCTTCTAAAAAATCAGCTTTAAAGGCTGACTTACTCATGCTGCCCTGGACAGAGAACAAACCAGACTGCAAAAGAAATTCCTAAAGGAATATTCTACTGCTGAGCCTGGACATGTCTGGGATTTTGAGGACATAAACTAGAAATTAAAAAAAAAAAATCATCAATCTCACCATGACCAGAGATACCCAGGACAGATTAACAATAAAACAGATTTGGCAGCAAATACTAAGGAATATAATTCTGTTCTCCTGCTGGTATCCTGCCCTGTGGCAATGTTTGCTGAGTTAAGGGTTTGCAGTGACTTGGGAGTCCCCTCAGCCTGAGGACCAAAGGCAACTTCAGCCCCTGACTGAGACAATTAGACTAAGAAAAGGAAAAATGAGTCTGTATCAGGGAAACTTCCTGAGAACTTTGGGCTCAGTTCTCACTGCTAGCACAAAACTTGCATGTTACCTCTGGCAAGGTCTAAAATCTTTCTACTTTAGTTCATACTTATGCTAACAGGTAATAATGCTTTTCTGCAACATAGGGGTGACCGAACATGTCTTTTTTAATGATTGTGAGATGTTTGGATGAAAACGAGGGACAGAGACATGTCTAGGCAGATGTCTTACATATATATCCAAAACCCAAGAGAACAAGAAATTAGTTCCCCTTCTGACCTCGAGTCCTGCTGACATCAAGTCAATAATGTACACGATACGGCAGGTAGCTGAGCACAAGCAATGATTACACCTTGCCATTGCTGAAAACCCTGTTGCCGTGTTTGTAGAGGCTCTGTCTGCACATCACCTATGGGAGCGGTTGATGGCTTTAGAGCTGTGATCTGTAAAAAGAGTAAGGAATAACTGAGCAGAAAAAAGGTGGTGACTTTACCTTTTCCATTTCCTCATGAGATGTTTTTAGTCTGCAGAGCTAGGTCTGTTTGCTCAATGTGTACCATGTGGGATGATCTAACTGCCCTGCAGGCCCTGAAGGCTCCATATGCAGCAGCCCAGGAGCAGGAGATGCTGGATGGACTAGTCAGCGTGACAGTTCTGGGCTTTGCTTGGGGTCTTCCTGCTCTGGGTGATTTTTTTTTTTCCTTTTTTTGTCTTCTCCAAACAGACTCCATCTCGCTCATTGTTTAACGCATTTAATCTCCCTCCAGTTTCAAGGGATGGCCCCTGAGGTCTGTACTGAACTTGCTTCTTCACTTCCATCCTTTGGTCGTCTTGGCTGTTGGAAGATGGGGAATTTAATTTGCTCCGACGGCCTCTCTGTTTCAGACTCCTCTCCCCGGGTAGAGACCCTCGTGCTCTTGGTCTCTCCCGGCCTCTCTGCTGCTGCGCTGAGTGCTCCGGACGATGCCCCCATCTCCGGCTTCTGACTCTTCTTCCCTCCTTAGCCATTTCTTTCCCCTTGTGTTTCCTGCTGCCTCTGACATTCATTGCCTTGATGGCTAGTTCATTAACACAGACTCTTTGGGGGCAAGTATTTTCACAGATATAGCTGTGTATAAATAAAATGTATTCCCTTACTGTGACAGTGGGGAAGGCCTGGAATCTGCATATCTGCCTCCCTGATGCTGCTGTACATAGATGCTCTCATCCCGCTGTTCCCTTCCCCCATGAGGCATTAGCAGACACTTCCCACCCCTCTGGCCATTAGACAGGAGACTCTGCAGTGTTTTCACCAGGCATTAGGCAGCAGCCTCCCCTCCACCGACCTGGCAGGCATTTTCCTGTGTACGCTCCACATTAACATGGGCTGTCTACACTGGCGAGACATTAAAGCATAAACAAGCGCCTCTCTGCTCCTATGCAGACATTAGGTCATAGTTTCTCCTTATCCCGTCTCTCCATCAGGGATACATATTCTTCCTTCTCCTTCTTAAAAGGTTTGTCTCCTTCCTCTCTTAAAAGCTTATCCACTGGCAGAAATTCACATCCTTGCTAGTGATTTCCCCCAAGGGCCAGAAACCTCTGTGCTCATCCAAGCTGTCTCATGGGAATCCATCCTTTGGAAGGATGCAAAGACTTCCTTAAGTCTTTGCAACTTCTTCACCTGAAAAACTAGCAAACAACTGTGCAATTTTTCTCTTTTATAGAGTACCTGGAAACTGATGGGGTCCTTACCTGTGCTTTCCAGACAGTGACATTAGGACTGTGGTCACACTGATGCTTCTTAGGAACCATGATCAATGAAATGGTTTCTGAGAACATTGCTGTAAATTAAAAATCCGGTGTCCCTTTGCATGTTGTCTGTGAATCCGAGGTCTTGATGGAACCTCCATCTATTCATGGATTCAAGGATAGTGTGTTGCCAAATATATGCGAGTGTGTTTATTTAGTCTTGTGCCCTGATTTCAGTTTTGGCCAATAGCAGCTGCCTTTGCAGAAAACATAACCAAGTGTGGCATTGAAATTTAATAGAAAATCTCCTATTGAAGTCTTTTTTTCACAGGTTTCAAAAGTTATAGGTTGGATTGTGCCCGAAGGCAGGAGGTATACTATTCCCTGCAAATCTCTTATTTTTGTTTTATCACCTCAATAATTCTATGTGATTTCATTAGCCATATTCATTAATGTCAAGTCCATTTTACAAAATTGCACCATGATCCTGGCCTTGGGTGCATCTTACATTATGGAGTTCTTTGAGCTGCATGAAAGATTGCTCGTATTCAGAGGATTGCTTTCAATGTGCAGTCTTCTGGGACAGGATAAGCCAGGTTTTAATTGTGGACATGTATTTTTGTTCATTAAACAGGAAGCTAAACAACATCACATCATTTGCTTGACCAGTTCCAACCCAGCAACAACACACAAAGAGAGAGTACCACCAAATACTATGCCAAAACATAAAAAAAGCCTTGAAAAATGTTGCTAAGTAAATTCATATAATGCATAAATTAGAGAGAATTGCAACTGGCTCATGGATATTCTATGAGCAGAAGATAAACATCTAAGTTAGTTGCATAAATTATTCATCATAAAGTATTTGCTCAGCTTTTCTCATCAGCTATGAGAGCCATACATCGAGACGTTTGGATAGGATAATAGTACTGTGGCTTTTACCTCAGTGATGTGCTCCAGGAGCAGAAACCTCTAGGAAGGAACTGTATGAAAGGACCAAGTGGAAAATCTCTCCTTCACTGTGATGTTTTGATGTGGATGGAGATTCTGCTAAGTACTTGTTTGCCATGTGAATGGAGCTTGCAGTTGTCCCTTGGTACCAGGCAAGGTTGGAGATACAGCAGTAAATTCTTTGAGACTCCTCTTTTTGCCTACTGCTGGTGGTGACATAAGGTGATATTGGACCTGATGTATAAAATGACTCAAAGCTCCCCCTTGAGCAAGTTATTTAGCAAATTGTCTTTTTGTTATTGTTGTTGTTATTTTCTCATCTTCAGAGTCCTGTACTTTGCGGTCTTTCATTCTAGTTGCATCACTGCTTATCTTGTCCATCCCCAACCATCATTTGGTTGAGAGTTTTGATCTATCACTAGAGCCTCACTTAAACAGTTGCATGTTTGAGCTCCATTGTCTTTGCTTTGGAATAAATATTTTGACACAGACAAAATCAAATCCTCTCTAACTTTTCTAGGAACATGAAGTATTTCCACACTCGGAAAATGTCCTGCCTCAGAAGGTCTCTATTTAGCACTGACTTTCCTGATAAGAACTGTCAGAAGCAGCACTTGGAGAGCAGCAGTGTGTTTTCCTTTCACGGGAACTAACAATTGTCTCCTTGGAGAGGAAGCACACATGGCATTTTCCCACATTTGCTAGTTATGAGCTTCCTGATAGGGACAAGGGAATCTTTATTTATTATAAAACCTTCATCACAGTAGTAACATTGGCTGTCCTTTAGCATCTGCATCCTTCCACATAGGGCAACTGCTCTGGCCAGACAGGACCATTCCTTCTTTATGAAAAAAAAGAGATTTCATTCTGCAGCCAGGTTTGGGATCTCCACTNAGGACCATTCCTTCTTTATGAAAAAAAAAAAAAGAGATTTCATTCTACAGCCAGGTTTGGGATCTCCACTCTAGCCACAAATGACCTGGAGCAACCTTGCTCTGTCATGTTGGAGTGAAGCTTCACTTTTAAGGCTCTAACTATCCTCAAAAGCAGCCATAGGAACTCCACGTGCGTGTCTTCCCTGCGTGCCAGGTATTGGACTTTTACACTGATCTGGGAGAGCAGAGCAGCTACATTCTAACTACGACCTCTTCATACAATAAATACATGAACATTCCTAACACACTGATCATCCACAGTCAGCTTGAAAATCAATGATCCAACTCTCCCTCCTTCCTGATACTAAGGTCCTAGTCCAATATTTTAGGAGGAGGGTGGTTGGAGAGTTCAGAGGGTCTCATTGACAATATTTTTCTGGAGAATATCAGGTTTTCAAGGTCTAATGCTAATGACTTTTAGGATGTAGTAAGCAGAGGTGTTCTGTTTGGGGATTATTATTTGGCTTGTGAAAGCCTAGGGGTTATATAGTGGGGATTAGCTCAGGGGTAAGGAGACATTTTGCAATAAAAGGCTAGCACTTTGCTATTTTAATCCTTAGCAAAATAATAGAACTGGCATAAAATAAAGTGGGTGTAGAAGCAACTTGGAAGCAAAGAGATGTGACTTGTGATTCTGGCTTTGCAACTGACTTACAGCATCTTCTAAATCTGCACACAGACCAGGTTCTTCACCAGCAAAGCAGCCCTGCTAGTGTTGGTTGACACATAGTGATAGAAAATGCCATGTCACTGCCAGATATGGTAATTTTTATTATTTAAGTGATTTTTTTTCACTGAAATCTGATTTGAAGGAATAAGTGAATGAAAAGGGACAAAGAAGCTTGTGACTCAATTATCCGGAAGATGGTTTAAGACAGTGCATGTACATCACAGGATGGTAGTTATAAATAAAAGCTTTTACTTTTAAGAAGGCCCTTCTTGATATTTTTCAAAGGACATTAATAGATTTCTCATCCTTTAGGTGCTCAGCTGGTGACATATTTTAGAGGCCCCATTTTTAGATCACATGTGTTCAAGATTTTCTCCATATCTTTCCCTTTTTGTTGTTTCAAGATGGATACCTACAATAAGTGACTGCTTTTGCAAATTAGCAACAATTTTGCAATGAGCTTTACTTTTTTTCCAGTTGCTCTCAGTTTAAAAGAGGATGTTCTAAATGACCTTGTAGTTTTTTAAAAAGGTAAAGAAAGAAAAACAAATAGAACCTCCATTTTCATCCTGGCCTCTCCTCATATTCAAATTAATTCTTTTAGAAGGGTTATTAAGAGCTTTTTTTCTTTTTTTTTCTTCCAAAAAAAATCTTTTCTGTATTTCCTAGTGCTGAAAGATGAAGATGTTCTGAGTTTTACAAAAGCGGGAGCTTTGACTAGCAGGAAGACCTGGTGACACAGTGACACAGAGACACAGCAAGTCACACTGGACATAAACTGTGTCTAGTCAAATAGCTTATTTTTTCTGATAGGAATCAGAATGGTGCAAGACTACAATGCGCGTGAGGGTGGAAGGAGCAGCCTGCTCCCAACATAGGGGAGCTCAGTACTCTGCAAAGTGTCTCTGGAGACCCCAAAGTGGAGACCCTCCGCAGACCCTGAAACTCCCTCATTAGCCGTGATGCTCCTGCTTGAATGTGTTGTTCTCGTGCAGTAATGTCTCACTCTTCCTCTTCCTCTTTTCCTTCCTCTCCCTCTTCTCTCTAGCCTTGTAGTCTCTCGTGTGTATCTGTGCAGGGGTGTCCAGCAGGATCGTCCCCTTGGCCACCCTCCTTCCTGTCCCCTGGCGGTTCCCTGTGCCCACCCGGACTTGCCGCCTCACCCGTGTTGTGTTCCTGTGTTGTCGCGTAGGGAGTTTGCCCGTTGGAAGGTGAGGAACACAGCCATCGAGCGGAGGGACCTGCTCCACAACCCACTGCCCCTGATGCCCGAGTTCCAGCGGAGCATCCGCCTGCTGGGCAGGAGACCCACCACGCAGCAGTTCATTGAGACCATCATCAAGAAGTACGGGACCCACATCCTCATCTCTGCCACCCTGGGAGGTAGGTGGCACATTGGCCCGTTTTATTCCATCGGGGTCGGTGGTGGGGTGAGAGGGTGTAGGGCAGCACCCGCAAACCTTCCACACGGAGGTTGATGCAGCATCCCCACTGCAGCCCCTCTCCTCTGCAGACAAGATGGGAATCCCAAGAGCAGAAACAGCCTTTGCAAGTGGATTTAAATGCAGTGCATGGAAGCACTGCCTTTGAGATATGTGCGCACCCGTGCTCCTTCGACAACACTGTGTATCCACGTGCATCGAGATAAACATGCTCAGTCTGCAGCTGAGTCTCTCTCTACCAATTTTGGTACCCCCATGCTGGAAAAGCCTGGCTGAATGCAGAAGTGAAAGCAGAAACATGGAGTAGACTTACGAAAAAAAGAAATTAAATGCAAAATGTTCACACAAGGACTGAGGAGAGGTTTGTGTGGGGGGCAGAATGTCAGGGATGGCACAAAAGGCACAAAACAGAGAACTGTGGGACGTATGTGCTGCTGCTGCTGCTGGTGCTGCATAAACCTTTCAAATGTAAGAAGTACTGCCCACAAGAGGGGTGAAAATCAGCAGCTCTTCTTGAAATTTCCTGTTGATTTTCTTTCTCTTGTATTTTTTATTGATCCTTTGGGGTGTGCATTTAAATGCTTTTTTTTATTAAAAAATGCTGTCCTTACAGAAGATACTTTGATGATAAAGGATCTAATTCTCAGTGCAAGGTTTGTTGCTATTGCTCCTCATACGGTATCCAGCTTCCAGCCCTGCCACATGGAGCAGTGATTGTGAAGTCTGTAGTGAACTTTGAGGAATTTTTGGCCATCTGTCTGTTCCCTGAACATTCTGCAGACAATCGGATGAGACAGAGATGAGATGAGATGTGTGCATATGATTCATGCACAAATCAGGCGGTAGGTAAATTGGCATGGATCCACTGAAGTCAAATGGTCTTTCTTGCTGCAAGCATCCTTCAAAGAACCCGAGGCTCTAGTTTGAGTCCACCCACTCAAATCTGTCCACTCCATCAGCAAGGGGTGTAAGAGCTCAGGTTTCCATGCACCGAAGAGCATGAGTGACTGCATGTATCAGTCCTTAAAGAAATCCATGTAGAGATAAACTCCTGTCTATTGAGGAAATAACTCCTCACAGATAAATTTTACACAGCCCAAACCAGTCAAGTAAGAAACTGGTGAGACTGAGAGAGTTTTGTTTGTGGGTTTACTTTTTTTTTTTCTCTTTTTCTATCGAGATGTTTTTTGCTTTTCACATTGCTGGAAATTCCAAAATAAGAAAGACCTTCGATGGTGAAATATATTTTTAATTTTGCCTGGGTGAGGTTGTGAATTATTCACAGTGGCTTGTTTCTTCTCCTGATTTTACAACACAACAATTTTAAATATGCAGAGGCTTGTAACGAGAACCAGTGTTGGAGAGGAGCACTGAATGCTCTATCAGCCCAGAGCATGGTAAGCAATGGTGGGGGAGAAAGAAAGGATTTGTCTCGGCAGCGGCAATCCAAAAGAAGATGCAGATGAATCTGAGCATGCATTATGCAAAGAGGACACTCAGTAATCAGAGTTTTTGCGCTAAACAAGACCACTGTGATATCAAAGCAGACATCTCCTGGGAGATGCTGTCACCCTTGCTCTCTCAAGACCTCAGGTCTTCTCAGAAAAGTTACAAAAATTCTGCTTGGGATTATAGTGATTTGTAGCTCAGCCTGACGTCTTCTTAGGTTGCAAATGAGTAGCAAATGTACAAGAAACTTCCTTGCTTTTAAATGGCAGTTGTTGCATGGACTCCAGGAGTCCGAGTGCTGGATCAGAGCAGCCTGAAGCTGAGCACAGCAGCTATTTTCACATCTGGTGACACGAGGAACAATTCTGATGCTTTTGAGCTGCAGAGAAGGCAGGTTCCTCCCCCTCCCCTTCTCTCCCCCTGCCCTCCAAGCCTAATAAAGAGCCAGATCTGCTCCAGTTTAGTCTGACAAAGAGATTGGTGAAGGGTCATTTTGAGGGCATCCACGCGCCGTGATGTAGTGCACAGAGCTGAGAGCCAATTTGCAGGGAAAGCCCTGAAGGAAAGACAACTTTGAACATAGTATCAGCTTAATAAACGAGAAATTAAGACTTAATAATGCAGCAAAAGTCTATTAACCTCTCCTGATCTAAGGGTTGCTTTCTCACGTGCACTCTCCATGGGGATGCTGCACTTTTCCTAGTCTGTGCTCATGTACACAGAGTAGATCCTCAGCAAATAGCATCTCTGTGCAGCCCCCTTCTCTCCTAGAGGCAGTATTTATCCCTCAGGAGAAGCATCAAACCTCACAGGCTTTTCTTTCTTCTCTTTTTTTCTTCCTCTTCCTCCCCTGTGGAGAGGTCCAAACACCTCGGGGAGGAAAAAATGACAGTTTTTGTGGGGAGAATGTATTGCTGCCCTAAAGCAGAGGCTTCTCCTCTCAAATGCCTGGAGGCTCCTTGCCGGCTTCCTCTTGTCTGGGCGCCCAAGGTTAACCGTGAAGCTCCTGTTGATTTGTAGCCTCGTTACCATCCGAGGGCTTTCCCTGAGGGACAGCCAGCCCATGGTTGCTCCCTCTCCAAGGGATCTCCAACCTCAGCGTTCCACTGGCTACCAATGAGCTAGAGTCTGGACTAGAACAGTTTTGAATTTTGTGCCAACGTTATAAAAAAGAGAGCATTAAAAAGAAGGTACTGTTATTTTCCAGGGGGAACAACAACAACAACAACAACGAGTTGTATATATTTTTTAGCTCAATTACTGGGTGAATCCCAGGGGTTTCTCTGAGAATTGCTGCTAGGGAGACTTATTCCAGATCTTCTCTTTCCTTTCTCAGCCTCCTGAAATGGAGGCAAAGCCCGACGTACATCTGCTGTAAACTCAGAGTCTGACCTTCCTTCAAGTCTCTCTGTAAAATTCACCTCCGTGATGAAATCTGAACAAACATCATCAGTGACCAGACATCTGGTGCACGGTGACCGCCACTTCTCTCACTAATCACAGTCCTCTCATCGCCTTGTGCTTCCCCATCCGCTGGCTGCACCCCTGTTGTGTCTCAGCAGATACTGAGGGTTTAAATCCTGCGGGACAAGAACCATCTTTCTGCTATTTGTGCGGATACAGCCTGGAATGACAGAGCCCTGATCTCTGCCAAGGACTCTCCATGCTGCTCCATGAATAATAATGTTGACATGGTAAAAGAAATAAAAGCTGGTAATTTTCCAGGAAATGTGCTCTTGTGAGCAGTGGTAATGATGATACTGTAACTACTGTGACTTTGATCATGGTTAAAAAAAATAGTATGTTGGTTTTGACAAAATATTAAAGCTATAAAAATTTACGTAAAAAACTTTTCCACCTAGCTTCCTTGAAACCAATTAAAAGTTTTCATTGATCTTTTCCTGAAAAATATACTCTTTCCAGCAAAAAATTTGCATTTTTCATCTCAAAGCAAAAGATTCAATCGTCAATATATCAGTTGCTTGAAAAGCTAAAATCCAATAAAAGTGTTTTGATTTTCAGCCAGGGTATTTTTGTTTTGTTTTCAGTTACTTGGCTTGTAGATAAAAGCTGGAAAATTTCCAGGGAAAGGAGAGAGGGGTTACTGTTTTTTTTTTTGGTTGTTTTTCTTTTTTTTTCGTATATGAAATAGAAGAAATTATTTGAACAAATCCAATGATTTCAACTAATCAGATTTTTTTTTAAAAAAGGAAGTGCTTGCTCTCTGTAAAAAACTGCTGAAGAGCAAAAAATTTCTTGGACTAAAAAGTGGTGATGCATTTTTTGACCATGTTAGTACTGCCAGTGGCAATGTATTCATCAGCGTTTCATCTATGAAATCAGAACGAGCACCATTATTCTCATTAACAGAGCTATGTAGACATGGCAAATTCCTACCCTAAGTGTCTAGTCTGCTCATTTACTAAAATCAAGCTACAAATGTTAGAGAAGGAGGACAATTTTCCACCTTTACTCCTTCCAGCGCTATAAAAACTACTTTCTGTTAAAACCAGACTGGATTTTAATCTGGCTCATACAGTACAAATTGAACTTTTAAGTAATATTACTTCTAAACTTTGTGCTATTTTCATAGGTGTTTCTTTTTGTTCAGGTTTCTGCTAATGTTCAGGATTCTAGTGCTATTGGGATCCCAACTTCCCTCCTGGACTCCATGGTTACCAGCTCGGATTCACCTGTTGTTCCTTCCCTTTCCCTTTCTGCTTAAATTCACTAAATGTGGTTCTAGGAGAGAAAACAAAGTGGCTTAGCTCAGTTTTTTCATTTGCTCTTTCATCTGTTTGCTCCCCCTCACTCACCCACTTACTCTTTTGCACGGCCACTGCAAGCCAAAGAGGTGCAATTAGCAATTGTTTGTCCTCTGCACTCTCCTACGTGCTTATGTCCTAATTGCAACTTAAATCATCATTTATTCCTTCCATAAATCAGGTCAGAGGCTTGCATAAGAGTGGCATCTGCTCCTGTGAGGTGTGCGTCATCCTAGATGCACTGCCCACGGAGAAAGGCATTTCTCAAGCCTGAATCTATTCCAGCAGTTGTGCTCTAGCTGCACTGACTAACAACCACCTGAAAAGTTATTTACTGAATTCAGTGGAGCTGATCTGCATCTGTGGTGGATCTAGTCTTTTCTGAATAGAGAAGGCTCATTTATAGAGCGCTGACCCTATAGTATTAGTGAGGAAGGATGGATTCATTTAAGAAAGTTTTAGATTTAGAGATTTGTCTTCATATGCAACATGAGATTTCATGCAATTCTGTTGAGGTTGCCCTCCCTAGCAGCCTTCGGGCACCACTGACAGCTCCTTTTCCTTCCGCTGCAGGAGAGGAGGCCTTGACCATGTACATGGACAAAAGCCGACTCGACAGAAAGTCAGGAAACGCTACCCAGAGCGTCGAAGCGTTGCACCAGCTTGCATCCTCCTACTTCGTAGACCGTGATGGCACCATGAGGAGACTCCATGAGATCCAGATCTCTACCGGAGCAATCAAGGTACTGTGTCTTGCCGCAGGAGGACAAAGAGGATAGTGTTTTTATACCACTACTATAGAGTTATGGGGCAGTGCTTCACCATTCCAGTATAGCATCTTTCCTGATTGCAATAAGATGCTCTGCACCAGTTGCTCTTGAATTATTTGTTCTGTTATGGTCTGCAATGAAGAAGTGATCTCTCCCTGACCAGTAATGTTGGTAGAGAAGACGGACATTGATAATGATGATTATGTGGGAGAGAAGCTTTCTGCTGATGCAGATTTTCTTCTGCTAAGCTTTCTGACCTCTGGAAGGCCACGAGCACATATAGCAAGAGAGGGAAATTCCAGATTAGAAATGAAGTTTCAAAAGGAGCTGCAGTTGTGTGAACTGGTCAAACCCATGTAGCCTGGGAGTATTTTCCTCTTGGAGCTATAGCAAATTCTGCTAAACACATCTCACAGAATCACAGAATGGTTGAGGTTGGTAGGCACCTCTAGAGACCATCTAGTCCAACCCTCCTGCTACAACAGAGACACCCAGAGCATGGGGCACATGCTGGCTGGTGGCATCCAGGAGGGTTTAGAAGATCTCCAAAGAAGGAGCCTCTACAGCCTCTCTGGGCTGCCTGTCAGACAAATCAACTACAAGGAAAGGTGAAAAACTCAGAGCGTGCCATTACCAAAGCATGTAGAAAGAAAGGGATTGAGAGGCAGCCCAGGGACTGCAGCAGGAAGGAGGGGGACTCTTCAGACCAAACAAAATAAGGAAAATGGCTCTGCAGACAAAGGCTGCCTTCCCTGAAAGCAATCATGCTATACTAGGGAGGGATTTTATTGTCCCGGAGTTCACTCCAGGGAAATGATGTGGATGGAGTCATCATTGTTAGCCATTTCTGAAAGGTTTCAGCTTCTGTTATTGTGCTGTGGTAGCTCATGGCTGAGCCTGTTCCCTCCTGGATGGGAAATTGGATTGAGATATTGAAGCAGTGACAGCAGATAATCACCCCCTGTGAATTCGGGAAGGGCAACTCTCCTCCAAGGCTGGAAACAGCTACAACCACCGTGGTGATACTGTAGGTCATCTGCAGCTCAATGTATCCTTATCATGATGCATGCACATATGCCATGGGAACACACCATCACTGCAGGTTGGCAGCCCATCTCTTCTTGTTTTCCAACAAGACGAGCTAGCAAATAATTTCTCTGCTGGTTTCTGGTGTTCTCCAGTGGAAATCTCTATGAGAAACATTGATCTGCAGGCTCCCTTTGCCAATCCCAGAATAACGTATAGTACCATAATGAAAGCAGGCACAATTTTCTCTTCTTATCCAGCTTTTGTGAGCAGTGTTAGCTATGCTTGTCCAGTGAGGGATACATTTTCTCAGCTGTGTAAGTTGTACTTTGGATTGCGTTAGCTGGTGATAGGTCATGATATCATAAGGTCTGAGCCTGACAGAGGAGGGTGCAAGGCTTCAAACAAAAGGAACAAACCTTTCTCTCTTTTTCTACACCCTTTTTTAGGTAACAGAAACTCGGACTGGCCCTCTGGGTTGTAACAGCTATGACAATCTGGACTCTGTGAGTTCTGTCCTTCTGCAAAGCACTGAGAGCAAACTCCACCTGCAAGGTAGGGAACAGCGGAGAGGGAGGTGGCAACAGGGGGAACTGGGAAGGAAATGGAGAGAGGGGGATTGTCTTGTTTCTAGCCTTGTTCTCTCCTGTTTGCTATTATCATCTTCTGTGTTGCAAGTTCCCTGGGTCAGGACTGATGGTGTCCTGTGGCTTCCTATAGTGACCGGTGCAATATGTTCATGNAACAGCTATGACAATCTGGACTCTGTGAGTTCTGTCCTTCTGCAAAGCACTGAGAGCAAACTCCACCTGCAAGGTAGGGAACAGCGGAGAGGGAGGTGGCAACAGGGGGAATTGGGAAGGAAATGGAGAGAGATTGTCTTGTTTCTAGTCTTTTTCTCTCCTGTTTGCTATTATCGTCTTCTGTGTTGCAAGCTCCCTGGGGCAGGACTGGTGGTGTCCTGTGGCTTCCTATAGTGACTGGTGCAACATGTTCATGCTCGTGACAGGGGATAAGCTAAAGGCACATGAAGCTGGAGACTGGGGCCTAAGGAAGTGTCTAAGTACAGCAGGTGCCCATCTGCCCTCAAGTTTTGATGGACTTCTGGCTTCTGTATATTATCCGGACATTGATATGAATAAATGTGACCTTTTCCATTAATACTGAAGGGACTTACTGTCCATGCGTCTCTCTGTCCCTCCCAAACAGCCCATTTGCATAGGAGGTTTGCAGATCAGCTTTTGGGACTAATGACCATAATCTTTGGGAAAAGTCACAGAGGTTTTATTTGGAGGCTAGAAGCCATGGCTTTGGTCCCAGCTGGGGAGNAACTTTTGGGACTAATGACCATAATCTTTGGGAAAAGTCACAGAGGTTTTATTTGGAGGCTAGAAGAAGCCATGGCTTTGGTCCCGGCTGGGGAGCTAGTCCAGAAGGCAACAGATAGAGGTCATAACTGAACTGATAAATAAACACACGCTGGTTAGCAAGAAGTCAGCTTCAGTGGAAGGAGAAAGTTCACTGGGCATGTAATTTACTCAGGTTATTCCCAAGTTTTTTTTTTTTTTTTTTTTTAATGAAATAAGGAAATGTGGAATTTAATTGCTCATTTGCCCAGATGGTTTTATTTCTGGAATCCTTGTACTTGCACAAATTTTAATTTTTCAGATGAATGGGCTATATTACATCTTCCGCTTTGAGTATAATTTGGCAAGTACTGTTTTAATCTTGGTTTCACAGAAACTGGGTTTCATTTACTGAATCATGTTGGGGGAATATTATTATTATTGTTATCATTTGCCTTTAAAAATAATAGGCAGGTTGCTTTTACTATTCAGTGATTATCTAAATCACTGAATTCTGGTGCTTCCCTAATTAGCAATAAACAAATTGAGGCTTTTTATATACTGTGATGATGGCTGGTGGTATAAAAAACTTGAGGATGACACATTAGGTAAATAGGCACACCAACAAATAGCTTGATCCATAGGTGGAAAAACTGGGAAGTTAATCCATAGATCTCTCTTGGTTATGTGATGCTAAAGAAAAGAAGCAAAAAAGTGGCTGGGAGAGGAAAGGAGCTGGATAAAGATTTAAGGGAGGAGAAGGAGATGTCATCCGTGGGTCCTCCCAGATCAAACACATGTGAATTTCATGGGATAACATGGCACAAAGGCAGACCAGACCTGAGCAAAGGAAGACAGCAAACAAGAGGGAAAGGTGAGAGCTTTTCCTACTATAACAAAGTGACCTTTCAAGCTCCACCTGAGTGTTTTCCAGCTAATCTGGAGCGAGGTTCTGGGATAATTACCCAGAATCCTTCCGCTGCTCGGAGAGACCTCATTAGGAATTAGTCACAGGGCTGCAGGTAATGGATCGTGACTGAGTCTCCTCTCCTCTGATTAGCAGCTGAGCAAGAGCTGCTGACAGAAACCCATGTTGTCACCTTCGTGTCCCTCTGTCTGGAAGGCGAGCGCAGGAAAAGAGCAGCATCTTCATGACAGGGAGAATGTCTGTTTCCGTGCTAGCTCGCATCAGCCCAGCCGCTAGTTTTCAAAGTCATGTCCTATTGGAGATGTCATGGCCAGACCCAGAGCTGAGCTATCTTCATGTGTGTGCAGGGTTTGGGTAGCTCAGCCAGCTCTGGAATTTGGTCTTGGAACTGAATGTCTGGGGGTGGCATGGACTGGTCAGAGTCAAAACCACTAATTCATGAAGGAAAATCCATGTGGGTTTATAAATGTATGTCCAGATCAGTACGGCATTGGGATAGAGTGTGTTTATCACCATAGCACAGAAGATTTTGCCATTTCCCTAGCACTTTCAGGTGATAGGATTGCCAGTCCTGTGCAGAGGAGATGCTCATGCCACTCTCCACAAATGCATGGAGATATTCCAGGTGCTAGGATCTCATGGGCATCTGTGCTCGCTCCATATCCTCTTATCCCTGTAGCTGTCACGGTGCCATCCCTCCCGCCTGCCTCACTGCCCACCACGGCTGATGCACAAACTGCCTGGGCTGCTAAGAGAGGAAGAAGCCAGGGCTTGGGAAGGGGATAATGCAAACATCTCTATGGTAAACCCTTGGGAAACAGGAATTCCTTTTTCCTGGAAAAGACTCCTGGGATGGAATTTTAAAATTTGGGTGATAAAAAAGCATTCTGCAATGTTCTGGGAAATTAAAATTCTAGAGATTAGTCCTGTTAGGAAGTCGAACATTTTGTGTCAATATTGTAACATGGCACTGTTTCAATAAGGTAAAATCCTTCTGGGCTATTATGAACATTGCAATGTTAAACAGGACATACTGCCTACTAGACTGCTTGTTACATAAACTTTGGTAATAGAATATTAAAATTCACATCAAAATTAATATTAAAGTCTTCACAGAACTGGGCAGAATGACAAAGCAAAACATTATGGTGAAACAAAATGAGGAAGTATGAAAAATGCATTTAGACCTTACCCTGTCAAAAGTGCTTTTGGAGTCAACATTTTCGCACAGAATGCTTCAATGAAACTGCATTTTCAACAGAGAACTCTTCTATGGAAAATGTTTCAAATAGCTCTAATTTAGAGCTGGAGAAATTTACCTCTTTTAATGCAGGAAGCCTTTTATATACAGTCGAAAGCCAAACATTTCTCTCTAATAGTTTTTCTAGGTGAATTAAGGACACACTCCCTTGTCAAAACCTCTGTATTTTCTCTGTAGTTATCTAAGCCAAGCCTACACTGAATCTGTTCTCTTCTTAATTTTTAAAGAGGAACTTTACACATCAGCGTAGCAGAATTTCTCCTTCTGATCAGCCAGGTTCCTTCAGAACTAATATATTCTGCCTAACACGAGTCACCATAAAGCAAGCCTTCCCCATGTGTGAGCAGCTCCCAAGGAGGAGAAACAGATACCTTATGTGCCCTGGGTTGGACTGAGTTGTTCCCTCTTACCAAAATGGTCCAGTAAGACCAGCTACAGTCTTTAAGACCAAGTTTCCTCCTTACTAGATAGCCCAGATGAGATTGCTTTATCTGTAGAAAACACAGAATGATTAAAAAGAAACATTTTATGCTCACAATAATTGAAGAAAATTCTTAGAGCATGAAACAGCAACATGAGTACTAAGGATGCAGAGGACAGCAGGGCTTCCCTAGCTACCTGGTGAGGACAAGGTGCTCCATGGAGCTGAAACGGGCTGGGATGCTGTGACCATCCTCAGGACCATGGCTTTTCTGCTGTAAAAACAGCAACTGAGGCACTCGGAGAAGTGATCTCAGCAATTATGGCTTTACTACTCCCTCGCATTTATAAAGTTTATCTCAAAAATGGTTATTCACACGTATGTTTTACTGACAGCTTAAATCAGCTCACTTCTAGCAATCTTTAGTCACTGAGCATGATGCAGAAACACAGATGAATGAGGGTATCTGGGTTGGGTGTGATCCTAGTAGTCTGGACAGTTTTNGCTTAAATCATCTCACTTCTAGCAATCTTTAGCCACTGAGCATGATGCAGAAACACAGATGAATGATGGAGGAGGGTGTCTGGGCTGGGTGTGATGCTAGTAGTCCAGACAGTTTTAATACCTTGCTAGGGTCTGGTCACAAGGATGTTTGATACAAAACCATTGATATGAGTGTGCCTGTGTCTGGGTACGCATGGGTATTTATGTGTGCATCAAAGGCTGTATTTCAGTAACCCTAACCCTGATCTCTTATGCAAGGAAACTCCTAGCTGGAAGATCTATGAATAAAATTCAATTCCTGCAGCATATTTGGAGTTTCAAAGTCCTGGTTCTGTGCTTGCTGTATATGCCCTTGTGTTCTGATGAGTAGCTGGATTTGTGTGTAACACTTGTGTTCTTGGCCTAAGCCATATTTGAATATGTGCTTCTTGTTAAATGCTCCAATTAGCTGCATGGATTTTGCTTATCTGTTTAAAGTATTTATATAAGTGTTTTGATGAATTGGGGCTAAATATACAGCAGGCCTGATTAGCACTTAAACAGTCTTTTATGCTGCCATGTGAACATGAAGTGGTTTCCACAAGAGAGAGTTTTCTTGGAAAGACTTTTTAGAAACCATGAGCTTTATGAAGGAAAAAGCAACCTGCATGAGACACCTTGCAGTGTCACGTGGGACCAGGTTACGGAATATTTAGGTTTCTACATGTATTGGGAGATGCAGTATACGGCCCTGTGAACATGCATGGAGGCATACAGAAGTCTGGCTGTGTCAATAGCAAGTGCATTTCCTACAAGTTTATTTTTTTCTTTTAACCCTTCAGTGAGAGTGAGAATGATGATAATGATAATAATAATAATAAAAGATCTGACANAATAATAATAATAATAATAATAATAATAATAATAATAATAATAATAATAAAAGATCTGACGGCATTTTGGTGCTATTGTTCAAGTCAAATATGATAGAGAAATTATAGTGAGCTAACAGGCTAGGAGCACCTGGACCTCTCATTCAAGACATGAGCCCAGGTCAGGCTGCTCCCTCAGGAATCAGGCAGTGTAAAGATTTATTCAAGGCACCTGGACCATGAATGAAAAGGGTTAGTGCACGTCAAGGAGGTCAGGCCCTCAGTGAGCAGCAGCCTTCAGGCTCTCCAGGCTCCTTCTGTAGGTCACCACTCTACAACAACATGGCATTTTGTGGCCATGCTGAAGAAAAGTGAAGAAAACTTTTGCAGCCTGGAGGGCGTACACCATACCTAATCCCAGTATGAAGGTTTGGACCGTCATTCTCCTCAGAGTAGCGCTGTGCAGGGATGCTCTAAACCGTAGCGGGCTCCTTGCATGTTCTCCCCTTCCTCTCAGCATCACCCAGCAGGACCTAGACCTCCTCCAGACACCAGGCCTGAAATCCTGCCATGGATACACGTCGCAAACATCTTCTGAAGCCGCACTCTGCAGTGAGTTTATTCTGCCTGGCAGCTGCCACCGCTCCGCACTTTGCTGTGAATTGGGTCAGACAAGAGGGCAGCCCACGCCGCTGGGAGTGACGTCCACATGAACCATGGCCTGCGCACCAGCAGCAGGGCAGAAGCAGCCAAGGTNTCCTCCAGACTGAAATCCTGCCATGGATACACGTCGCAAACATCTTCTGAAGCCGCACTCTGCAGTGAGTTTATTCTGCCTGGCAGCTGCCACCGCTCCGCACTTTGCTGTGAATTGGGTCAGACAAGAGGGCAGCCCACGCCGCTGGGAGTGACGTCCACATGAACCATGGCCTGCGCACCAGCAGCAGGGCAGAAGCAGCCAAGGTCCCTCGTGCCTTCCCTGACCCGATGCTCCCCCCACAGTTGGTCTCCCAAGGACCTCCACAAGGTTGGAGCATCTCTGAGGAACCAAGAGCAAGAGGGTAATGTGGGTCTCTGGGGCATTGCCCACAGCTCCTCTCTTGCCTGGGCTGAACACGACCCACCACAGAGAAGGGCCTGAACTCCTAAACGGACTCAGAGCCCTCTCTGCCCTTTCTGCATGGGCTCATCCTCTGAATTATTGTCTTATTTTCATTCCACTCCAACAAGCTGTCAGCAACGGATACAGTAATTCAGCGCAATAGCAACACAAACAGATGGGTAATTGACCCGCGTGCCTTCATTACACTGGAGTTCAGCACGGCTGTTCAAGCCATAAACTCCTTTATCTGCCACTCCGGAATCCCTGAGCCTTTTACAAGGCGGACGAGCAGGCCGGCTCCTCAGGAAAGGTTCACTCGGAGTTCTTCCTCTCTCTGCCCGGTGCACTGGAGACGCTGACGGAGTCTGACAAGCAGAACTTATCAGGTGCAAGGAAACAGCTGTGGATCCTACAGGGCCCCAGGGCCGTCTGCAGGGAGCCCAGGGACGGGGGCTGCAGGAGGCAGTGCTGCAAAATACGTGCGCGGGATATAGGGCAAACGCTTCATGTGTTAGTGTAATCCCTGCTACCTGAGCACACGTACACCTACACTAGTGCCTGTACAGCCAGATGGACACCCAAACACTATGGAGAGAGAGAGAGAGATCGGGACAGACCTCTTAGCTAACATAAATCTTCAGGGCACCGCTGAAACGACTGGCGCTAAACCCATTTGCACTTTTATAGGGCTTGGCAAGTGGCCCTCCTAGCAGGGAAGGAGCTGGAAAGACTCAGGTACCCAACTCCTGTATTTATTCTGCAGGAACTGAGCACTTAACTCTGCAAGACACTTTTATAAATACCTCCCGCATTATTTGTCTTTCTCCTCTCTTTCTTTATTTCATCTTGTTTGCTTTTTCAGGGTATAGGTTTTTTCTTTTTGGTTTCTGTAGTACAAAAACTGTTTAGTCTCTCTCAAAACAGATCTGAACAGTGTAATGCTCATCACCAACCTAGCGCTTGCTTGCAAAATATAAAAGACCCACCTGGAATGAAGGAGACTTTGTACTCATGTGCACTGTAGTTGGAGCCAGGACTGGGATAAAGTGGGGACACTGGAAACAAGGGAGACGGAAGTTACTTATCACTCTTCTCTCATAGAGCAGACAGGCTCTGATCTCTGATCATCCAGTCTTCCGTACTGGACACCTAAAATTTATGTCTCACCTTCCTTACTCATGACTGCTCCAGTAGAAAACTCCCAGCAGCCTTAATTCCCATCACTTTCCCAAGCTCTCAATGAAACAGGTTCTGAAAAAAAAAAAAAAAAAAAGGAACATTTTTAATTTTATTTATTTTTTCACATCGTTGCCTTCTATCGCTGTTTGTATGCCAGGTCTCCAGCTCATCTTTCCCCAGTACTTACAAGAGAAGTTTGTGCAGTCTGCCCTGAGCTACATCATGTGCAATGGCGAGGGCGAGTACATCTGCCGCAACAGCCAGTGCGGCTGCCAGTGCGCCGAGGAGTTCCCGCAGTGCAACTGCCCCATCACCGACATCCAGATCATGGAGTACACGCTGGCAAACATGGCCAAGTCCTGGACGGAAGCCTATAAAGATCTGGAGAATTCAGGTAACCAAGCGAAACAGAATTCCCTACTGATTTATTTCAAAAAAAACATGATTTATACCCATTAAGAACACTTTTTCCCTTCAATATGGTGCTGTAGTATTCATAACAGTGGAAGTATATTCAACCAAGATATGACCTAGGACAGTTGTTTTTAATGTATATATGTACATATAAACACGCACACACATACCTATAATACTATATATAGAGGGATTACATGGGAACATTTGTTTTATTAAAAATCTGATTTTTCATACCAAACCAGCTCAGTCTCTTTAATAGTCCTCCAGGGAAACTTCCACAATATGAATGATGCAGAAATTGCTTTTCAGATTTGCATGAATGATTTATTCTGCTTTGGTGAAAGGCAATTCACAGAGAGCGAGCACAGGCCAGATGACACCTCATTTGAGACAGAGATGAGAAGGGGAAGTGACTTATCTCTCCCACAGTGCTGATGTCTGTTGGTGTGAACATTTCTCTTCTGCCTCGCTCTTCTCCCAGTGTAACTGTGGGTGCTTCAGTGGCGTTTCTTCCTTTTTGATGCTGGTAATGCCCATAGTAGGTGCATTATGCTTATGCAACACAAATTTCAAGGGCTTTAGGATCAGGACAATTGCATCTTTTCCTTTAAAAACAGTTTAAAATGATCTAGGTACCCTGGAGCCCACAGGGACACTAAACAGGACTTAATCAAAATCTTGTCCCTGCCTTGCCTCTGACCTTTCAGTGTTAGCCAGTTCCTTTCCAACACACTTTCTTTAATTACTGTCAAAATTGTCTAGGTTTCCATGCTATGAAAGACTAGGAGGAAGGGAGCACTTAGCTCTGTTCAAAGCTTTGAAGAAATTGCTTCTTTGGAAGTCTTCCCATCAGAATTTGCTATTTTCTAAGGTGATGTTGAAGATCACCTTGAACTCTTTAATGATTGAAATGAGGTGGCCTGCGATGTTCCCTCAAAGGCAGCTCAGGACTGCTCTGTACTTCAGTACGTGAATCCTGCTGGTGTTTCTGCCACTGTACAGGTTTTGATGTCCAGATCACGCTGTCAGCCTGGTGGTTGGTGAGTCAGGCCCGAGTGGTGGTCAATGACACAAGGCAGGTGACAATCTTGACAAGAGCCACAAGACACACATGCAATGACAGGTACTGGCCTCGGTGCCTGCTGGTTCACTAGTTAAAGAGGTCAGTGGATTTGCTGAATGTTTCCACAGTCACGGAGGTCTGGGATGGTTACACCAATGCAAATCAGAAACGTGGATTTTGGAAGCCTCTGCTAGCTCAATATACTCCACAGGACAGGATTAGGATTAGTGGCAGTGCCTGTCTGACACCAGTTATGCATTGCTAGTAATTACCTTTGGCAGGATAATCACACACAAGCTGTTCAAGATCCGCATTTTGGCTTCCAATCACCAAACCCCTTTACATTTTCAGAAGATCTAAGCCAGACACTTGGAAGATGAGAATCCAATAGTGGAAAAGAATTCCAGTCCCAGGAATAATAAATAATGAGTAAAACAGACAAACAAACAAACAAAACCAAAGCAAAAAAAAAAAAAAAAAAAAACAGCGATTATTTTACTGTTACACTGGGCACTTGTTGCATTTGACCTAAGCAAAGACAGTGGTGGATAATTATATCCAGTTTCACTTCCCTTGAGATTTCTACAGTGGAGGGTGTTTTTCATTTGCCATTTTAAAATGACACATCGCAGTGCAATTCTCTTCTGCGCTGTGGCCATATTCCACCAGGGCTGGAGGCTTTTCAGGAATAGATGGAGTGATTATCTTTATGTTAAAAGCTGTTGTATCTCATTCATCACTTTGTTACACGATGCGTGAACCTATCCTTTGGGATGAAAGTTGCTCGCAAAGATGACTCTAGTATTAGTGTTTTGCTTCTTTGTTTTAATAAATATTCAAGATGACTGGAGGATTTTCTTCATAATGAGCAACAAAAAAATAAACCTCTAATGACATCTAAAAGCGTTTCCAATAAAATGGAGTGAAAGCACAAGTACTGTGAAATACCATTTGTGCAGGAAGTTTCCAATAGCCTCAAAGATTTATATTTTCTTTCTGATCTGTGTTGAAATCCTATGTTAATTTGTTAATTTTAAAAAAAACGTGCAGGAGCAAATCAAAAGTTGCTGTGATTTATCATAGCATCTTCAAAGTCAAGGAGCTCAGGAGCTCTTGCTTAGTCCTGGGCTTCATTTCTCCTGAGTAACTTGAGAGCAATAACACTGCTTTACTCTGTATCTGCAACCATTTTAGTATGACTGACCAAAAAATATCTGCATCAGAAATGTGAGTCTGGATTTTAAAATGACCTTTTGATTAGAAGTCATGTGTGGGTTTTCTTTTTTTTTGTTTTGCTTTGCTTCTTATTCAACACTAATGTTTTCTGATGGAAATGCCTTTTTAAATTATTTTTTAACTGAAGATGAGCACTGGGAAAACGCCTCCAAACCCATGTGTTTGACTTGCCCGTTTCCCCATGGTGCCCCCACTCTTCTCCAGGGTCTGGGTCTGGCCTCCTCACAGCAGCCCCGATGCTGCATCATGGCCAGGGGACTCCATCCCACCCAGCCTGGTGACGCAGCAAAAAGGCCTCACACTGCAGCCTGGGATGCGTAGTCCTGGCCACCATCAATATTTGTTGTGCAGATAGATAGAATATAGACCTGTTTTAGTTAATAACCCTGTTAGTTAACTGGAAAATGCTTGGGTCAAGGATGAGCTATTCCCAGAAAGGTACAAGGCTTTGCACAGTGCAGCTGCAATCTCAGTTGAGGCCTTCAGGGATTGCTACAATATAAATAAATAATAAAGACACTGCTCTTTTGGGAAAGACTTTTTTTTCCTTTTTTTTTCTTACATTTTGCCCCTTTTTAAAAAACAGCCCCTTTCAGCTGTTATTTTACCAGACTTCTTGGCTCATTTGTTTTCCCCCCAACGTTGCACTGCAGTATCAAAATGCGCACACTGCACTGAAATTTCTCCCTTCCCCATCTCTATGAAAAATGTAGCACATTCATCATCAGAAGGAAAAGAGCTCGGTCTTTTGCACAAACAGGCTTTTGAGGAAATTGATTTATAAGGGGCGGGAAGCAAAAACAAGGCTTTTACTGCTGAAAGGTACCCAAAGTAATCAGCATGGTCAACAGAAGCAATTATATATGATGATAGTTTCAGAGGACCACTGAGCAGGAGAGAATCATTTTGGGGGAGGAGAAGGGCACTGAAAGCAGCATTAGAAACAGAGTGAAAACCTGTGAGATGATTAAAAAAATGTCTCTGCTGCCTTTGAGGAAGAAAGGAGACAAGCAGATGTCCCATGGATCTTGATAGTGCAATGATAATTATTTTTATTAGGTGCTCGGTTTCACTGTGGTGACGAGTAGGACATGAACCTGTATTTTCCCACTCATATAATGATCTTAATGCACACATAAGTATGAATTGCAGATTGCTGAACAGTAGGAAGTATTTCATGCAAATATATATAATCATACGAATCATATGAACTTTGTACCATTGGGTACAAATTATCTCTTTCAGTTTTCTCCAATTCTTCTCCAGATTTTTTTAAAGATATCCACCTTTTAAAGTCGGCTATTGCTTATATAAATGAGATGCAGAAAAAAATAAAAAGAATGGTTGCATTTCTCCTTGGGTTTCTTTCTCTTTTTTTTATGGGGTGGGGAGTCCAAGCTCACAGTTGTGGCAGGACTATCACCAATACTAGATCAGATCAGCTCACATTTTGTCCAGAAGAGTCTAAAATGAGCAATTCCTTGAACTCTCTGGAGGTCTCTGTTCCAGTGCCACATTACCCCTAAGTTAAAACAGATCTTCGGAAATAACTTCCACTTCTCGACCTGCAATTTGTGTCTATTTCCCCTTGTTATATCATCTGGCTTCAATAAGAAGAGCTTTTCTCCTTCATACCTTTCTAGCAATTATGGGTGCTTATTAATTGCCCCTTGGCCTCCCAGCAAAGCAAGCCCAGCTTCTTCCTCTTGTCCTCCTAAGACCTGTGCTCTGCACCAGTGAGGCCTGGTTGGCCTCAGCTCCGTCTTCCCTGGGCTCTCAAAATCCCCATTTATTTGTGGGGAACTAAAGCTGAACAGAGCAAACCTCCAAGCAGGACCAAGAAAAGGGGGATGCTAATTTCCCTCAATTTGCTGGACTTCTTCCTCCTAATTTATCCCAGTTCATCATCTGTCTTATTTGCAGTGAGAATGCAGTGTGGTCTGCAGTACCCCCTGGACCTTCTCAGCAGTGCTGCTCTAAAAGTCAGTTGTTTCTGAACATGTGCAAACATGCATGGAGTTACTCCGCTCTGGTGCAAACTCTGATCTTCTCCTTTTTTGCATTTTATGAGGCTTCTGGGGTTTGCACTTTATGAGGCTCTACCCTCAAGGAGTTTCTGGTAACAAAAATGGGGTTATTTTTTACTGGGAAATGTAGAACCATCTGCCTTTTCCTTATGAAGATGTTCTAGCCTGGTAATCAGAGTTTAAGCAAACTAATCTTGGTTACAACAAAAGGGATGGTCCTAAACTGAAGCGGTACCATATTTTCTGCTCCATCTTTCTCATACACACACACACAAAGGAAAACCTTAATGCTTTTTCAAAGAAAAAAAAATAATGCTTTTTCATTCACAAACAAAATCAAGCAGAAATAAAATGATCACAAAACAACATTTAACAACACATTTATGGATCAATTAGATTTTTCTTTTGCTAAAATTGACACATTTTATTTTGATTTTTATACTTGAAAGACATCTTATTTTATTTTCATTGTTACATAAAGCAAATCATTTAACTTCAAATGAAGAATGAGAATGCTCTTTTTAAAAAATGAGAAAGTGGGACATTTCAACACAATGCAAACACTTCCTTTGGGGATTTTCTTAAGCCTTTTTGCTGTCTTTTTTCTGCTTTTAATGACATAGCCACAATCCTTTGACTTCAACAACAACTGGCATTTTAGTAGCAGATGAAAAACAATTTAAATAAGAAGTCTTTAACTGACAATAATTACAGCTCTGTTTTTTTATTCATAACCCATAGACCATAATCCTGGGAATTTGTTCTCTTTTTGTCTTCACCCTGTACACATTAACTGTTTCACCCTAATATTCTTTGGGTTTCATTTCCCAAACGGGAGCTGTAACAGACATGGAATTAGGAGGCTTCCTGAACAGACCAGTAAGTTAATGGACATCATCAGCTTTAACAACTCATGGTCTTGTCCATCATCTATTCCTCCATTCTGCTCATGAAAAGCTTTGCAACTTCATTTTAGTACATACCACTCTTCCTCCACATGCTTCTGTGTTCCAGATGAGTTTAAATCCTTCATGAAAAGGCTACCTAGCAACCACTTCCTGACCATTGGGAGCATCCACCAGCACTGGGGGAATGACTGGGATCTTCAGAACCGGTACAAGCTCCTGCAGAGCTCCCTGGAGGCCCAGCGCCAGAAGATCCAGCGCACTGCCCGCAAACTCTTTGGCCTCAGTGTCCGCTGTCGGCACAACCCCAACCACCAGCTGCCTAGAGAAAGGTACCTCCACCCGTCACCCGTCACTGGGGAGCGCGTGCTGGGAAGGGCGACGGATGGGGCAGAGCACGGCCTTGAACATGAGCCCTCCTCACAGCCCAAATGTTGGTTTGAGGATGTACTAACATGGAGGTGTGGGGACAAATGGTAAAATCTGGGAGAAGGTTGAGAGTGCTGGAGATTTAAGTAGTCTTTATCATGAAGTCAAGCACAGTTATATCTCTCCTGCTTGGTCATACCTACCCAGGCGAAGGGCACCCACATATCCCACAGCGCCTTGAAAGGTTGCTACAGGGTTGATGTCAGACAGCCAAGCTGATTAATCTCATTTTGGAAAGTCTTGCATCAGATCCTATAGCCAAGCCTTAAGCATCTGTTTGCTGTTAAAATGGAAATATAAAGTACATGGTACTTATTTTTGGGTTGTGCTTCACCAAGCCTTGGTTTATTTTGGACTAGCCCTTCTCTCTCTCACACGATGCAGCATGAACCTGCAGATCTGCACTAACCAACCCTCGCAGTGTTATTACAGATGCACAGAGTAGGTCTCCCATTACAATTAAAGAAACTCGAGATATCCAAGAGTCACCTCCTGCTGTCTCCTCACAGCCCTGTCTTGTAGCTCCTTTTGGTCTGGCCAAGCTAACATTTGCAGAGGAACTGCTATTTCGCTCACTTTATTCAGCTCAGTGTTCAAGCTCAAGAGTAAATTAACTGACTGACTGGTGTCTCCTATTATCATCCCGTCCCCTGGACAATAAATAGGTTTTGTTTCCATTTAGCCACAGTGCAGCACAGGAAACTTAAGATCTCTTTAATTACCAAGCATTTCCAGGTTGCGGGACAAAGATTTGATGGAGTTACTATGGATGAGGATAAATATCTATTAAGTTTAAGCAATTATTAAAGGGAGTCTTTGGAGAACTTCCTAAAACTGACCCATCTCCCAGTTGGCCAAGCTGCTAGAAATAAGCCAGCTGGTGGAGGAGCCCCAGGCATGTCCAGACATTATTTTGGGTTGGCCACAACAACAGCAAAGTGAAGCAGCAGTTAGCAGATACCCAGCCAACCACGCTGCTGCAAAGCGTTCAGATAAATATGTCTTTAGCATTTCTCTTCTATTTTAAAAAGCCAGCCAGGCAGAAAAGGAGCCTCCAACTAATACAGTAAAATCTGGGGGAAGGACGATGAAATAGATGATGGCAGCTATTTTTTTAACTGACTGATGTGCTTGATTTGTTTAAGTCAACACCACCAGGCATATTATCATTTTTTCTCTTATTTGTCATTCTGCATTTGCAGCTAGGCAGGGGAGGGGCTGGGTAGACAAATCCGTAGTAGAAAAGGTATGCATTTCAGCTTTCTTTCCATGGGGCTTGGAAATGCTCTAATTTTCTAATTGTTACTGTACAGAACGACAGATGCTTATCAAGCATGCCAGTGGCTTTGAAAGGATGGAAAGGGTCTATTAAGAGCAAAGCAAGCCTCTCTCTCTTTAATACATATAATAGTAAGACTACATTATATATTCAAAAGCAAAGTAAAAAAAAAAAAAAAAGAGAGAGAGAAATAGGACTGCTGTTGATTGCCCTCAGGGAAAGGAAGAGGTGCTTCTAAAGGAAGGTAAGAATAAGGATTTTGGTAATTAGGATGATTCTCCATAACCTTTTGCAAGAGCCAAGAAAGAAATATAAGAAATACATATATATATTATTTAAATAGATTTGCTCTGCACTGCTTTTGCTTAAAAGAACCTCTTTGCAGGTAAGTTTGTTGGTTTAAAAAAGAAACCATTCCTTAGTTATTAAAGCTTCATTGTTGAATGAGCATCTATAGTTGTATTTTAAAGCTCTGGATATAAAATAAATATAATACCCAAAGGAGGGCCGGGGGAAGGGTATCTTTTCTGGGCCTTAGTCTTATTTGTTAAGAATATACCTCACAGCTGCTGAGAATAAAAATTGCAGAGTTAACTCACTGCTCCACACAGCAAGCCCAAAGGTGTCTCCACAGTGGCCAGGGTTGGCTAAGGAGGTGAGCTTGCAAAGGAAATGTTGCGAATTCCTACCTCTTTCCTTAAACTTAAAAAAAAGGGGGAAAAAAAAAAAGAAAAAAATCAGTTCTGGTGGATGACATTTTTTCCCTCTTTTTTTCCTCTCTCTCTTTTTGTTTTTTTTTTTTTTTTCCTGCATTGGCTCAGATATCTGGGGGACACTATATGAGGACATTCATCAGCTTCCTCCTCTTCCTAGATGCAACTTAACTCTCGCTCATTAGTCCTGACTGAACGTCATGTTTTTTCACTGTAGTTTGGATTATCCAATTTTAAAGTTGAATGTGAGACTGCTTGATAGTGACCTTTGAAGACACAGTTTTCCTTCCTGTGCCTTATATTTTCAACTGGCAGAGCTGGAGAAAAGAACCTTTGCAATGCTATCTGTCCTTTAAGAAACACTAGAACTTCTGGAATAGGGTTTGACTTTCATGGGAAGTCGGGAAGGGGGAAGAAGAGAAAACAATGACACTTTAATGAGAGAAAAAATAATAAAAATTAAAATGAATGAATATGCTGCTAACTTTCAGCTCATAAACAGTGGCTCTTTCTAGCTTCCTTCTGCCCTGACTTTCCCTCTTGGTTATATTCACATAACTCTGAGCCATCAGGGATGGTGTGTGCATTTTAAGAAGTTACCTCCTATCAGCTGAAGTGCAGTAACTGGTCTTGCATATATTCTTATCCTGTCCCAGTTGCAAGATAAAATGGGCAATTTATATTGCTCTTCCTTTCTTTCACTTAATCACACTTCCCATTGTCATGTTTGTAGCCGACGTCCAGCTCTGCCCTGGATTCTGCATTTTCATTTCATTATGTCCCTTATTGCTGCCATCAGCAGATGGTAGGTAGCCTTGTTTTTTTTGTCTTACTTGCGCCTTTGTTGGATGCAACCCCCCCCACACTCACATACATGAAAAAAAACTCTTTATCTTGATCTCTCATCCTTCCTCCATAAAGTTGGAAAATTACTAGTTTCAATTGCAAGATCTTAGCTGAGACTCCTTTCTTGTTTTGCTCTGCCAAATGATAGGATAAGACAAGAAGGGAAGGATAGCAAGATTTTTTTTATTATTATTATTTCCAGAGCAAACCGTCTCTGGGCTAGCATATGGTGATCTGACTCTCATATTTTGGAGTTTCCTGCTGTACAGGCTATTCAAGTAACTCTTTCTGTGAGGATTTATTTCTAATTGTCTTCTTTTCATGGTGGCCGTTAATAAACTATATAAAGTATACAAAATAATCACTACAAATTCTTTTAGTGATTCACTAGCATCATACAATGCAGGGCCAGATGCAGCTGCAATATGGACAGATGAAGAAATATTGGGTCTGCATAATCACTATTGAATACAGAGTCCATACGGGGCAGAGATTGTAGTTGCAGCCTCCTTCCTTGGATAGCTGCACCTATACAAATAAATATTCCCATGAATAAAGTTTTGCCATGTGTAGCAAGGCTCCAGATCCCGGCAATCCTTATCCCAAGAACTGAGTGGCTACTGTCACGTAAAACTTGTCTTACAGAACACAGCACCACGCCAGCACTGCACAAATATATTGAGGATCCTTCTGCGCTTCAGCGAGTGCATATAGAAATCAGGAGGGTCACGTTCACTTGCACTGAGATACTGCATCTCAGTATCTGAAATGTTGGTATGGGAGTTGCTCAGTGTCTCTTTGGCTGTCATTTGTGTATGTAGCTGTAGAGGGCTACTTACAGGCACCATAAAGTGATGGGAGTATGTGCACACAGGCACATCACTAACACTACCAAATACTAAATTAAACCTACCTCAGAAACCGCATTGATGCCTAATACAAGCATACCCACCTCACCCAGAAGGTCAGTCCCAGAAAAGGCAACAAATGCAACCTTGGAAAAAGCCGTGAGAATCAGGGAAATATCATCCTTACAGCATGGATCGGAGCTGGGATGCAAAGGGGGCACATCACTGTGCTGGTGGTCCCAGGCGGTCCCATCACTGTCCCAGGCGGTTGTCTCAGCCCTTCCTTTTCTGGGTGTCAGCAGGCCTTCCCCTTGCCCTTTTTGTGGCAGGAATTGAAGTGTAGGTGGCAGCTGCCTGGAGCTGCAGTGGCTGTTCTCTTCAAGGCAACCTCTGATTTTGCACTGTTGTCACCAATCTACAGGCATGTGAAGGCCTGTAATGAAAAAAGGCAGCATGCAGGAACCTCATGATAAACTTAACCATCCCTTGCCCCCCTCTAAACCTATGTCATCAGCAAGTGTATGTATAGGGGCTTGCTTTGGTTTTACTTCAATCTCCAATTGCTTGTCTTCCCTCAACTTTATCCTTAGGTTAGTGGAAGAGAGGCCAACCTTCTTTTAAAGAAGTCCCCAGAGGAATCAAGGTGGGCTCACTTTGGGACAGTCAAAACAAGAATCAGGATCCTTGCTGAAATCAAGCCCAGTTGGCTGGCTTTCTAAACAGGAGCTCCAAGGCTTCACACGGGCTAAAATATGATTTTACTGCAGAAGAAGCAAGCTAGCTCACACTGAGCTGTCTCCTCCCTGCTGAAGCAGGGCTGTCCTAGAAACCAGGCGGTGTCCTGTGCATTCTTCCTAGGGACCAGGCTGGGCCATCACCACCTCTCTCTACGGCAGATATTTCTAAAGGCCAGTGCCTTGTGCCCAGGCTCCCTGGCCTCTCTCTGTCTTTTCTGCTTACAGGAAAACTTACACTTTGTTTTTTTCTCTTCCTTCCTCTCTGGTCTCTCCTTTATCGCCAGTGCTCGGTACCCTGCTTATTGCTGTTGTTTTAGTTTTCTCCCTTTTTCCATCCTCTCCTCCTGTCCAATGTATTCCTCACTTTTCCTTTTACCTGCATATTATCCTTTTTCTATCACTTTGCTTCTGCTCCTTGATTATTTCTTTGCTTCCAGCTCTTTCCTCTGTTTTACACTTTCATCCCTCCACTCCCTCCCTCCCCCTAATCATCTTGCCGTTCTTCGCTGCTGTATCATTTAATGCCTTCTTTGATACAGCCTACAGCTTAATGATTATTCGGAGGTCAGGCTATGCAGGTGCCATGAATTTCACTAATCCAGCTCTGAGAGCCTCTGTCCATAATCACTCCTCCCGTTCTACAGGGACTGAATCCTAATTTGTCATTAGCCAGTCCTCTCACTGCAGAGCTACGGAGAACTTTTTGCCCAGAGGAGACAATGAAGTATTCATTAGCTGGGGGGGAAAGGCGGAGGGGAGGGAGCTGAACAAGGCGTTCTGGTGAGGACTGCTCAGAAAGGAATCGCTGTGCTCAGATTTCCTGGGGGTAGGGACAAGGGAGAGGGGGGCAGAAACGCACCGTGGCAAGGGGGTTATACAAAACCCGTACGTGGGCTGTGGTGCCACTCATTAGGGGTTGGTTCAAAGCTGCAGAACGTGGAGGTGATGGCACTGAAATAGCAATTATGGGAGTGGTGGGGCCTGGGCACGGCAAGTGTGGCTGCTTGTTAAGGGGAGAGGCTGAAAAAGGAGGTTAATTAACAGCAGTTTCTTTAAAGGAGAAGCCATTGGAGCTTCATCTCTGTGCACCGTGGCTTCTATGGTCTTTTCTGCTTTTGTTGCTCCCTGTGCTGTGAGCAGCGGTTACTACTGGTTTTGTTCCGATCCATTTCAAAGCCTGTTTTTGGATGGTAGAGGAATGGCCAATGACATGGAGAGGAGCTGCTGCCTAGCCTCAGCCTAGCAGCTGTGCTGACCTGCATTATCTGGTGGCACTTCACCCTCTGGCATGGCTTTGTCAACTCCATTCCCTGCTCTATTCCCACGCCTGAACTTTCTTCCCCCACACTGATGGGAATCTTAGCAGGAGGCTGGGCTGGTATCAATTCTTNTGTTGCTCCCTGTGCTGTGAGCAGCGGTTACTACTGGTTTTGTTCCGATCCATTTCAAAGCCTGTTTTTGGATGGTAGAGGAATGGCCAATGACATGGAGAGGAGCTGCTGCCTAGCCTCAGCCTAGCAGCTGTGCTGACCTGCATTATCTGGTGGCACTTCACCCTCTGGCATGGCTTTGTCAACTCCATTCCCTGCTCTGTTCCCATGCCTGAACTTTCTTCCCACTGATGGGAACCTTAGCAGGAAGCTGGGCTGGTGTCAATTCTTAAAGCAGGGTGAAGAGAGAGAACTGAGATGATCAGTCCCTACCTCTTAACTGCTTCTTAGAAGGTTTTCATTTTCCACTGAAGGAATGAACAGCTGATGTAAAATAAACTCTAGAAATCGACTGGAATAATTCACAGATACCAGCAGATATGAATGTTCTGAGAGCTCTGCCTCAGAGCCATCCCTGTAAACAACATGGCCATAATTTAATGCTTACATTGAAGGATCTGGGGGGCTACATGACACTAACGCTTTCCTCTTTCCACGTGCAGGACAATACAGGAATGGCTTACCCGGGTCCAGTCCCTGCTCTACTGCAATGAGAATGGGTTCTGGGGGACCTTTCTGGAGAGCCAACGGAGCTGCGTGTGCCATGGTGGCACCAGCCTGTGCCAGCGCCCCATCCCCTGCATCATCGGGGGCAACAACAGCTGTGCCATGTGCAGCCTTGCCAACATTTCTCTCTGCGGCTCGTGCAACAAGGGCTATAAGCTTTACCGGGGTCGTTGCGAGCCTCAAAATGTAGACTCGGAGCGGAGCGAACAGTTCATCAGCTTTGAAACGGACTTGGACTTCCAGGACCTAGAGCTGAAGTACCTGCTGCAGAAAATGGACTCTCGCCTGTACGTGCATACTACCTTCATCAGCAACGAGATCCGCTTGGACACCTTCTTCGACCCGAGGTGGCGCAAACGCATGTCCCTCACCTTGAAAAGCAACAAGAACCGGATGGACTTCATCCACATGGTGATCGGGATGTCCATGCGAATCTGCCAGATGCGCAACAGCAGCCTGGACCCTATGTTCTTTGTCTACGTCAACCCGTTCAGCGGGAGCCACTCCGAGGGCTGGAACATGCCCTTTGGGGAGTACGGCTACCCCCGCTGGGAGAAAATCCGCCTCCAGAACAGCCAGTGCTACAACTGGACCCTGCTGTTGGGCAACCGGTGGAAAACCTTTTTCGAGACAGTCCACATCTACCTACGGAGCCGGACTCGGCTGCCTTCCCTGCTGCGTAACGAGACTGGCCAAGGGCCCGTGGACCTTTCTGATCCCACCAAGCGTCAGTTCTACATCAAGATCTCGGATGTGCAGGTGTATGGCTACAGCCTGCGTTTTAACGCCGACCTCCTGCGCAGTGCAGTGCAGCAGGTCAACCAGTCGTACACGCAAGGCGGGCAGTTCTATTCCTCCTCCTCCGTCATGCTCTTGCTGCTGGATATTCGGGACCGAATCAATAGACTGGCGCCTCCCGTGGCTCCGGGGAAGCCCCAGCTGGATCTGTTCTCTTGTATGCTCAAGCACCGCCTGAAACTCACCAACAGCGAGATCATCCGCGTGAACCACGCTCTAGACCTGTACAACACCGAGATCCTCAAACAGTCGGACCAGATGACAGCCAAACTCTGCTAACCCGGACTTTTCAGTGGACACATTGGTGACTGATCCTTTTGCTGTAAAAAAATAAAAGAGAAAAAAAAAAAGAGAAAAAATTAAAAAGAAAGAGAGAAAAGGGGGAAAAAAGAAAAGAAGGGGGAAAAGCAAAATTTGTAAAATGTAATTAATATACAAAAGAGGATAAAAAGGAAATTCTTCATTTGTTGAAAACTAAACCCGTTCTAGCAGCTGTATAAAACTGTCAGGCATGTTTGTTATTTCTATAATCCATCATAAAAGGGTAACACCTTACTCTCTCTCGACCTTGAGGGTGTTGCTTGCTAGGCCTAGGGGCAGCAGAAGTGAATAAAGGGAGGAGTAGAGAGAGGGGCAAATTTCTGTACTGAACTGTAAAGATTTCTGCTATGCAGGTGCCAAGTCAAAGAAACAAACAAACCAACAAAAAAATCAAAGCAAACACAAAAGTTATATGTAAATGTACAAGAACTGCCATTATTCCTGGTGGGAGTAAATGGTCAAAGATAAAACATATTTCTTCTCTTGAGATTTATGCCAGCTTTATGTTGTTATTCACCCAGCCTGTGCTGAGCTTTGCTGGAGGAGCGAAGGCAACAGCAGTTCTGTGGGAATAAAATACATGCCTTATCAAGGAGAAGACACGTAAGGGGCAGAGGGAGGGTAAAGATGGGAGGTTTCTCCACTTTGGGGTTTCCATCTCAAAAGAGTTTTCACTGAAGGCAGAGCCTCACCTCTTACTGAAGAGCGGGACATGTCAAGTGCTCATATCAGGGTGCAGGCCAGGGAGCACCTTCTTTGGGAAGTTTTAGCTCCATTTAATCACAGACTCACAGAATGGTTGAGTTTGGAAGGGACCTCTAGAGATCATCTAATGCCCGGAATCAGTCTGCCACTGCCTTCAGCAATGCAATTTAACCCCTTAGGGATCAGTGCCTGTAAATCCTCCTAAGTCTCTTCTTTTCCAGGTGTCTCAAGTGGAGTCCCCAAAACCGGGACAACCAAAATCATCTGCCACTTTGGAAAATCTAAACTTAAAAAAAAAAGAAAAAAAAATTGTTTTCGGTTCAGGGGTCTCCGGTAGCACTGAAAACCCCTCATCACCACAAAAATCAAAGCACAATGCAAGAAAACACATGCCCGAGAGTATGTGTTGAAGGGTACACATGTCATTTTAGCTCTTTAAAGAAGGAAAAAATCATTATTACTACTTTGTTTCCTTGGCAGTGAATAATGCAGCATTTGCAAATACTTTGTCCACAAAGAAAATACATATAACAGATGAGGAAATTTATCCAAATAACTGCAAGATTAGCAAAAGGGTGAAAAAAAACAAAATAACCAAATCTACCCTGAATTTAGAAACCAAATTAAAATGGGTTATCAAAAAATTACCTAACATTTTGAAATATATGTGTGTGAATGGTATGTGTGTGAATGGTGTGTGTGTGACTTTAAAAACTGTATATATATGATGGAGTGTATAAATGTAGTATCAGCTGAGCTGGATGATAAAGCCTGAACAGTGGGAGGCGCGGGTTGTTTCTCTCCATTTCATTTTGTTTCAGTTAAGATCCTTAGTGAAAATTGCTAGTGTGACTAGAATTTCTCCCCTACAAAAAGGGAGAAGTAAATATTTAATCATCTCACCCACTTCCAGAGGTGGAAAGTATCTTGGAGAAAAGTCTGAGCAGGAGAGATGGCCTTGACTCAAAGCCCAAGGTCCAGATCTGGCTTGAGTTTTAACATGTTAACTTGATAGTCTCATACAAGTTTTGCTGTCTCTTGTTTAGAGACTTTGGCTCAGATTCTGAAAATAACATTAGTTCTTCTGGAAACAGATACTTACATTGTGGTGTTATTCATGTGGCACCGGGGAAAAGGGCAATTAAGTCTGGCTTCGGGTTTAATTTAATTCCTGAGGTTTTGCTTAATGGTCATCAAAGTCAGGAAGAAATTGGATACTATAATAAAAATGTATATTTACTGAACTCTCTTGCTAAATCAGCAATGGAAGCTGCAGGAGAAACTGTCTGGATAGTTACTAAGAAAAGCAAAAGAGTCCATAGTCAGAGAAACACAGCTGAGTCCCAGTCTAGCCATCAAAATGAGTTGAGCATATATGTCTGAAAAGAGTAATGAAATCAACAACAAACGTATTTCTATGGACATCCATCCACTTCAGTCCGTAGTCACTTTTGCTTTTTTTTCCCTAATTCACACTGAGATCTCTCTTTATCCTTATTGGACAGTCCATGTATGAACTTATGAATTGACTAATTCTTCCACTTTGCTCATCTCTATTTTTTGTTTGACTGGGTCTTTGCCTATGCAACAGAGGTTCATGTTCATAGACCCTGTCATCCAAACAGATTGCTTTATAGTTGTCACCTTTCCACATCAGCTTTCTGATAAGAGAAAATTCCCCAGCAACAGTATGCATGGCAGTTAGTTCTAAGCAAATAGTAGAGAGTATTCATTCGAAATGAATGTCAAATTTATAATTATAAGTGGAAATGATGTTCCTGACAGTAACACTCATCCAAGCAAGGAATAGAAATATACTGTTTAATTTACATGTATGACCCAAAGAGCTGACACTGAAAAGAAATATAACTATTGCTCTAAAAATACTGCACATTGCTTTTGAAGAACGTATAGTCTGAGTTGCTTTCTGCTTTCAGTGATGTGATCTCCTCATGACTGAGACAGTGAGTGTATTAACACAAAATGAAACTCACTTGGTGAATTGCTTTCCTAGGAGAAGTAACCAGCTCTAGTCACTAGCACTGCTGAAGCTGCAACTAAATCTCACATCTCCTGGGTCACTAATAACACATTGTTGTGTTATTAGTCTTGCCCTGTATTTGTAGGATTGTTAGGGATCCCATTGATTGCTCTCATATGTATTTAGTAACATTTTAGGATTATCAGAATCTGTAGATTTCATCGTATAGGGCTTCAGCAGCAAAGGGGACAACGCTGGGAGATTTAGCAAGACTTTGGCTCCCAGAGAACCTGTTCAGTCCATATCCAAGCAATGGTAGACAGCAATGGCTGACATGAGCTAGTGTTTCAACCACGGCTTGGAGAAATGAAAATATAGTGAAGAAAACTAATTGAGATCAGTCAGAAGAGATGGAAGGCAGTTTGATATAGATACCTAATTGCATAAAAACCTAACTCGGAGCTCCTGATGCTGCAACAGAGTAATGTGCAGCACAGTTGTGTGGCGATACTGCAGCATGGCTAGATGTTACTGGATGCTGGAGTGAAGATAGAATGTCATGGATCGAGTCTCTGGTCCTTCAGCGTAGGGGAAAATGAAGTTAATGGACAGCTCAGCCAGCTTTTCAGAGAGAAAAAGTAAAAACAAAGCCAAACAACCAGTTTAAATGTGGCCTGGACTGTGCTGCATTCTACTACAAAAGAAATGGGCAGATCCAGCAATAAAAATTTCATATCCTGCCTTTCCCATGTGAAATGTTCACAATACTGCATGCAGGCCATGGGCTTTGCGTCCGCGGCTAAGTCTTGTAATCCTTCTTTTGTCATGTAAGAGATACCTATGGCAATCAGGCCCAGAACTTGATGACACTGATTTGTTTTAGGATATTTGCTCTGTAGTAAGCAGAAGATTCGTAGGCATACTGCATACTTTTGCTGGGATAACAGAAAGTAGTCCACATTCCCTGACAGAGTTCACATCAATGCTGTAGCAATGTTAATCAGCTTCTGGGGGAATTATTTCAAGTCTTCCACTTGTTTGAAAAAAAAAAATTTACAAGAGAGTGATTAGAATGGAGGATAATTGAGAAAGAATTTTGGGAGCCCCAGAGAGATCTTTCACCAATAAAACTAGAAGCACTAAACTGCATAATGGGTATTGTTATCCAGTTTAATGTTAAAAGGGACCTTCATATTTGTCGTGACCTTTGAGATATGAGTAACCATGGTCTGACCATAGAAGAATGAAGCACAATTCCTTTCCCCTGTAGAAGAGGGAGTTAGGGAGAAAACCATGAGACTGTCCAGCCCAGTTAATGCAGAGATGATCCTTCCAAATCATGGCAGATACTTGGCCCTTGTTGCAATTAAATTGGGAATTGCATGAAAGCTGCAGCCATCAAATAATCCGGAGAAACCACAAAAGCAGATGCAAGCTTTCCCAGAACACCTGGTAGTGCAGGACTCTTTTCTGCTTCCTCACTCCAAATGTAGAAGAAGACTTCTGGGACCAGTTGTTTCAAGTCATATGAGAGAATGTGCTTAGAGCTTGCTTAGAAATGTGCTTTTTTCAATTATTCAAATTTAGACTTACCAGCCAATGTGGCAGAAAGCAAAGGACGTCAGCAAGTCTTATTAATATGCTGATGCTAAGGCTCCAGAAGTGTACACAATGCCCACTTGGATCAGGGCTAAGAGCAAAGCATGCAGTTGCCATGGAAACGTGGGGAGGCCATTAATTAGCTATCATATGAAATCACCAGGAAGAACGTGGACCTCAGCAGCTTTGCCCTCTTCGGAGGCAAGGGGCACAGCCCAGCATCCTACAGTCAACCTGCCTCCACGGCTGCAACAGCAACCTAATCCTAGAGCAGAAATCTTCTTGCAGGTATGAGAAGCAGGTGAGGAAGGAAGGGTAAGGGTAGGAGGGTGATGGGGCAGAAGGACAAGGGTAAATAAAGGATGGATATGTTTTCTGCTCTTTTTCCCCATTCAAGGAAGCCTGTTTGTTGTTGCAAAAGCAGGACAGGAGAAATGTTGCTTTTAAGGCAACAAGACTTTTGCCAGGGACCTCAGAAGAACCAAGAGTGACCACGAAGTCCTGTNTCCTACAGTCAACCTGCCTCCACGGCTGCAACAGCAACCTAATCCTAGAGCAGAAATCTTCTTGCAGGTATGAGAAGCAGGTGAGGAAGGAAGGGTAAGGGTAGGAGGGTGATGGGGCAGAAGGACAAGGGTAAATAAAGGATGGATATGTTTTCTGCTCTTTTTCCCCATTCAAGGAAGCCTGTTCGTTGTTGCAAAAGCAGGACAGGAGAAATGTTGCTTTAAGTCAACAAGACTCAGAAGAACCAAGAGTGACCACAAAGTCCTGTGTTAAAACTTGTTGGGGTGAGCTGTATCTGGGATGAATGAATGCCAATGCTTTCTGGTGCCATCCTCATCCCTAAAGCCATCTCCAGCCTCACTAAGCCTTCCTTTTCCCAAAGGAAAACATGGGCAAATAAGGAAGGCTTATTGGCCTCTTGCCCAGCCTCCCTCCAGAGCCAGAATCCACCTCCACTGCAGGCTGCCTGCACATGCTCTTGTGATAGCTGTGATGGACTTCGCTGCCGTGCACTGAATGTTCTTTTTAGTCCACTTGATGAAACTCCACCTAGGACAGCATTTGGCAGATGGCACCTCCTGCACCAAGGTCTATCAGGATCCACAGATCTGCTGCTCATCTCCCTGTGTCAAAGAAGAAATGCTGAGTGGCAATCCAAGCCACATAGTCCTCTCTCCAGCTAAAGTATTTTCCTTGGACAAACAAACAAACAAATAAGACATGAGCATTAGATGTTGCAGTCAGTTGTTGGAAGGCAGAGACAAAGGAAGATAGAGATCTCACTGTTACATGTTAGGGGAAAGACACATTGAGAGACAGATGAGACAGCACATAAGGAAGCCAATGGGGACATATTTTCAATGTATTTTTACCTTGGAGAGTTTGAAATGGCACATGAAACCTGCTAGACCTTGTCAGATTATGGTCTGCTATGTCCAAGATCCCATCTCTAATCCACATATCAGTTTCCACCCGCTCATAGATTCTTTGCAATTTCTCCTTCATTATTTTTTTTCATAATCTAAAATAACATTCTGTTAATATCAAGATTATTATTTTTCTGTAAATGAAATAAATGTGGAAAGCAACAAAAAGGTCTATAAAAATGTTTAAAATTTCAGCTTCTCCTCCTGAATTGTCAAATGCTGATTCTTTTTCTGATCAAAGATGTGTCTAGTACAAATACATTGTTTGGCCAAAGATGATTTTTCTTTTCCATAACAAGAACAAAAAATCCAGTCAATTTCATTGGGAAATCAATCTGACTACCCTCGGTTATATTAAAATTGAGCACGCTACAGGAGATGGAATTAAAATCTTAGAGATAATGAGTATCATTTAACAAATCTAGATAAGGCTGGCAGAGGTGATACACCTATAGCAGAGTTACACTTTTCTGGACCTTAACACATTTTTTGGTGATACAACTGAAGTGCAGATAGGACAGAGTAGGGCATTTAAGATGGTAGGAGGTGCCCTCTTTTAAGCAGACATATCCTGTCTGGGAAATGGGAACGGACAAGCAATTGCCCTCTTATCTTCAACACTTTCGTCTATTCACTTGAGTGTCTCATACTCCTTCTCCATGGACCTCTTCTATAAGCAGGAGCTTCCTGGGAATGTGTGATACCAGGCTGGCTGGCAGGAGAGGGCTGTCTTAGTGACACCACCGCGGCAGAGTTGACTCACGCATTGATGCACAAACCAATCCTGGCTACAGTTCCACAGGAACTTAAGGAAAAATTTCCTGACAGTGAGGGTGACAGAGCACTGGAACAGGTTGCCCAGAGAGGTTATGGAGTCTCCTTCTCTGGAGATCTTCCAGACCCGCTTGGATGCAGTCCTGCGCCAGGTGCTCTAGGTGGCCCTGCGTGTGCAGGGGGGTTGGACTAGATGACTCTAGAGGTCCCTTCCAACCTTAGGCATTCTATGATTCTATGACTCTGTGATCATGTTGTATCCTCATGTTGGTCTCCAGGCCAGTGCAATCACTGCGTGGTCCTCAGTGGCTTTCAAAGACAGCTTTTCTCAGAGTGGAAAGTTGACCCATGGGAAGGACTTCACATTACCCTGCCATTGGTCCCTCCTCAAGAGAACCAAGAAAGATATTGTTATAAAAAATTATCATTGCAATAGAACCTGTGGAAGAGCAAGAAGAGCTGCCTAGATGAACCCAACTAGATGTCGCAGACACAAAAGAAATTGGGTGCTAATATCACAGCTAAGGGAGGCTTCCTTTCCCTCCCTGTATCAATCCTGTCTTTCCACCAATCAGTTTTGTCTCAGTAATGAAAACAAACAAAAACCCCATAGATATTTAATATTATACATGGCACACAACATACAAGTACAGCTGAAAATAACATTTCAATTCCATGGAGTAGTTCAACCTGATAGGACTGAACAAAGAAGAAAAATAAAAATGAAATAGGAAAATCATAATGACTCATACTTGTGCACACTAAGAATGCTTTTGCCAGTGATACATTGCCTTGATTTTTAACAGCACAACAGTTTCCAGTAGAAATTGAACAACTGAATTATTTTGTCTTAAAATATAAAAAAGAGAAAATTAAAATCAAAGATTTCTGATTGAAACAGGTGGGATGCATATTACTTTTTCAATACCTGAGATGATTCTTCTTTGAATATAACCATCTGCCATTCAAATTGTCCAGAATATAAATTTGTCTACACAGGAAAACTGTTTATCTGAGAAGATTTTCCAAAGTGCTCACAGATCTCCTTGAATAGGGTGTACCAAAGAGCGAATGACTAGTTCCAAGAGCAGCTGAAGGTCAAGGCGTCTCAGACGCACTGGCAGGAACAGACGTGGATTTCAGTGCTGGTAAGTTTAAGAGAGGAAACAGACTTAATGTGACATCATGATGGCAGAAGCACAACATATATTTCTGTTATATATGCCTATCTATATTATTTATCTATTAATCTATAGTTTATCTGTTATAGTGACAACCTTGAAATCTTGAGGACTCTATCAAAATTCAGGTTTCACTTTGTTTAATGCTGGGCAGTAACATAATTAACACAAGCTTGTCACTTATATAGCCATAACACATACAGCTACCTTCATTTTACAAATGGGAAATGGAAACCCAAGATGGACTGGGAGACCAGCCTAGTGCAAAGCCTGCAGAGAAGAGGGATCAGAGTCTGTCTTGACTCAGTCTTGTGACCGACCACAGTAAAGAGGAAAGCTATTGTTATTCCAGGAATGTTTTCAGTTCCATCAACAGTTCCCAGGGTCTGGGTGCCCCACTCTCACATGCAGTGCCAGTGACCTTGAGAAAGATGTACAAGTGTAAAGCTCTATCATGAAGAAGGTTTTGTTACAGTCTTGTGACATCCCAAATGCTCGGGTCAAGTCTGAAACAATTGCCTTTTTGCCTGATTTTGGTGCAAATAGAAACCACTTACAGAAGTTTTCTAGTGATGAAATAATCCTTATTTCAGTCTGTTTATAGGGTAGGCTTCTTGACAGAGTGCAGCATCTCTCTCCCTGAGATTCCTCGGGTTGCATAGTGCTGTAATTTAGGACTGAATCTTGCTCTGCAGTGTGATGACAGGTTCACATTATTTAAATGTCATGCCTCTAACTGCCGAGATCTAGATTGCAAACTTCTCTACAGCATTTAGACTCAGGTTTCTGTAAAGATTCATTACAGGATGAATAGGCAAAACTAGATACTTCCTTGTTCAGAATTAGGCTCTAATTTTGATCTTTTATGGTTTTAGAAGCTACTCAGACAAGGGAGCTCATTCATGACCTACTTATGAATTCTGGAGAACTATCTCCATAATTTTGGTCTCTCTTGATAAAAAAAATCTAACGTTCATTGCTCAACATCAGCTCTGGTGAGGACTAATACAGAAGGCTCAGTCGAAGCAAACAATCTGCTCAGAAAATGCTTATGTAGATAAGAAACTCTTGTGGTTTGCTTTAAAGTTAGTAGACTTGAATTTAGAAAGGGTAGCAAAGGGCTCAGTCCGGCAAGGTGCTGAGCACTGTGTATTACAATATTAGGTGTGTGTATGTGTGCAGGTAGATGCAAGAAAGTCAAAGAGATGGTTCAAACCCATGAGTTTAGATCACATCCATATCTTTTTCTGGCTCAGAGTTGTAGGTAACTACTCATGTGTGTTGATTTCACAGGGAATCCCAGATCTCAAGAACGTAGAGGCTCAGGAGTCCAGAGACAAAAAAGCAAAGTGCTTTCCTGAATAACTTTATAACCCTAGTGACTGGTTGACTTCAGTAAACAGAAGCAGTTAGAATGGAACATATGCAGAGCCACTTGGGCCGAGGCGAACACCTGCACTGCACCTTGCTCCAGCCAGTGAAGCACAGAGATGTCCAAATGAGCACAGATTGCACCACTTCTTAATGAAAATTAATATCTCTGATGTGGCACTAGGGGACCTCAGTCATGCTCCAGGACCCCAGAGTGGTTGGCATTTTACTGAAACATAAGTTTTGTCTGTCATTAAGACCAGCATTATATGAGTATTTGTTACAGGAACATGCTAATGAAGATTAAACTCATCAAGTTGAGGAAAAAAAATAGAATAAAAGCCAATGAGCAGACAAAGAAATGAGGGGCTTCTGCTCCAAAAAGTATTTATAAGAAACAAGAAAGAGGGAAAGAAGCAGATGTTATCCCATGCTAGTGCTGTTCAACGCCTGTACCTAGAAATGCAAAAGTCACACAGGTATTTAGGATTTGTGGTAGCCTTTGTCAGGTTGAAGGTAGCAAAGGAGCCCAAAACGTGTCTACTGTGTGTTTACTTCAGTTCCCAGTTGTAGAATAGCTCAAATTTTGCTGAGATATCAGGTATTGACAAGATATTAAGAGACAGTTGTTCTAACAGGATGGTTAGTTGTTCTAACAGGCCTGATTCTCCTGTAAAACAATAATGCCTTTTCCCCATCATTATGCATCACACATCAGTCTGACTGTTCATTAGCAGCCCTGACCTGAATCTGTCACTTTACAACAAACCCCTTTAGGATTCTAGGTTTACTCCCAAATAACTGCTTTATTATACATGGAAGCCTGTAATAAGCTGATTAAAAAACCTTCCTTTTTTTTTTTTTTTTTTTGAAGACTTAATATGTACTTTTCTGACATCAGATAAGTACAAAATAAACCCAAAACATCACCCAAAGTGCATAATGAAAACTGTCACTATAAAAAGCATCAACCACACAGGGCTCCATGTACCGACTCCACTCTGCACTGCCTTAGCTGCATAAGAGGGAGTCCTGCTGCAGCAACTGTTAATTCTCTAAAAGCTTTGAGTCAAACCTTTCTTTTTTTATGATTCAGCTGGTAAAAGACACCATTCCTGTCTAGAAATGAAGCTTTCTGGAACAATGGTTTCATTGTGAGGAGAAAAGTTCTAAAATTAAATGAAAAATGTCATTCTTAGTGTTTTGGGTGAAAGGCAACATCCCAGCATATTTCAGCTCAGGAATTTCAGGGCAGTCTCCTTGAAAGGAAACTCTCTGGTAAATGATTAAAAGAGGCTATTCCAGCGAGGGCTTCTCTGTTGGATTTTGATTACTTTGTACCAGATGAGACAGAACAGGCCAAATGCTAAAATGGAAGTGAGGTGTTTCAATAATTTCCCATTAAAAATGTCAACAAAAAATATATTTTGCTGAATTTGCATATTTCTAAGAGAAAACTGTTCAGCTGGGGAAAAAAAAAATAGTCAGCTCTATCGGCAGAGCTGGCTGTGAAGAGTGAAGCTCCTCACATCTGGGCTAATGGTGTGTGAAAAGCTGACCTTGCTGAGTATCCGTGGACCTTTCTTACTGCTCCTGAGAGGCCTCGGGTGCTGCCAGGAGGAAGAAGCAATCCCCAGTTACTCTGGCTCCTGCCTACACTGCTGCTGAGTGCCAAGCCAGACCTGTCTGAGGGTACATCAAGCCGGTGAGGTTGCTCATATGTGTACATTGGTTTAAAACCCTCCACCCAGATCTTCAAGACAGTCTGTGGATGCTGGTATTAAACACACTTGCCACAGCTAAAACGCTGTGGAGTAAAGGTGTCAGGTCTGCAATCCACCCCAGCAGTAGCAAAGTCTGTTCTGAGAGTGGTGAGGAACTGTTGATGATTGAGAGGACCAAAATTGGTATAGATATAGATACCTACACTAGACCTGGAGTAGAATACTCTGTAAACTATGCGTAACCTGAGACTTGCAGGGTATAAGACTTGCAGCAGTGACTTGCTCCAAAAAGACTAACCTACTGTGTGGGGTATCATAGCCCAGGATCCAGGACCTTAGAGCGAAACAGTGGCACACGTGGCCAAGTCAAACAATGCTTCTGAGAAGGACGAGGCAGAATTATGATGATCAGCTGGAATATTATAAAGCAGGACTTTTAAAATTACAGCCCAACTTTAAAGAGAGAGATGGTACTTTGTGTACTGTATGTAATCCATTGATAGTGGCTGGGTTTTATAATATGTGTTGTACAATCAGGGAATAAAAGCCCCAGATATTTCTATTAATCAAAGACCATCTTTTAACCAGTAGTTATTGGGTTTTTCCTCTTGTTGCAATCACTGGCCAGCACAAACTGAATTACAGTGTTCTTTCTTAAGCAGCACGGCTTGCTCCCCCTTAATTAGTGCAGACCAGTAGAGATAAGGTGAATGAGGTGAACATTAGATGCAATTTTATCACTATGTTGAAAAGGCAACCAGGCCTCAATTTTGCTTTCTCCGAGTACATACCTTCCTTTTGAGAGATGATCAAGAGCACGTCCACTGGAGGAGGTGGGCAAAGCACCTTTCAGAACTGATAATTGTGCAGGATCCACATCTTTTCTAATAAAAACTTCTAAAACCTTTACAAAAAAAAAATCTACTGAAGGCCAGCTTGCCTAAGAGACCTATAATTATAGAGAGCAAAAGAGAGATGAGATGAGGGTTATCAACTTGTTCCACACAAATAGGGCCACTTCAAACAAGAGACCTGAAAGGGATATCAAATCTGAAGAACAAAAGAAAAAAAAAATCATGTTAATAATAACAAAATAAAACAAAAAAAACTACAGATCAATTTCTTCAAGGAAAAAAACATTTAATTTTATACAAACTATAAAGTGTACACACATTCTGTGATTTCCCAGGGGTCTGCTGGCTGATTCTATTTTCTTGCAAATACCACATCTTTACACACTGCATCCACAACTCCTATCTTAGAAATACAAATTGTACATTCCGACTGCAGGACATCCTGAGAGATTTACTCCCTTGATGTTGCTCTTCCTCTTCTTTCTCACGTTTGAAAGTCAAATATTTATCTTTGGTATCTTTTGTGTTTTCCTCTGATCCTTGAAAGAAAGAAAAATCCTTTCTCATTGCCCTCAACTTTGGAAAACCTCTGAGAAAGAGGCACCATGGTCTTCAAAAAAGTACCCAGGGAAGATAGAACAACAGAGTCAGCTGGAGAAAGCAGAAATGCAGGATGGGAAAGGGATTCCAAGGCAATCCAAGCTCTTTTTGCACCTGTTGCTTCCACATGGAGATTTGTTGCATATTACTCTGGTGAAGGCAAACAAATCATGAATAAGCTTTTATATCCCAGTTTGGGAAAGAAGATATGAGCCAGAAGGTCTCTGTGAGCTACCTAGCCTGTATTCAAAAGGTACAAAGTGCTTCTTGAAAGGATCTGGGAGACCTTCAACTCCCACATCTGTCTCTAACACCTCACAGGCTCTGGTCTGCAGTGGATAAAACCTATGGGAATCACCTGGCTGGGGAGTGAACTAAAAGTGGGGTATGAGCACAAAAACATTAAGGTGAGATCAGCCACAACCAGCAAGGCTCCATCAAGGGCCATGTTTCTCATGCAGCAGTCTGCCCAGTAACCTGCATCCCTCCCTAGGGATATTCCAGTGAGAACGATATCCTGCAGGCAGAGAAGTGTGTATCAGCCTGCAGGATCCCTGGTCCTTTGGAGTTAACCTCTGGCTGCCTTTCACACCTGCCTGTGGAGGTTCAGATCATCCTCTCTCCCACTTAGCACAGAGGTGAGAGGAGAGCAGATGAAAGAAAAGGATGAAAAACAAACCCAAGTGTGTGTGTGTTTGTGCAGGAATGGAGCTGGAAGAATAAATACTCACTTGGCAACAACGGCAAACCTCATCAAATGTTCGTATGGGAGCCAGGCTCTCTGAGGTACCCTCGGTGATAGCTGTAACGACAGGAGGTGGGAGAAAAGGGGAAAAATCATTACACTGAGAAGTCACTTAAAAGAAGTAGGGGAATATGGGTCTGAGCCAGGCTGCAGCTCCCATTACTGCTGCTGTGTTGAGCAGCGCTTACCATTCTCTGTAGTTCAGGGAGCTTTCAGGTGATTGCTCTAAAAATACCTTATCTGCAATGGTTAAAAATAATTTCCTTCTTTCTATTTATTGACCTCCTTCTTTACCTGTATGACCTCCCATTCCCGAACATCTCTCAAGCATTTAAAAATAACAATCTCTCTTTCTTCCTTCCCAGCCTAATTTGATTAGTTTATACAGCTGCATTTAATTGGGTGCATGTGGAAAATGAAGAGCTAAAAGAGGAGCAGGAGTGGAAGCACTACTTGCGCATTGTCCCTGAAATGTTTTAGATGATGGAGACATGAAATGCTCTCTGCTGAGGTACTGTTGTGGGGCACTGGCAGTCAACTGTCTTGTGAGGAAACGTGTTTAAGAAAACAGAGCTGCTTCAAATCCAGGGAGTTTTAGACTGAGCATCATACATGGATTCACAACTGCCTTTTATTCCAGCTTCAGCATTTCCTTGGTGCAACTTCTATTATAGAGCTATATGCAACAAAGCTCTCAAGGTGCACAGGCAGCGTAACGAGGCCAGAGTCTCCTTGAATACTTTTTAATTATTGCCTATTCTGGATTGAAGTGGGCATTTTTATTATTCATTGCTGGTCTTCTGTCTGTGATAGGAAGCAGTCTTGTAATCAGCAAAGAGGATGAGTGCCATAATATTGTCACTTCAGACTGGCTTGTCCTGGTTTGATTTGGAAAAAAAGATCCTGATGCATTTAGAAACATATTGCTCAGCTTTTTTCTGGAGACAGGTTATTATTTAGCAAGAAATAGCATTAAATGCAGAGGAAAAAAAGTCCACTGGAATAGATACAGATGCATTTCATCTCATTTAGTATGTTTATGATTCTCTCTTACTTTGTGATTGGGGACAAAGAAGAACAGCCACTCTGTGCAGCAAGCACAGCTTTTTATAAGGACTTTGCAGTACCTTCTGCCCTATTAATACTTTCTGTACTCTACTCCCAAGCTTAATCATTCACCTTATACCCACAAGTGCAGCTATGATTGAAGTGGAAAGCAGTTAGGAATTCTCAAACAGATGTGATGCTGCAGCACTGGAGAGAGGTGTGTTTCAAGGGTCTGAGTATGGCCCTTTCCTTTGCCCAGATCTTTCTTCCTTGACCACTCCTTAAAGCACCTCTATTCCTCTCCTACCCATGAAAATCCTGTCTTTATAGTTCTCTTGTGCCATTACCTTTCCTCCCTACTGATTTCCCTCTGCAACTGATTTTTTCCCTATCGCTGTCCGTAGGTTTGGTTGAAAGCCCATTGAATACAACTAGAAGCTTCTTACTGATTGTTGGGGGAAATTGCTAAGGAGGAGAAACACTAAGGATATGGGGGAAAAGAAAAAGTTAGCTATGACTTTCTGCCTGGGTCCTGGGGATAAGCAAAAGGCTTTTATTTCTCCTACTGCAACGTGTAGCAAACCACGTCAGAACCCTCTTGAGGGACAAAGATGTGGAAATCCCAGGAGGAATGCCTGGGCTCCCGTGCCTTTGAAGGAGGCCTCTACTGAGATGCCTTCCCACTTTGCTCTGAATTTTGGAAGCAACCTGAGACAAATATGGGTGGTTGATTTCAGCCCTGAAGAAGTTAGGCTTCTACTTAAAACTAGTAATTTAAGCCAAAGAAAGAGAGATTGTTACCTTCTGAGGATGAATCATCCCACCCACTTTAGACATTGTACATAGGAATAGATGACTCACTCTCGGGAGATGCTTTCCTTTCTCTTCATTGTAGAGGAAGGCTAGATCACTGGCTTAGACATCTAAACTCTTACATGCCTAAAACTTAGTAAAATTAACCCTCTTTCTGCTGAAGACGGCACAAATATTACCATGCCGCACAATAGTGCACTGTGATGGACACCACTGCCTCTGTATGATCCTGTGAGCGGATCTAGGGGATGGACCATCCATCCTGCGCTAATGAGTCTGAATAATGACCCCACACCAGTGAGTCATTTCAGGTGCAGTCTGGTCTCTGATGAACTTTCCCAGGAGATAATGGGAATTATTACTGTATTTCCTGACCATCAGGTAGTGGGTGAGCAAACAGAACCCAAATTGTCTTCAGAATCCCCTCCGCTTTTTTGCCACCCCATTTGGGTTTTGCACACCCTCTGTGATGCCTTCTTTCCACTGAGCTTCTCATCCCTAACCCCTGATTGCATTCTGATATCTCTGACAGGTTTGACTTACCATTGCCAACACTACTGGGACATCCCGAGAGTGTGTGGGCAGATGGGAGCTGAGACCCAGTTTCATTTTCCAAACACGCCGAGTTTGTTATGGCCAGACAGGCTGTCAGGGTGAAATTACCCAATCCAGCATTTAGCAGGACTTTGGGAACATGGGCAATTTTCTGGAGAATGAGCATGACAGCAGTGTTTAAACTTTCCATTTCCATAAAGCCACATGACCAGAAGGCATTTAGGACTTGTTCTTGCTCATAGCTTCTCCCGTGCATTTTGTTGGAGCTGCATCAGTACAGTCATTTATAAAACTGACCTGAAGACAAATGTGCAGAAGCTTTTCTCGCCTCCCCACTGATATCTTGAAGGCAGGGCTCCAGTTTTTAACCATATGACACAGCGAGATAAGCCTGACAATAAGAAGCAAACAATGCCAGGCCAGCCCCACGCCTCCAAGCCATGATCTCAGTTTGTTCAGCATTTTCCCTGGAGGTTGTTGGAGATACCTGCAAGTACAGCTGAGTACAGAGAGTCAACTTTGCTGAAGCAAAGAGTACAGCATTCGGGGTTAGGAATCCATTTGTCTTCCAGCTCTGGGGAAAAGGAGTTTGCTACAGAAAGTCACAAATGGACCGAGTTTCCTTGTCTCGAGCATGTTTTCCTTTGTTTCTCAGACCCACCAGCTTGGCACCATTGTAACACGAGCACCAACTTCTAGCAAGAAGCGAGCAGAGAATGAAATGCAAAAAAAAAAGAAAAAAAAGGATGTGTTAGCAAAGCTATTTTTTAAACAGTCTCCAGCTCTTTCCTGCATTAACTCCAAATCTCCCTGCAACACTACTTTCTTTGCGGTTCATGGTAGTTTGAGGTTTTTTTTTTTTAATACAATGTTGTAAGAACATGGCAAATTCATCAAGAATATCCCTCAAAATTAACAAAACAAAAACAAAAACACAGTTGAGACTGTCAGGAAATTCACTCCTAGGGTAAACTATATTCTCTATGGCATGGTAATACAATATGCTGTTAAAGTCTTTCACTCGGGAGGGAATAAAGGATATTTGAGCATAAATGCATTATCCGCAATCCACAATAGCACAGCCTATCCCCCTGTGGATAATGCTATTAGTGCTACATTTCAAATTAAAAAGCATATGCTGCTCCTCTTTCCAAAACAAGGGAGTGCTGCCCACTTCCTTCACTTGACTAAAAACAAAAGCTTTTAAAGTGATAAAACAGCATTCGTTTGATAAAAACAACCATCTGCACCTGATTTAGCTAAGTGCTCATATCTAAAGACAAATCACCGGATAGGGAAAAATTAAATACAAGCAAAAATGCTTGCTTGCTTTGACCCCAAATTGATATTCTCTATCCCTACCAATATGAGACCCAATTCTAACAACAAATCATGACCCTAAATGCTAAGTTTCAATCAAGGGCTCTGTAAATCATTTTACTTACAACACCCCCAGCAAACAACTCCTCAAGCAAACTCCCTTCCCAGCCTATTACTCCGTATTAGTTAAAGTGGTTTGCTTATTAAGTTTTTTATATCTTCAGAATAATTTGGAAAGAGACCAAAGTCTTAATGTACCACATTTCCATAACACAACGTGATATTAACAAACATCAAACTCTATCAATGATCTGTGCAGCAGGCATCCTTTAAGCGTGTAATTAAGATAACATGAGATAACATCAGTCCCCAAAAACAGAAAGTGGGGATGGGAACCCAACTGCAGCTCTCTGAAGAGGCCGTGTTGAGATGGTCCCTTTGAGGTCAGGACACAGCACCACATGGAACAGTGAAAATACCATCCCGATGGCACATCCAACTGAGATGAACAAGACATTGCAGCAATCACCATCAGAACAACAGCAGCAGGAACAGCCAGAATGGGAGACAGGCAACCAGGTACAAAAATATCCCTCTAGGAATGGTCATGCAGACCCTTACGGAAAAGTCCTCAAGTATTATAGCCTATTCTTAGCATTTCTAACTCAATGAGGCACACAGTCATGGCAACAACACCCAGATGTTGGAGAGTGCTTTACATCGGGAGATCTCCAAGGCTTTGGAGAGGTCAACACTTTGAACCCCGTGAATCCAGTTAACTCCACTGGGCTGATCCCTATGCCATTCCGTCAGGCACTTTCCAAAAGGCTGGATGTGCATCACTATGACCCTCATGCACTTCCAAGAATCACGCAGAGTCCAATCTATGGGGCTACTCCCACTGGGTTTAGGAGGAGCAAAGCAGAGCAAGAACATTCTTTCCAAATGTTCCCATAGGCTCCGGGCATATTTGTGGCTGTGCACGGCTCCTAATCTCTTTTCACTGGTTAATAGCTGGGTATTTCCATATTGAAATGTATGGTTGTGGTTGCGTCTCCTGTTTTTGCTTCTAGCATAGCTGAAAACATCCTTACATAATGGAATATGTATATTTAGCTGTTAAAAAAAAAAAAAAAAAGAAGACAAAGCATATCCTGATAGTAAGTTTATTTCCCACCAGAAGGTTCTATCCATTTGGGCAAAACTTTCTGTATTCCCAGGCAGTAATAGACAAACCCAAACATATATTCTAAATAACATCAGAGAGGGGAGATTACAGAACACATTCTAGATGCACAAGTGACTCTGAGCTAATAAAACCCCCTCTCCTGACTCACAGCCCCCAGTGTCAGGCAGAAAAGTAAACCAATTTGTCACTGCTGCTGCCTCGTGCCAGGATAAGAGTGTGTGCTGTTCCCACCCCTCTGCCAGAGGTCACAGGATACACCGCTTCCAAGATTGTCTGAAAGAAAACAAATGAGTGCAAATATAATAAATTGCAAGGAAGATGCTCTGTCGTGACTAGTATGAATGGAGGGGGGACGATATGATATCTTTTGCGAGGAGCAGGAGAAAAAAAGATGCACACAATTCATCTGGCACCTGACGACTTGAAACATTTCACAAGGGGATGGCTGGATTCAAGGACAAATGGATAATACATGTTTCGCTAGGGCCGATAGTGAGATAGTGAGTATCTTTGAATGTACTGATACAGCAATTAAGCGAACTGGTGTCCTTGGGCAGCTGCTGAGGTTTAAGAAAAGCAAAGTTTCAGGCAGCACTTCAAGTCGTTCCTCCCCAGCAGTGGGAATGCACTGGAAAGACGTGACTGTGGGCACTGGAAAGAGCAGGATGCCTTGCCGGGCATCACTGCTCCTCCACAGCTGCAGTTTGGGGTTGAGACCCTGCCATGTTCCTCCTTCTGACCTCTCTGACCAGGCTCGTTTCACAGCCGTCTCAGGTATCTCACGATGCAGAGATGCTTCTTGGTGAGGCAGGGCAGTAAGAGCCACCGTAAACCTCCTTATCCTTGAGTTGCTGCAGACAGCAACACTTCGGCTGAAAAATGTGGGGTCAGGCTTGCTTTCCTGTGCAGTTTGGACAAGTTTACTTTATAGGGTGATAAAACAAGGTCCTTCTTTTGATATTCTCAGGTGCACAGGAACAGGTCCATCACTGGCAGATACACCAGCAGTGTATGCAGAGCAGATCTCTAAAGACATCTAGAGAAGCACCATCATGACAAATGCCATTCTGGCTGACCACCAAAACTGGGAAAAAAAAAAAAAAAAGAAGAAAAAAAAAGACCTACAGAGCTGGAAGTCCTACCTAGGTTAACAGCTAGATCTACAAGAAAAAAGTCTGTCTTCTATCAGAAATTCAGAAATGGACTGGGCATAGGTTATGTGCGGAGCAATGGGGTGCAGGAGTTTCCTAAAGGAGTGGAAATAGTCCTCAGTTCCTAATTTCCTCTCTAAGGCTGACATGTCCAGAACAGTACACAACACTGAGGGACTTCCATGCTTGGGGTCACTGTACCTGTGCACTGGAACGATTAACATCTGGCAAATGGTTTATTAGGCTAATTTTCTTCTTTCTAGTTTATTAGACTCATTTCGCCTTTCTGTGAGTTATCCACCTACAACTGAGATCATTAATTCTTTGGATTTATTTGCCAAATATATTTTCCTAGAATTATTTTTCTGTGTCATAATGAATTGCAAGCTTCTGCAGCTTGTCTTCTTTGCTCTGTGTTTGCAGTCCATCTAGCACACACACACACACACACATATATATATATATATAAAATAGGCAGTGCATTGTTAGTGCTCTGTATGCCACGTTCATGTTGCGCTGGTTCATTCTGACACAGCCTCGAGTTCACATGCTGTGTATCCTTCCCCCTGATTTCATCTGTATTTTTCTATCAAAGCAGGTTGCTAGGGCTAAAGCTTGAAGACAAAAGAGAGGTGCCTCTAATATTCCCAAGTAATGATTTCCAAGCATAGGAAAAGAAGGTTCAGCCCCTGAGCAGGAAAATGATATATTAATTGCACTGCTATTTCTGGAAAATGTTTTAAGGTATTTTCTCATTGTTATTTTGTTCCTCTTTGTGGAATGGCTGTACCTCATGACCCTATCTGACATTCTCACCACCATCCTTGCTCTTTCAAGGTATCTTTTATTGCCTGGACAAAGGGAAAAATATATATTTGAATGTGGCCATGAGATAGGCCATTGCTAACAAATCTACAATAGAAAAAGACATCACAGAATAAAGACATCATTGGTATTATCAGAGAACCAGGTGTAGGCAGTGAGGACAGAGCTGTTATTCTACATTATAAAGATTAAAGGTTGCCACGGTTGACTTTGGCCACATCAGGGCAGATTCTCAGCTGGTGTAAACTGAAGCAGCTTCTATGAAAAAGAAAAGAATTATGTCTATTATATCCTGCGACTTCATTGCAGTTAAAGAACATGATGGAGGGGATCTTGAAGGTCATTTCAGTTCCATCCCATGATATCTCAGGCAACTGCACCATACAGTTGCACCCATAAACTCATGGAGCTTTATCATAAAAGCAGTCAGGCTGTTTGCCACCCACTCCTCCTGCTGCAAGGCTGTTCCAGAACTTCACTCCTCTGCTGGCTACAATCCTCCTTCTAGTTTTCAAACAGAATTTATTAAATGGAATTCATTTTGATTCGCTTTCTGAATGCACAATTCAATCCATATGGGGGAGGAAGGAGAGGACGGGAGGGACTTCTTTGCATTTCTTTTATTTCACAAATCTAGGAAGTTTTCCCCACATGCAGGAAGCCAACTGCATGGATGAAAGATCAGCTTTCAATCCATATTTTTCCTCTCTTTATATGTGGCTTGCAGGTAACACCACTGCAGCTGCTCAGCTTTCTGTCCTTTCGTTTCAGTGTCTTATTCAAAGACTGCCTTCTCCCGAGCAGAGCTATTTCCTCAGGGTTAGACTTATTGCAGGAGAGCAGCTGACAAGGAGAAAACATCTATATGAAACTGTGTATCCAAAATCTCAGCTGAATCCCAGGAAATCTGTGGGACATTCTCACTGTGCACTGAACTTCACAGTGAGCTGTGAGATGGCTTACCAAATACTGATGCATACAAAATCTTCTTCTCTCTGCAGAAAAAGAAAATATCTCTGGGTAAGATTTTCACTTTCCTGAATTTGAAAATATCAAAGGAAAAGCGTTTTATCAAAGAAAAGAATGTAATCAGTCTCACAAGGAAGATTTCCCAAGAGGCATGTGATGAGATGAAAGGAGAGCTCACTTCTGGACTTCCTTTTGTCTGCAGAAACTTGCCACTGCTTTGACTTGGGTTTTTAGAACTAAAACGACAGTGATCAGGAGCTTCATTTAGTTATCTTATGTTCCTTCCTTCCAGGCACATTCTCCCTGGAATCCAAAGAGGCTTCTGACAGCAGGGAATTCAGCACAAGTGAGGAACACATTTCAGGAGCTGCAGTGATTGGGAGATACTTGTTTAAAGTGAGGGAACGGGAGACGGGTGTAGTCTTGGTGCAGGCTCTGCCCAGCCACGGTGGCTCTGCACTCTCGAGGCCCAGGACAGGCTGCATCCAGAGACTCGATGTTAAATGAGTTGAAATAAGCTGATGTGCTTCTCCCAGAAGTCTCTCAGGAGACTGAGACTCAGTAGTAGACTGATAAAGGCAGAAGTTAGCTCATATTTGTAAAGATTCTCCATCTCTGCCACCTCATAAACTACATTTTTGTTTTATTTGTGGCATCCCTAGTGTCTCTAGCCCAAAGGTAACTACAGCAAGTTAAGCCACTGCCTTGTTAGGGACTGGTCCTGTAAGGTACCAGGCCTTGGCCTCTGGTTTGGTGCAGGACTTAAGTCTGTTTAGCTCTGAGTACCCTGTGAAGTGCTTTGCCTGGAGCAAGGCCAAGTGGATGGGTATTTTGCAGGATTGAGCCTTAAGATGAATCACAGGGCTGTAGCTGGTAAGATCCAAAGCTGCAAGCAGGGCATGTGCCCTGAGGCAGAGTGTTACTGAGAGTGCAGAAAAGCCCAAGATGATTCTCACGCACACAGGCTGCAATCTTGTGGGTTCTCCTAAAAAAGAGGATCTCCCTGCTGGGAGCAATGCACTTTGTCAGGGAGGACTGTGCTTGCTCTCGTTGCAAGAACAAGCCTCTATCAAGAGGGATGGCCAAAAGGCACACGATTAAGTATGAGGAGGGAAAACCTTCTGAAATGCTGTCCCAGTGGGAAGGTTTATCTGCAAACTGGACCCAGCAGTGCTGGGAGATACAAGCGCAAATTCTTTGCTACACTTTCCTTTCTTTTTTATCTTTTGTAAACTTGTTTTTCACTTATTTTTCCTTTTTAAATCTTTCTCTCTTTTCCTCTCCCTTCCCACTAATCTTTGCCCTCCCATTTTCCCCTTCCCTCTGGTTTTCGTGTTAACACCCTCATATCCTCCTGTTGTCCCATCTCACTTTCTTCATGACAACCTCTCGGGGCAAATTACCTTTTCCTGCCACTTTTACTTCAACTCCTCCTTCCTGAGCCTGTCACTGCCACTCCTGGTATTTCCTTGCCCCAGTCCCAGGCTCGGGGATGCTCAGGGATGCAGGAGGCCCTCACAGCACAGGGCAGGAGCACTAGACGATGCCGCTCACTTGGGAGCTCGGTGGAGCGTGGCCATTACCAAGGACGAGGGAACACATCTGCCCCTAAAGGCCTTTGAAAATTGACTTCAGAAGTGCAAAATGGGTCAATAAAAACAAGAAATGGAATTGATGTCAGAGGCTCTATATAGCTGATAATAAACAGCCGGAAAGGCTCGACTTCCTCCCTCTGCTGCTGAAGGAGACTTTGGGATCTCCTGCTCTTAGCCAAGTTATATTCACTATAGTAAATAGACACTGCTGCATATAGAAATGAGGAGAGAGAAGCAGAGTGGGTGACAAGTGGGAGCAGTTCTGTTGAAGACAACAGAGACATCAGCTGCTCGCACCTTATCAAGAATCCTTCCCAATGTGTCTATCATTAAGCCAGGCAAAGAGGTAATAATGTATTTAATTTTTTACTGAGTGGCAGTATTTTGGATTATAAAATAATGCCTGAGCAGGGGGTGGACATAATAACTTGCAATAAAATCCAAAACTGATGGAGGATTTTCCCTTATAGGCTTATTTTGTCAAGTATTGTTTCACATTAGCTTTTTCTTTTCCCATTGAACTATGAAATAGATCCTCCCTCCGCATCGTGAGAAATGCTTTTGATGACAAGGAGAAAAAAAGGCAAGAGAATAAAATAGAGTAATGCAAAATAAACCCCCAGAGCCCCTGGTCCTACTCTCAGATGAAAGTAGATTTCAAAGTGAAACACCTGTAATTCATATTTCTGGGTGGTAGTAAAGAGAAATCCCACTAGTGGCTCTTTCTCATGGAAGAGACCGAGCCCTGTGTCTCTGCCACGCTGGTGCTGGGCTGACAGTGGGAATAAACTAACTAAATTCACTCAGTACACACAGTCCTGCAGGATCCCCCATGGAAAAGCGGTGAGGATGCGGGAAATGCCAGTGTGCGTGCGCACGCATGTGTGCATGCAATCTGAAAGGCCAACGAAATAAAACATCACGAATCTTTGTTATAGACAGTGGAGCTAGGAGGAAAAAAAAAAAAAAAGAAAACAACTACCCAGAGCCCTTCAGCTATTTAGTCAAATGAATTCTGCAAGACTCTCAAATGACTCAGATTGGGGCTACACTGGCCTGACTCCCTCCTGGCATCTCTGGATCCTGCCAGAGGGAGCAAACTGCCTTTGGCTGCCTCTGACATGTGCCAAGGGGCCTGCGGCTCATGCAGACGGTTGCATGTTATTATGATTGCTCCTGCTGCATCGTGTAGGAACAGGGAGAGAAGAGCCTGGAGGGAGACCTGGAGCAGAGTGAGGGCTCAGGGGAAGGTGTCCAACAAGGAGCAAGGTGTATGAAGAGCCTCGCAGGGCTCCTGCTGACCTGCACAGCTCAAACAGTTGTATCTATTGCCGACTGGCACAGGGCTGGTGCCATGCTCGGTTTCAGCCTTCTCCAGGTGTGGGTGACGCTCCTTGCTTGCAAGAGCAGGTCACATCTTCACAAACTTGCTGCATCAGAGCAATCCTGCTGTTTTCCAATTTTGACTTTGTTGGAACCAAAGAGGGCTAATTTGTGCCAGCTCTAACCTTGGGATAGCTCAGCGATCCCTTTGATGCTCAGTGAGCCCCCAGCATCCATCTCCCCTCCTGGTCCTGGTAAGTGCCACCAGCCTTGCTCCGGTCCACCAAAGCACACAGTCAGCACAGCACGATGACCCAAATGTACTGATTTTCATTTGATAAAAAATGAATTGTAATAAGATCCCCACCAGCTTTAGCAGCCCCCTATGGCTCAGAGATATTTGAGTAAGAGCTGCACTGAACAGGGGGAGAATATAATAACAGGGCCTGGCTGGATGCTCTCCACCCCCTCGTCCCACTCCTGTTATTAAAGGTGAATTCCTGAGGGTATTCGGAATCTGCCTCTGACTAGCAGAGATAATAACATTGAAAGCTTTGATGAGACCAGACAGAGTTTCTTAATTTCTGAATGTATATGAGTTTTCAAACTCCCGAGGGGTTAATATATCCAGGTGAGAAAGTGGACAACTAACTTTTATCCATCAATCAGACCACTTAGAGCTATGGGAGATGTTGCGGATCTCAGGACACCCCCTTGCACTCGTCAAGCTACTTCTAGCCACCTCTGTGGACCCTCTGTGCACCATAAGGAAGATCTTGGAGCAGCTAGATCTGAAACTGTCTTTCTCTAGGAATGCCTGTGATCTGAAATATTGGGAGTCCTGGAAACATATGAATACAAGAGCTGGGCTTATTTTATTTTATTTTATTTTATTTTATTTTATTTTATTTTATTTTATTTTACTTTTTAAAATTTTATTTTGTGAGCCTTCCTGTTTTTCAGTGAGAAGAAATTGTTTCACAGCTCATTTTAACACTGGAGATTTACACAGCTAGATGCACAATGAGGACTACTGCCAGGACACACAAAGGCAAGTAAGGTTAAAAGAGAGAAGGGAAGGACCAGGCTATCAGCATCCAACTCCTTGGAGCTCCCTGGATCAGATCTGGGTCACCTTTCAGATGAAAGGTGAGTTAATAAATCTCTCCAGACTGTGGGACTGAAATCTTGAGAAGAATGCAACCAAAGAAATGCATGTAGAAACAGGGAGAGCGAGGGGGGCCTTGCCAGCTGCTCCCAACACGAACCCTGAGTAATTAAGAGGAACTGTAAATGAAGCAAAGCCAATATGACAGTCACAGCTGGATTGTGTTCTTTGCTGAGCTTGGCCTCCTTCTCACCAAGAGCAGACATCAGCATCTCTTGTCCCTTTGGGTGCCACGTGCATCCTTTATCCCTCTCCCTGCCACTGGCCCAGCTCAGGGTTATATTTGCTCACCGCCCTTCTGCAAAACAGACTCCTCTGCCCATTCGTGACCTTCACGAAGCCACCTTGATGCTCCCAGCCAAAGGCTTCTGCTGAACGTGGGTGACTGCTGCTGCTTTCCAATCCTGTTATCGCTCTCTGCTGGATTGCCTGCCGCAGCGGAACTCCCTTAATGTCAAGCAGAAAAAATGGACCGAGTTGAAATGCAGGGAAATGAACTCATTGGGTTATTGTAATGGAAATAGTTTAGCTCCAGTCAACTTTAGCATTCAGCCCATAACTGAAGGCTGTGGTGGCTACAGGGTCTCCTCAGTGCTCCTCTTTAGAGAAAGCTGAGAACTAGTGATGATTTGCACACTCTCTGCTCCCAACACCAACTTCTTAGCTCACCTAGCAAGAAGCAGGATGGATGAGAAAACTGAACGTTGAGCTCTCCTTTCTGGATCCACGCAGAGCATTATGAGCCCTTCCAGGCGCACGGTGCATCTCCCCCTCCCTTCTTTCCCTGCATGGACCCAGATGGTATCACAGCAGATCCTGCTGCAGTCAGTGACATGTTGGAGCTTTCTGCTCCTGCTGTGACACTTGGCCTTCACTTTACCTGCCTGAAAGTCATTGCCCTTTTTTCTTAGCACATCTTGCCTTTCTCTCAGAGAAGCAATTCTCCGGATGATTTTGCAGAATGTATAAAACAAAGAGTATATTCAGTCCAGCTGTATCTTCTGTCCTTATTGCTTTCCTAGTGCTTCACATTTTCCACTGCAGCCTTGCCTGGGCTCTCCACATGCTCAGTGCTTTGGATCCATATTCTAGTTCACTGCTGGAGTGAGACTGAATATGCTCCAGCTGTTCCACCAGGATAGCCACAGCATGACTCTTCCTCAGCACAGATGGGCAGTTTAAGCCCGTGCTACATCTGGGCTAACAGTGATATGGATGGAAGATACACAGGCTGTAGAGATTGTTAACCTTAAAACTATTATTTAAAAAGCTCTTCAACTTGTCGTGTTGAAGAGCATGACACAGAAAATGTATGGTAGCGAAAAGAGACAAGAACACAATCATCTGAGAAAAATCTTGATGCAATACTGGAACTGTCATGGGAACATTGTGTTGGAGAGTCCCCTCCCAGGTATCACCATAACCCCAAGAATTAGACACACAGACCTTTTTCCATGTCAGCTCTCTTCCCTATCCCAAAACCCTCCTGCAACTCTTCATGTGCCAAGCACGCCTAGTTTCACCTCTCCGATGGCTTTCTGCTCTCTGCCGGAGACCTACAGGACCTACGAATTATTCCCTGTATGAAAACGAGTTGGCGGTACCTGAGGTGGTCTCTGGGCAGCAGAGGAATGATCTGTGTGCCTGAATATGGCCTGTGGTTGAGAATGAAGCTTCACAGAGACACACAGGATGCCCAGTCTCATTCTGGGACAACTCTTGGAATCGTTCACAGATACCCACCAAGGGCAATAACTGAATGAGGATCCTTTGTTCAGATCCCATCTGTGCCGATTTCTTCCTCCATTTCTGTGCTTTCCTACTTCACCCTTGATCTACTGTATCAATGTGTGTGTGTGCGTGTGCGTCCTGAGATGGCAGCCTGACAGCCCCTCGTGACAGATCGCTGATCCCATGAATCACAGAGCTCTTAAGCCTCTTCTCATCCCTTCCAAACACATCCCTTCACTCGGGATGATGCAGTGAGCTCCTTACATATCTCTCAGTTGCCTGGTTACCAGGTTAATATTGATGACAAATGCTGGATGACAGTTTGTTTAACACTGTTTCCTCCAAGATCTGGGCTCCAGCCTCCTCTGTTCCTAACACCCTGCACTGTCAAGTCGTAAGATGCTGTTGTTCCGTGGCTCTTCCCAGCACCTTGCCTTTTGCATCCTGTGTTCAGTCTAGTTTATCCTGTAATCTCCAATGTCCTCTGATTGAATTATCTTGTCGCAATACGACAGACCAGCTTTCCCAGGATCCCTCAAAAAATCCCCTATGTTCTAATGCCTCTAGCCTCTAGGCTTCTGCAGGAAATTTCAATGTTTTTTCCTCTCCCCACCGTACTGGGAAGAATATATTTTAATATATCCTTGATGCCCTATCTTACAAACTCTCAGTCCTGAGGAAAGATGTTAATCTTTATCTGTGTCCATTCACAGCCTCGTATAGCAGGTACAGTCCTATTGTAGCAACTGTAATATAAAGGAATAATATTAGTAATAATGCACATAGCCGCAGAACCTCTCCTCCCATCACTTGCAGATGACAAGCCCTTTAAAACACAGGCCACTTCTCATATATATTTATAGTATAGAGCACAATGTGGCTCCTACATGTTCCCGTAATGTGTATAAAAGAAGACTTTAAATAGAGATTTCATTCTATTTTGAACACAAGGAAGGCTTTCACATTTCTTAGCTTTAGTTTCTAGCTTTTTTGTTTGTTTGTTTGTTTTCTCCTTCCCAGTGTCACTAGAGCAGCTGATTGCATGGACCTCATATGCTAACCCCAGAACTCCTGCGAGAAGACAACTCCAATCATTCAAGTCTACCCTAGCCTGGCTTAATGTGATCCTCTTTGTAGCTCCAGCACTTCAGAGCTTCTTCCTTCTCCAAGCTAAAATGGGGCTTCGGTCACGGCCAGAAGCACTCTGCAACAAAGTGGTCATTTCACAAGAAGTGCTTGTCCAGCTGGCAAGCAGACTGACCAAAATATATTTCATTCTTCCAGAGCTGGAGCCCAGTGCTTTTGGATGAATATGTGCTTAACTATTTATAATTGACCTTTGCACAAAAGAACATGAAATTTTTATAGCCTAAAGCCTCATTTATTAACTTTACTGGAGTGTAAAATATTGCTGTTTGCTATAAATTCGTACCAGGACAAACAATATATATGCTAATTAGTGGCTGTGCAGCCATTCAGGGGCGTATGCGCTCGCCAGTCATTTCCAACAGGCAACAGAGAAGGACGGAATAGACAAATGACAACTGAGTAGTTTGATACTCTCTGTTCAAACAGTGTAGTCTGAAGAGGTGAATTAATGGTGTTCATTATAACAAGTCCATTTCCTTTTCATTTCCTTTATAAATTAGTCCAGGTAACATGCTGTGTCCCTGAGAGAGCCGATCAGAGGCAACCTGCTGAGATGCACCTGCAAAACCTATCGCTCCGAGTCCTTTCATCACTCCTTGCTCAGCTTTCCCTCCCCTGCCTTCCTCTGGCCCACCCATTCATCCTCCCTTTCTTGACTCCTCCATCTGGCCCTTTTCCTTTAATTCATTCCCCTGTTCCTACTTTTGCACTATTTTCCTTTTCCTCTTTCTGCTCCTAACCTTCTTTTCTTTCTTCTTTTTTTACCTTTTTATATTGTCTTTTGATTCTTTTTCTTCCAAGAACCTTCTTCCCACAACATATTATTCTATTAGTATTTTGAGAACCGTATTGCTGTTTTGTAAACTATAGATCATACCAAGACAGCTACTCCTAAAGGATTTTCCTAAAGGTCATCAAAACTCAATATGAAATACAAATACGGGAAAAAAAAAAAAGAGACACATGCAAGTTCATGCAGCCATATCCATTACTGCAGGTAGAAAAAAAAGACAAGTTGTACGGAAGATGAAAAGACGTTTATGGGAAAATCCCAAATGGTTCGTTGCTATTTTAAAGTTGGATGGACACCAAAGCTGGGCATGGATCTGAACTGATGCTCCTTAAAAGATCTCCCTCCTTCTCCCCACTCTCTCTGCACCCCTCCAGGACACTGTCTACAGGACGTGATTTAAGCAGCCGACAGACACAAATGGGAAGCTGCCAAATTTCTAGTTGTGTTCAATGAGCACATCAAATTCTACGTATTTGTACAGCTTGGAGCATGGTCTTCCAGCTGGGCACCTCCTCAGCCACTCATCCTTGGTCAGGATCAGGCACTGGGCACTGGTATTAGCATCCTGCCACCAGACCCTGTGGTCCTGCCAGCTCTTGGCTATTTGGGGCATAACCAGCTCTCACTGGTGACAAGATAAAGAGACAGACTGAAGCTTTTCCATCAAAATGTTTGCCAAGAAGTATTTGGTTTCTATCAAAATAGGAAAAAAAAAATCTGAAAAACATCAGCACTTTAAAAATTGCTTCAGATTTTCCTTAGAGGTAGACTGGTATAAACCCTACCCTGAAGCCTGTGGGAGAGAATAATGTGCCCCAAAATATCACCGTCACAAGGAAACTAACATATCTGGAGGATTTTCACTTAAAAAAAATAGTAGCATTTTCAAACTGTCTTTAACTATTCTGCTAAAAAATGAAGTTTATATCTGACTTTTCCTGCTACCCATTCTATTTATTTATCAGAATAAATTACAAAAACAAACTCCTGTATCTGGTTCAGATCTGTATTTTGTTGTAAGAGTTAAATAATAGCATTTTCCTAAAACCATAAACTTTCAGCCTCCTGGGAAAAAACATATATTCTTCCTTCAAATATCCCTGGATATTTGTAAAGAAAAGTAAAGAACCAAATGCCTCATTAATAATATAGTTAACTGTGCAGGAAAAAAAAAATACCAGAAGAAAAACTACTCCAGGAGGCAGGATATGTGGTTTGAGGTTCAAATCTCTATCCCTGTCAGAGATCTTGTTTATTTTGTTCGGCAAAACATGTATCATCTCCTACATCTCTCAGTTTCCTCACAGCAGTAAAGGGCCATGGAATTGCTGGGACATGCCTGAAGCAGTAGAAACTTTGGTGGCTTTTCTTTAAAACACCAAAAACCTATTTTGGGGGGGCAAATGAGAGGACAGGCTGGGAGGGATTTATTCCTAGTCTAGCCTAAACTCTGGCAAGTTGAGGGGAAATTTGGTCAGGCTGTTTTCACGAGGTGGAGGGCTGCTGCACACTATTGCCAAGGCTTTGGAAAGCTCCGTTTGGTTCCGGATGGAGTTACACAGGAGAGTGCCAGAATGAGCAGAGAGCAGCACTCAAACACACACTGCCTTCAGAGATCATTTTTAAAATTGTTGATCGTGAGGAGAAATTATGGACCAAATTATCTGCTTATGTAGTGCTTATGTATCTCAACTCCAGCAGAGTTATAGTAAGAGACACTTGACTGTACCCAGTGTATGCCCAGCTTTACATGTTTAAACAGCAGGAGAATAGCTGAAAAAAATGCATGATTTAAATACATTTTGAATCCTTTTTTAGGGGTCTTCTCTCATTTAATTTTTTTAGGACGTGCTGGGGACATGTTTTCGATTTTTTTTCCAGTTGTAGCTACAGCATTAACCCCTGCAAATTTCGTTATACAAAGATTAAGGCTCCATTTTAATTACATTTCTCCAAGAAGTAGGGATTTACCTGAAAGACCAAACAAACCTGGTGCCACCGGACAGTGCAGGGTGAAGCAGGAGCCATCTGGGATTTTGTATAAAGGGCACTGACATGCAAATACATTCCTATTAATCCTTAGTACAATGGATGTTTTCCTCGGCTCCCTTTCATTATTCACAGTCTCAGAATGGAGACAAATAATTAATGACCAAAATTCTCACTTTCAACAATCACTGGTCTGGCCGCAATCAGGGATGTGGACCTGGTTACCCCTTTATCATGTCATCGACCTGGTATTGTCTTGCTACATTAAATTCATCAATAAAGAATTTAAAAGATCTTCCTACCATCCTTTTTATTGTCGTATAGGAGCTGCATTATTCACATATCTCTATGTTTAAACATAAATCGAGCTTTATGATCACTTTCATTCCATTTTTTTTAGGCAAACAGTATATCAGCGAAGGCATCATCATAAAAATATTGGCCCAATTCATATCTGACATAAAATACCATTGATTGCATTGAGGTTGTGGAATTTAGCTCACAGCTATAAACTTTTCCTATTAAGTCCTAGTCAACAAAGTATCTGGAAAGCCTCCCTAACTCATATCTTGTATGATCACGGTGCAGAGGCCATACCAGTAAGATGCATTTTGTGGGGCTGGAAACTGGGATTTCAAACCTTTGCCCAGCCTTTCCGCTCCTGCATTTGCCTGGGCATGGGCACACTCAGCTTGAGCTGGTGCAGGGGAGGGTGCAATGAACACCCACGACAGCAGTGGGAAGGCTCCCTTAACCCTACTGACATGCCAAGCTGAGAATGAACCTTGTGTTATTTACACAAAAGGCAGCCGAATATAACAACATCAAAGCTCTTTGTCATGTGGTCTCATATGCAGAAAGTCGCCTTCATGTGTAGTTTTCTCCCCCAGTCACATTAATAATGACTAAGATTGGAGGGACTCAGCCAGCCTCAGCGCGGGATGGCTTTTCTGGATCACGCTCAGCGCCTAACATGCCTGGCAGCAGCATCCAGCCTTTAACTGCTGCGAGTGAAGGGACCACTTGCCTCGACTACTCCCACACAGTGGTTTTGCTGCCACTGCTAATATTTGAACAACGTGTTTGCCAATTACGTTAATACAAACAAGTCCCCTGGATCCCAAGGAAAAGGCTGTGCAAACCCAGCGTGAAAGAGATGCTGGTGGCCTGGCTGCTCTGCAGAGAACCACACCATGAGGCAGGTGGAGGGAGGGCAAGGACAAGACAGAGCTGCATATATGATGCTGGCAGTCTGGAATTGGATTGCAGCAGGAATTAGCTTGGCTAATTGATAGGTGACTCCCCAAATCCACACTGGGCTTAGGTAGGTGGATGAGATACCAGAGAACCCTAGCTGATGAAGTACCTTCCCAGAGCCAAACATGGGCTGCATCCCCTGATTTCTCCAGAAATATTCTTCTATAAGGTTGAGATTGGTGAGAATTACGCTCATCTTTTGAAATAACAGCATCCAACCTCCTCAAATCAGAACAGAAATCAGCAAATATCTTTGGAAAACCAAAAGGGCTTCAATGCACCCTGGTCCTTCCAGTTTCTGTCCCCACACATGCATAGCCACATGCCTGTCCTTACATTCAAAATTGGCACAGATCTCGCTGCTGCTGTTCTTGTGAAATAGAAAACATTGCACAGCTGGTTTAATAGCCTCTAAAAGTCCCATTTGGAGCTGTTCAGGAGCAAAGCCTCATCATCACAGCATACAGATCTGCTCATAAAGCTGTCACCATTAATTGCCACCCACTGCCGCCACCGTGTCGAGGTTACATTTCTAAGAGGGGAAGGCAGATTTCTCCTGGGCTCCAGCCCGCTGCTGGGGCTGTTGTTAGTACCGCTTCTTCCTCTTGAGACAGCACGGCCAGCATCTTCGCATTAGCAGAAAATATTCCTGCTTACCCTGAAGTTCATGGTTTTCCTGTTCTTGTTTCGGTTCCAAAAGCCCATCTGTCTCCAGCCATTTCCTAAATTACGCCTGAGCAGCCTCCATTTGTTTCCTTCTGAACCTGCTCCAATATTGTGGGTTTGAAAGTTCACCTCCAACCTGGCCATTATTGGCTTTGCCTTCCACTTAGCAGCAACTGCGAAAAACAGGCGCAGAGAAAGACAAGGGAGCGTCCTGAGAAAGAATAAACAAATTAAATGCCAGCTGAGCTCTGAAAGGCATTTTCTAGCCCAAACAGAAAACACAGCTTGCCCTTTTATTTTAGAGCAGCAAGCAATAGGTGGCTGTTGTTTTGCTTTATTTGGGGAGGGAGCAGTTTGTTTTTCTTCAGTAAGTCATCCAAAAAAAAAAAAAAAAGGTGACTGTGGAAGGGATAGATGGAGGTGAAAGTACAGCAAAGTGACAAACTCAAACGAAAACAGTACCAAGATCTGGCAGCCTGTCCCTGGCCATGGTGTTACCCCTCTTCATGTGAATTCTTCTTGCCAGTGCTTCCCCTTGATTGCCCTCATCTCCCTGCCTCCCCTCTCCCCATAAATCAGTCCCACATCCGACTGCTTCGCTCCTGCATCCTTTATCCTCCTCCGCCCCAGGGGCAGCGTTTCTGCCTGCTTCTCTTTCTTCAAGTCCTCACGCCCAGTCCTTTCCTCAGTCCGGGAGATGCCCCATTTCCTCTCTATCCCTTTCATAGCAGCATCATGAGTTTGGCAGTTTTGCCTTTGCATCAAATCCCCAGTGTCCCTTTGATTGCTCAATTAAACGTCTAATTCTCTTTTCTCTTTATTCTCTTCCTTCCTCCCCTGATGTCTCACACAAGCCTTCACCTTAAGCCCAAGCTTCTTTCCCCCATGAGCTACCCCTTGCCCTGGCCTTCCCCTTCTTAGCCATTCACTCTCAGTCTTTTCTATATTCCACAGTAGCACTAGCTCGGAGACACTCTCCTGTTTCAGGGTCCACTGGATTTGCTGGCATTATATGCACCATCACGCCAGGCTTTTCTCGGTGGACCTCGCTGAAGGCATCTCCTGAGTGACCTCCCGTCAACTTTGCTCTCCAGCGCACCCTCCGCGCTCTGCTCTGAAATCTCAGCACACACTTAAGGGAGCTTCTTCCTTCCCATGAGCTCCCTCCCAGTGGCCAACTCCTGGAGCATGAGATTAGAGGAAATGAAAGGTATAAAAATTCGCTTGCAGGAAAAAAAATAAACCAAAAAAACAAAACACAAACAGAAAACAACCTGGGTCAGGACAAGGCTGGCATTCACCCAGCTGCCTGCGGAGCGAGCGCCAGGACCAGCTGTATGCGGAGGAGGGCGAGTGCTTCACCTCGCTGAAGGGCAGAAGTCAGACGAGTGTCCGTAGGTGGAAGGAAATTTCCAAGAAAAGGCACAGACGAGCCCTTCTCTGGCTCTACAAACCCTCACAGGCAATGGCATGCCGTACAGGAGGGTGCTTCGGCAGACCTTGCTGTGTAGAGATAGATATATTAAATGCCAGTAATGGGGCCCTTATGCAGCTCTACAGGGAGAACAATTTACTTGCACAATATAAAATCAGGAGGAGCTTGTTTGAAAAACAGTGTAAATGGGAGCAGATCAGGCTTTCCTGTAGGTCTAAGAAAGAAATCTTCTGATTAAACCCTTATTTATACTGGCATTTCCTCAAGGGGTAAACACTTGCTCGTATTTCATTACTTTTGAGTCTTCTCATAGCCATTGGCAACCCGGAGGAGGGAGGAATGCATCCCCCCCGCAACTTAGGACTTGAGCTCAGGGAAGAGAGATAAAGAAAACCATAAAATGAGGTGATCTTTGTGTCCCGCTTTGCCACCACAGGACATTTTGCACATTCAAGCTGCTGGTGTGAGACCAGCTGGACATCTCTGCGATTTAGCGGAGCTCATTCTTGCGCCCTTTAGCAGTCAGAGCCTCGCAAACGGCTGCAAAGCTGCTCAGGAGCCCAGTGGCACATTTACAAGAGAAGTCGTAGCATTTTCTTTTAAAGAGATGTTGTTCTGTCTCCGGCTAAAGTGCTGTTGTAGCTCACTTCTGGGAGGGAGAAGCCTTCTCTGGCTCTGTTACTCTACTACTTCAGACTGGCATCCTTGGGGAATCATCCCAACCACACTGCTGATATGGTATAATAATGCAGGCAGCATTTCAGCAGGCTCTGGGCATAGGAAGGGAACGGTACCAGCATGATAAGTCTTCAGCTGTCGGCTCCCTCCTGCTCCCATAGACACTGCCCCAAGGGTTGGTTGGTTCTCTTTTTCCCTATGGGACATCTGAGCATTGGACAGCAGCAGAAAGTTCTTTCTTCCCCACAAAAGCATCAAATTGGTGAGCACTAGAGAGGAATCAGCTTACAAATATTTTCCATTCGAGCAGCAGCTAAGGGAGCTTCCCTGCCCTGTGCTGCGGTTTGGCTCCGGCATCCCGTCACTCTGGCTCCTCGGCAATTCCTGCATTTCCCAGGGCATCTTTGCTCTCCCTGATGCAATTCCACAACGCCCCAACAGCTCCATCAGGCAGCGCCTGCCTGGCGTGCAGCCTGGCCCAGCAGCAGCAGAAAGGTCTTCTGCAAAAACACACTGGGTGTCTCGCTGCACATTTGAGATGTCTACCATTAAAACACACACTCATTAGATTTCACCCTGGGTTTATTATCCGCCGCATGATGCTTTATGACAGTCATCCTGCATAGCCCATTCTTGACCTTCTTCAAATCACTGACCAGTAGAGACGTCTTTATTATGAGGACTGCAATCCCGGATTTTCCATTGCAGTAAGGCAAGCATATAGATGGGGTGGGGAAGAAAATAAGAAAAGAAAAATCCTCCAGACTTGCACACTCCTAACCATAGCAACAGCATGATCTTAGCACCGCAATCGTTGTCCTCCCTTCACTTGTCTCCCCAGGGGAACAGATCCCTCACCGTGCTGTGTGTTAACTCAGGGACCAATAACGTACCAATTCATTATGGATGCTGCTTCTAACTTTTCTGTGACTTTCCCATTATTTCTTGGTTTTATGAAAAATCGCAGTGCACAGAATCATGGTATTTTGTATGCATTAAATCACCTCTTCTCATTCTCACTTTTAAATAAGATTTTTTTTCTTTTTTTTTTTTTGTTTTGCAAACATGATCCTTACAGGTCTGCAATTTTCAAAAATTAGAAAGGATAATAATCAAATAGACAAAACAGAAACACATACAAACACCGCTTCATTACTAATACATTCCATAAAATACCATTATTTTTACAATGACCCTTTGATTTTTTGTGAATTTGATTGTTGGAGCTGGAAGTACAGCTGCCTACTGTGAGTGATTCAGCTTACAACACTAAATACTGTCTACAGTAATAAAGAGAACAGGTATAACTTGTAAAGGATGATATGACAGCTCAAATGATGGGATCATTCAGGATATCATCCAGAGCCTCGAGATCTCTGTGGGCCTCCAATGAACCTGGAGGCCCAGGAGAACATAACTCAGGTGACCAGCATGAAGGATCCCCAGCACAAGACCATCATCTGCCCACAGAGCTGGCTGGATCATGGAATGAAGAGCTCAATAGATCCTTGAGGGAACAAGAAGGACACCCGGATATCTATCTACCTATCACTCTTCACTAATAATTAATTATTCACTCAAAACTAGGTTTCATCACTGAGTTTTGTGTACACAGCAAGTCACTGTGTTGGCCTTACTCCTGTCCTCATTGTCATTCTAATTTTAAACAAACATGCAGGTAAATGACAACATGCATCAAATGACCACACAATGTGAAAATCTATTGAAGCTCTTTTTTTTTTTATAGCACTATTGAATAAATTAACCAGGTAGCAGAGCAGTAACCTTGAGATAAATGACTAGGTGGTTTTATTTTTTATTTGGAAAAAAAAAAGATGACACAGTTTTATCATATTTATAATAAAAGTCATTGACATAATAAAACACTCCCATCACATCAGTATTCATTTCTGCAAATAGAGCGCTGACGTTTTATAATATTAACATGTGTTATAAATGTCACTGATATATTAAGATTTTCAGTCTCTCTAACCAAAAATATAGAGAGATGAGTGAGGAAGAGATGACTAATTCTAAGAGATTATAGAGAACATTTTCTCATGCAATTAAATCATCTCCTAGTGATTGTGAGCTAAGGGAAACATACAAAAGTCCAGTTCAGTGATTGCAGTTTTTACCACCAGCACGGAGATGACCCGGGGCATTGAGTAATTGGGATATTTGTTAAATTGGAGGCATGGCTGGTCTCCTATGTGTGGGTGCGCAGTAAACTGCATGGTGGTGTGGCTACACCTACTGGGGCAGTTTAGACTGCTCTCCTATTCCAAAAAGTGCCCTTGAGAGTCACCTCCTGCTGACAGACGTAGTGTGGAGCAGAGCGGGAGATCTGTCTCCCACTCCCACATCCATGGATGTAGGGCCAGTATTCAAAAAAGGATTCCTGATCTTTCACAAATATCGCAGCAACGTAACAAGCCAAGCGAATTTGGGTGCTCAATAGGACATTTCCTGACCGTGTTCTCCTCCTGGGAATACCGATCTGTGAACAAGCTGCTTCTCCAGACACATAGGTTTCAACACACAAATAGGATATGACTGTAACTGGACAGGGAGATCAAGGACTACATAAACATAGTCTGCATTGCAACTAAAATCCAATGAGTTATCAAAAGGGCTAGATATTGGAATGTTAGCTTTAGTTAGCAAATAAGTAATAACCAGTTAAATTATCAAGGAATGAAAGAGTGCCACGACACCAGGACTAATTCTTTGTACGAATCTGCTCTAAATTTCCATGTGTCATGAAACTATCATTAAAATTATTGATCCTATCACGCAATGAGCTTACGAAAGAGCTCTCTCCAAGCTTGTTCAGGTCTCAAAACCAACAACCTGTAAAAAATCCCAAATTAAAGAGATTAATGTGCTCTTTAGTCTTCAAATTTGAATTCTCTGTGTAATTCAGGCTGAGAATATCACTCTTTTTTTCCTTTCTTCTTTTTTTTTGTATCACATCTGTAACTTCTAGCTGTCTTACCATTTTTTTAAGAAAGAGTAGCATATCTTTTGTATAAGATAAACACTGAACTTTTAGGTCAGAGCAATCAGTGAGTTAGTTAGTTTTGCTATTAAGCAACAGCTAAAAAAGTGCAGCACCTGAAATACATTCCTTCCCAGATGTTTAAATGACACTTATATCAGCATTAATTATTTTTCCTTTAACCTGGAAATAAAATATATTTATACAATAGGTCATTTCTCTAAAGAGCTTACAATCGCATCAGATAAAAGGTGAAACAAGAAACAAAGAGCCAGGAACAAGCAGTGAAAGAGCTCACTGGAGTCATACAGACTGGAAGGCACAGGCTGGCTTTTACCCCAGGAAGACCAGTGTATCTTGGGCTTCAAAAATCAGCAATGCCTAATAGCTCCTCCCTGCCAAAAAGTGGCATGGATGCAAAAGGCTGGGAGAAAGAAAGAGAATCTGTAAATCATTTTATGGGGCTATATCTATATATCCATATCTACCTATCTTTCCTAATCTGCTTTCCACTGAGAAGTGGACATCTTCAAAATGTTCTCATCAGATCCTCAAGCAAGTATCATAGAGATTACTAAATTTCAGTTCACAGAGAGAAAAATGTGTTCTCTTTGTGTCATTCATTTATATTCTGGGAAAGTGTACTGGTGTAATAATGCCCAAATAGCTACGGGGGTAGGGAAAGTCTAAATAAATGTGTTCTTAAACAACCGGAGTAACAGGTTTTAATTAGGTTTTCAGCTTCTTCCAGATCTATTTTGCCAGTGTTGCAACTCCTGGTCATTGACTGGGAGTGGACGGTGGGAAGCAGACAAGTTCTATGAGCACCTTGCTGACCTTCAGCAGTTACATCCTTAGTTACCACAGAGCATTTGTTTAAGGGTAATTTGATCATGGGAATCCTCCTGGGGTTGCTGTCGCTGCAGGTCTTGAAAGGGGTCTGGCGGGGTTTATTTGTGGCACTTGTCAGGGTTTCCTCTCCCGGGAGTCCCAATTACACTGGCGTCAGGGAGGTATAAATTCAAATCTTCAGGCTCCGTGTGTCTGCAGATGAACTCACTGGTGCCTAGGAGAACCGCTCCCATTATAAAATATCACATAAAATGACAGAGACCTTGGACCGCCGAGAGCAGAAAAAAACAATAAACATCCCACAGAGAGGAAATGAATTTTCCCCCCTCCTGCCCGCCTTTCCTTTTCACTCTACCACATAATAAGAGTGAGTGTTTGGATTACAGGGTGCTGCCTGGGCCAGAGGTGAGAGAAGGAGGGAGAAACAAAGGCAGCAGAAACGGAGATTTTGTACTTACTAAGGCAAGTTATTTTTCAACAGGCGCTCAGCTTTAAAGTTCACCACTGAATTATTAAGTGTGGCAGACTTAGAATCAGCTACAGCAAATAATAGCTATATTTCCTTGGGAAAACACTGAAGACCTAACTTTGGGATTGTGTGAAAATCAAAGCTACTGGACTGGAGTCAACCACCTGTACATCTTCCATGGAAAGTGGTCTGTGGTTCAAAGTTCTCACTGTCCTTCCTCTACTGGTTGTTTGTCTCTTGTCTCAGCCTAGATGCCACATGGTGGTGGAGAGAAAGATATAATTCTGGAGGAGGTAGGTATAAAAGTGGAAAGAGTGGATCAGATCTGGTCTGATGTGAAGTATCCTCCTTCCCTAAAACAAAGGTAAGGATTAATGCACAGACATTAAAAAAAAAAAAAAAACGTGATGTAGCTGATCTTGCACTTACGTAGTTGCTACCAAAAGCCCCAGGTTGCAACCATTTAGAAAATATCCCAATGTGAACACTAGCGTGCAAATGACTGAGGGGCAAGAGTACCATCTTTTCACTCTTATCCAAAAAACACTCTGAATGCAAGTGAAATGGTTGCTATTGCTGACTGCAAAGTATGATCTGAGATTTCAGTGTAGTTACCCCACTGAGATGCAAGGAGACCCTGGAGTCTTCATCGTTAGCTGCACACTCAAGCCAACATCACTAGAAAGACAGTGTTTGAGACACGAAACACCACGAAAATTCCCCTTTCTACTGAAATGCTGAAGACTTAATTATGTTTTTTAGAAGATAGCTTAGATTCATGTGCATGAGCTGTATTCCACTAATAAGAAAGCTGACTCAATAAGACACCCAAGACAGCCCAGTCCAACCCCTTTAAATGCACTGCATACACAATTGCTCTTTCTACAAGATTAGAAATTGAAGCAACATGAAATGTTAGCATGTTTCACAATGAATTCTGATTTATCAAACATGATTAGTGGATTATGAATATGGATGTGATTTTTAAAAACAAAAGGAAGTTTATGTGGATCATCTTTCTTTAAAAGATTAATTTAAACCCAGGGAGCAGCAACAGCAATACAAATAAACTGTGTGTAAAAGGAGTTGCATAAGAAAAAAACAGAACTGGAGTAGGAGAAATTTGAAAAAGTGAGGTGAGCTCAAGCAGCCTCTGCCCACGGCTTTACTGAAACCTTGTGCTGTAAATGACATTTTAGAATGGGAAAGAATTGACTGGAAGTCATTTTGGCTTCTGTTGGTTGACAACATGTGTCTCACTAGTCTACAGTGGCTTTAATTTAGCCACAGAAACTGAGAATTCCAGATAGAAATCTATCTGGAATATGCTAAATTTGCAGGATTTGGTTATCTCAGCCCTTTTCCTTTTTCTTTTCCTCTTTTCCCCAGACACAGCCCCCAGAGTGTCATCAGCTCCTGGCAGAAACTCCGCAGCAGGTTCATCATCCCAGCAGGCTTCCCAGAGACCTGCGCTCTTCCAGCAGCTGCTTAAGGAGGCTTTATGGTCCTGTTACACCGCAAGAGCTGCACAAAGGAGTAATTAGGGGTCAAGAGATGGCCCCGTGCTGTTCTAGCAGGACTGCCCGGAGATGTTTCAGGAAACACGAGTTGGATGCAGGCAGTAAAGCTGCACACAGAAGTCTGCCCATAGAGAGGAAAGAATCTAAGGTTTGATTGTAAACCCATCCAAGGCTGCAAGCCCAGGATCTTGTGCTTTGTAGAGGTGGCGTCCAGTCATACCTGGGGCCAAACTCCCATGTCTTCATGTGCTTTCAGGTGCTCCTCACGAAGCAAAGAGACATTGATCAGGTTTCTATGGTGGTTTGGACGTGGTAGAAAAGCTAGTCCTCTGTTGTGAGGACCTTACAACTCTGAACAATATCATATTTATCAAGATAGCACTCTGTGAAGCATACAAGGTCGATGCTCATCACCATGGTATCCGAGTGTCTCATTTATTACAGAAACAAACAACTCACTTCAGAAACGAGTTAAGGTTGCTAAGTGACAACAATGTACTTACTTATCACATCATTTGCAAAACCCTCACACTTAAAAGCAAGGAAATGAATGATTAAGGACTCCTGAAACCCTATACTGCCCACATAATAAACATATATTTTTAAGCTGAGCACAAAGAAGTGCACTTTTTATTTGGCTAAAACAACTCTATACTTAACCTGTAAATTGCTGAGGTCCTTCTCTTCTTCATCTTTTCTCTTTTATGTGATATTTTCATTGTGTTTAATTTGGTGTCCAAACATTTTCTTTTAAGGAATATTCATAAGTGGAAATTACGACTAATGAGCTAAAGTATTTTCAAGCACCATTACTATAGTAATAGGGTGATGTTGTATTTTAAATAGGCAAATACATGCATTTTTTTAATGGAAAAAATTCATAACATTGGTCTTCTGGTAATTATCATTCTGTATGTGTGTTTTACATCTTTTAGAAAGGCTTTGCTTTCTGCTTAAATTCTAAAAATGTTCATAGAAAAGTATCTCTCTGAGGTCAAAGTTAAGGTTTTTGGCGTGTGCTTTAACACACATTTTATTGTATTTGGCAAAACAATTTAGTTGAAATCCAAATTCACTTAAAGTCAAGCAGAACTTTGACATTGACTTCAGCTAGGTCAGGACGTCACCCTTTATATGTTCTATGTAGGCAATAAAAGATGTATGATGTACTTAATTATTCATCCCCTGGCTTTCAAGCACTTGGGTTTTGTACCTAATGCAATAGGAGTGAGTGATGCTCAGGAGTAGTGCTGTTACTTAATTGTAACTTGTTTGAGGAACAAAACTGCTGTTTGTTTTGGGATTTCCCAGATCACTCAAATGTTTATTTTCTGCTTTTCAATCTTTTATTTTGTGTGGATAAATTAAGATCAAAGGCCCATCTTCATTTGCAATAGACCAGATGTATGCAGTGTAGAAAGATCCTGATCTACATCGCTGGAAGAACCTTCCCGTGTGTGGAACCTTAAACCTGGATGAGCTTGAACCTGAATTGGTTGCTTAAGCCACCCTAAAGCTATCCTAAATTGTATCAGCTGAGCTCATAATAACTGGAACCCCACACCCTGCTCTTCCCACTCTAATTGAAATTGCTGAGAAAAAATCTCTGTCAGGAGACAGGAACAATATATGAGTCCAGCTGGTGACAGGTCTGTGGGCAGCTCTCAGAACTGTGCAGCAGTCCCAACAGTCAGGATGTAAAAGAGAGGACAGATTTGTGAAAGCACTCTTCCTCCTGCCCTCCCTCCCTCCATTACAGTGCTCCTAAAGACAGTTTCAAAAGAAGCCAGTACTCATCAGGCTGTGTTCTCTTGAAAAATGCGGCCACTCACTTAGGGGCCTAAATGGGAGCTGGTAATGTCGCTTTGGTTGCTGGAAGAATTAGTCAATGACAAAAGGGCAGTCACAGCAGCTCTTCTCCATTAGCTTCCTATTCCCTCCAACAATATCAATTATGGAAGCTCTAGCCCAAGGTTTCAAATAATAGCTATTTTTCTACAATGTTACTATTTCTGCACATAAAAATGCCTTTTGCATGAACCACTGTCAAGGTCTAATCTAATCTATTTATCTGTATTTACAAGGCACTTATCTTCTGTAGTGTCTAAGTGCTCCACATGGATTAACAGACATCACTGCTATCCAAACGCAGCATTACTTCAGGAGTTTTGCATCCTCACAGGTTTGCAGGCATTTTAGGGCAGAAAGTTGAGTGGGGTGATTTGTTATGAGGCTTTCCTTGCCTTTCTCTTCGGTTGACAAGCTGCACGTCGTTCACTAGGAGCTGGAAATTTGATACAGACAGCAGGCAAAAAATTTTGCTCTTGGATCCCATTCAGAATGGGCATGATGAAGACCACAGCCATGAGGGCATGAGAAAAAAAATGGGCCAAACTCTGATGGGAAAATTCTTGTTGACATGAGCAGACTTGGCACTAGTAGAGCTTTTAGTAGAATGTGTGGACTAGCAGGGCAGATGGGGCTGGACCTTGAGAGAGGCTCTGTGGTCCCTTCAACATTTGGTTTTCTGGAATGAAGAAGTCTCGTTTGCAAAACTGTCCTAAAGCTGCCTGAAACGTGCCCAGCATCCACAGCGAGATGGATTTGGTTGAACTCAACAACAGCATCACCTTGCCCTAAACAGGAAAGCACCTCTAGAGTAGCCAGGTAACAAGACGTTTTCTCCTTGAGTGGCTTACCTTGAGCCTTGCACCTTGTACAAGGAGATGGAAAAGGAGGATCAGGGAGAGAGGGAAAGATGCCCTTCACTCTGCTCAGGGAGTGCGGAAAGAGGAGACCCAAAACCCCTGGCACTTGCCACAGTTCTCCAGGATTCTGCTGAACACTTGAGGGTTTCCTCCTGGTTTGCTTAGCTCTGCTGTGATTCAACAGAGTCAATATCCAAACAAACAGGGATTTAGCTAAATCATAAATAAAGCCAGCATTCACAATTCCCCTTTCTCCTTCCAAAGGATTTGTCTGGTTTGTATTTTTAGGATTAGATTTGCCACTGATGAGTAGTTATGAGACAAAATGGGGAAAGACATGTCTCGTTGATCAGCATCTCCCACTTGTCCCATTTGTTCCTCTATTGCAGCCAGCATTTTCAGGCCAGCAATGGGCTTGATGCCCTCTTCTCTTGAATTGTAGCTCTGGACTGTGTGATATGGTGAGACATGAGAAAGAGAAAGAAAAGTAGAGAGAATATTTCAGGCCTTAACACAGCTGCAAGTAGCAATATTTTTAAAGCTAAACCAGAATAAATTGCTGGTTCCTGTTGCCTTTATCACTGATTTCCCTAAATGAGACACCTTCCGTGATGGATTCTCCCTAAGGAGAATAAAATCAGGTTTTCCTATGATTTTGGCAGGTTGGGTCAGGCCAATATTACCTGACAAGACCCATACGTCACAAGGCAGGCAGAGGTGATGGGGAAACTGGGAAGCAGGGAAGCTGGACAGCACTGCAGGAGGATTAAATACTGCCCAGGGAGAAGGTAAATTGGACCAGTTTTGGTAGGCGATAGATATGGAAGATTCCACCACCAAATTCCTCGTAAGAAATGGCTTTGGGTGCAAGAAAGGGAGAATGGCTTCATACAGGGTCTAGGGAATACAGATGCACTAAGAAATCTATGCAAGGATCGCAGGTATCCGAACCTGTCTAAAAGCAGGGGTAGGTTTCTCCGGCTGGAGCCAAGGCCTCCCTCAGAGCAGCTGTGCTACAATCTCCTAATTGGCAATAACTGGGATACTGCCTCAAAACACAAAGCCTTGAATTTACTAGTGTAGCCTCTACCAGGAAGCATCCATGGCCATTTCCAAAAGCACCAGCTCAAGCCGCTGTCCTTGTCCTGCCTGGGCCACCTCCAGCTGGTCGGTGCTGCCTGCTCACCTCCCTGTGCCCACCCTCCCATGGGTCCCTGTGAGTCCATGACCACCCATGAGTGCCCACAGGTCTGCACCATGGGCTGCGGAGAAGCCGGAGGAGGCGATAGGTGGTGGGATGAGCAGGGCTTCAGGGATGCAGAAGTGGCTTCATGACTCTTAGAGCTCTTAGAGCAGGACATGCCATGGATGGCCCTGGGAAAGACTCAGAATTAGTGCTTTTCCTGCCAATTCTGTTAATGGCTCCTCTGAGCTCCTCATTTGCCGTGGATAATTAAGATAGCTTCTATTTATTTATTTATGGTCATGCATTACAAAGGCGAAGAAAGAATAGCCCTGGTCTATGTTTCATGAGCAGACCACGATTTGGCAACGCTTTGCAAACCAAAGGCTCATGTGGGGATTGATCAAATTAATCGATCACTAAAATATGTTGTTATATGGTATGCACCAACCCTTTCCTTATTCGTGCTCGAGGCTTCATTCTCTCCATCCACCAAAATACCCAAACCTCTAAAACTGAGGATTGCAGATAGAGTGTGAAGTAATTTTTATTGCTGAAAAGAGATGTAGAGTTAACAGATGCTTTTAAAGCACATCCATCCTAGTCTAGGTGCCTTGGAGCCATTTTTGCTCTAGCATTGCATTTAAAGGTTTTACATCCTAGAACCTGGGAGAGTAAAGAGACCATGGGGAAATTTGATGCATCCTGATAGCAGATCGGACCAAATCGTCTGGGCAATTTGTGCCTGGGGCAGCTGCCACAATGAAAATGATTCTCTCTCTAAGCTACCTGCATGATGCTGGATCACAAGGTGAAGGGAAAGGAGATTTTTTCTCCAGAAATCACCCCTTGACCACTTTTCTTTTGCTTAATTGGCCTATTTGAGTTATTTGAGCTTTCCCAGGGAAGTTTCAATCACACTCATTCTGCTGTCCTCTCTGGACCTTAATTAGCAAAACATGTTCTTATATTTGCCTGCCTAATATGCAGTGTGAAGTTCAGCACTTAACAAAGTTACGAGCTAAGTTGTCATCTGTTTTTCAAACCTCTTACAGATACCAACCTACTACTCTCCCAGCTTCAGACAACAAGAGGAGGAGGAAGGAAGAGTCCTTGCTTCCCCTATCTGAATTGTTTTAAAACCCTCAAATCTCTCTTGAGATTGAAGCCACTTTGAGGTTAGCATTGAGAATCTGTGGCCTAAGAGAGAGTCCCTGTCCTAGAAAGCTTACAGTTTAATAATAGATAAAGCAAGAGGGGAACCAAAAAGGCAAGAGCAGCAGAGGTAGCGGGTTTGGACATCTCCTGTGGGACAGGCTGATTTTTAAGCACTGAGACCACCGTCCCTTGGGTTGACAAGATCTGCTTATAGGAACGCACTGTAGTTCCCTCTAGCAAAAAACTAGGGTGGGAGAAAGGACAAGAATCTGTAAATCATTTTACTGAGATACATGTATACACACATTGCATTGAGATGTAGATATCTTCAAAATGTTCTCTTCAGCTCCCCAGGTAAATATCAAACAAATTGCTAAATTTCAGCTCACAGGGGAGAAAATTCGTGACTATCTCAAGTGCCAGACGTCCCTCCACAGGGCATGGCTGGGAGAAAGTTACTGCTCTTCATGTTCTAGACTGGTGAGAGATGCACATTAAGGATGCTGCAGGATAAGTTATGAAAGCAGAGGGGGAGAAAATTATAACTTTGCAACTGAGTCCTCTCTCTATCTGATTCTAAACTGGCAGCATGAGACTGTGTATTTAAACTCAAGAGAAATGAGTGCAAAGCAGTGTAAATATGCTACAGTAGAATTCAGACCAGTTCTGATGATTAATTCTTTCACTCAGGTTAGCTACATCTACTTTTTTTTTTTTTTTTATCTTCTCCTCCTAAATACTAATCCAGTCTTTGGTTCAAGCAGTTCAGGGGACTGCTTTCTATTCCTGACCTCTGTTCCATAGATCGCACTAATCCCATCTATAAATTAGTTCATTTACTGAACATCAAAGACAAAGCAAATAGCAGGACGGCATCTTTACCTGGCCATAATCCTGAATCAATAGCATTTCATTCTTTTATCCAAATTAGCAGTGCTGATCTGGTAGCGCTGCCTTTTCAAGTGCTAATGGTCCTGTTTTGTGCTTTTGAAATGGGGTCCTAACACGAGACTGGGGCATCTTGAGGGCTGTGTATGGATCATTAGGAACACACAGACACCCTCCCATCAGGGTCCTGCTCTCTAGGGACACTCTCAAGCCCTAATGTGGCCTGAAAGCCCACACAGTTCAAAAGTGCATCTCTGAGCTTTGCAATCCCTGCTAAGAAAAGATGAACAGAAAAAGACGCTTAGGAAAAGCCTGAAACAGAGGTCAGTAACTGTGGTAGGGTATAATAACAGTGTATGTTACAGGTCATTTTTTTGTTTGCTGAAAAAGAATTTCAGGGCATGTGTAGCTCTTCACAGACTTGTTTTGACTCTGTCAAATAACTGCTCTGAAAATAAAGGCAAATAAAAAAGTTAATAAACCACTCCGACATTTTAGAAATATAGATTCTTTTCAAATGAAAAACAAGTTTTACTATTAACCAAATTGTGTTTTCTTTTTAAGCTTAAAGATTCCCAGAGATGAAAAGAACTTTTATGTTTCATGGAAAACAAAACTTTTCAATTGAGCTTCAGAGAAATTCTCCTTCTCTTCTGTTTTCACAAGAAAAGGCAGAGAGAAAAAAAAGCCTGCATGATGCACGCGGGTTAGGGTGCATCGGCAGCGACTGTTTTCCCCCTCGCTTTGCCCCGGGGAAGCAGCTCGTGGAGCTCTCCAGCTTCTGTGCAAGGGCATGTCCCGCTGCGCGGAGTCACAGCGAGTTCTGAGGCAAGCGACTCCAATCTTTCTGCTTCATCCTTTCGCGAGCTCCCTGGAAACAAGCTTTTTAAATCTATCAGATGCCAAGGACAAAATTATTTACCAAGATGCACATGTTTCATTCTTAGGGACAAGGTCTCAGCACTTGCGATTCTAGCTGGGTGGGACTCTTACCCAGGAGGGACGGGGCAGAAAAATCACTTTCCATTTGTTAAGACACTTACTTAAATGTACTTGACAGGAGTGTGAGGACAGAGCTAGAGGCTTTAAGCCACTTGTTAGTCAAAGAAGACTCCAAAATGCTACAGTCTTATGCGCATCAGCAGAGGCAGCAGAGAAGTGGCAAGTCCTGGAGGGAATGCAGCAGCCTCGGCAAGACATTCCAAGGGTGTCGGATTTTCAGATGCTTTTTGAGGAGCAGAAAGACAAAGTGGGAAGACATATTTTTGTGCAGGCAAAATATTTCTTTCCTCTCTCTGTCTGGTCTTGTTCTGTACCAAAATGAAGTGTACCATGAGAAGCAGGAATTCACTTCCAAGGAGTTCACATCATCAATTAAATAAAATTGGAAATGATAACAACTTACTTGCATTCAGCCGCATTATCTGTAATTATCTCATTTACTATCAATCAACCAGTAAGGCCTCCCTTAATAATAATAAATAAAGGATGCGGATGTTCCTCATCACAACCAGCTACTACCACCTTCCTGCTAATTTAAGAAGCACCAGAGTAGGAAGAGGTGACGTGACATTGACATGCACAATACCCCACACTGAGAAGATAGAAACAACACAAGATACTGCTTTCATAAGAAGACAGTAAGCTAAAATATCTTTCCAAAGAGCCTTACAAAGTATCCAGCATCCTTAGCACAATTTCATGCAACCTTCCCCACCTGCACGCAGTCACAGATGGGCTCCATCTGGTAAGAGAAAAGCCTGCACTCCATTCCTGGGGATCGCGTTCGTGAAAAGATAAAGAACAGCCAGGAAAAAGCTGACGTGCAAATCTGTGCTGAGCCATTCTGTGAACCTAAGCCCATCATTTGGCCTTCCCGTGTCAGTCGACCCATCTGGAAATAGCGAAGCTTGTGGGAAACTGCAGTAGCTACCTTTAAGAAGAGACTTTCTGAAATAACTACACAAACATCTCTCCTCCCCTTCCATCTGCTAACAGGCCCAAAGTTGACCTAGAGCAGGTTGGACAAAACCATTATGAAGACTTCTCTGATGTAATGCACAATGCAATGCACAGAAACCCTGCGCTATAAACCCAATCCCCTGCTTCTCCAAAACTCCCTGGATTCCTCAGGAGTGCAGCACAAGCTCCTCAATTTGCCTCAAACTACTGTACATGGTTAACTCTTCTATCTAACTTGGTCCCTTTTCTGACCACATCCAAACCAGCCCATGAACAAGTGAATAGGAAAATGCCTTTGATGTGTTCCCAGAGGCTTGGCAAAGGGAAGATCTCATCCCTACAGCATTCCAGAGTGCCTCCAAGGAATGCTCCTTAGCAGGGGGGCTAGCAGAAGTAGGACACAGTTTACAGTCCCTTGCCTTCCCATCCACTGCTTGGCCTCATCAATCTAAGCTCAGAAATACCTCCCACTTCAGCGCCGCCCTAGAAACTGGTCTCCTGGATATTTGGAGATCTTTCTGGTTTCCCCTTCTTGAAAAGGTTCTCACGTCGAGGCAGAAATGTGGGAAGGAACACAAAGGGCTCTGACTCCATTCAGCCGCTATCCACCCTGATTAATTTTACAGCTAATGACTCTCCAGACATGGTGATGTATGGGGTTCTGTCGGTGACAAAAAAACTGAACTTTTACTAATTAAGTAGAACATCTTCATAGGGTGAAAGGTTTTGCTAACGAAAGTAACTCAGAAAGAATTATGTTGGCTGGAGACTGCTGCCGAGATCAGACGAAGGAAGGAGAGAGAAAGAGAAGGGTATAAAATATTCACTGCAACTCCCGTCCAAGGTTCTCCCTGCATGGAGAATACTCGCTGCCACATTTCCTGGCTACAGCCCACCTCTGCCTCAGAAGAACAACGCTGCCACTCTCAGTATGCACCCCTGTCCGCACGACGGGTGTTATTTAATGAAGTAGCACTGGCTCGGCCCCAGGAAGGTGTGTTATTTGCTGCGGTTGCTGTGCTAGGACACACAGGACGGGATGAGGTTGACGGCAGTACAAGGATGTGGTTGCACGCAAGGGCAAGGCAGCCAGGTTGCTGGGTTCTTTTCTTATGGGGGCCAGCAGGATATGAGGCCAGGTGGAGTGTTCCTTCTCGTGTGCAAGAAGAGGAGCTCAAACGTAGGTCAGGACGAGTGAGAGGAGAATGAGGACTTCATGAGAGTGCATATAAAAGCACTAGCGTACCAAAAAGCAAAAATGTCCCAGCTTGGTACAAAAAGCAGCATGGAGAGAAAAGAGGGAGCAATGTCTGGGTGTAGCAGGAGGCTACTCTGCAGCTGGAAAAGAGGCACAGGGCCTGGGCAGTTCTACAAGAGCCCATCACACATGGGCAGTGAAGAGTGACCGCTGCAGGCAGCCCCAGCGGGAGGCCCCTGTCCTCCACAGGTCTGCAGCAAAGGGAAGCCCCGGGGAGCTGGACAGCCGAGCACGGGACTCAGCATCAGAAGTGATAAGGCCCAGACGGAGATGAGGAAGGAAACTCTGCTGTGCTTTTATGCAAAGGCCCGGTGATGGGTAAAACATGGAAATGGCCAAGTCTTTCCTTTCCAGTAAACTCCAAGAAGTAGCGTTTGAAATGGGTCAATGTTGAAATCAATTCAGATTTCCACCAGACGGAGATATGACCCCACATTCTGCAGCTGTGCCCCTTTCCTTTCCTTTCCTTTCCTTTCCTTTCCTTTCCTTTCCTTTCCTTTCCTTTCCTCTCCTCTCCTCTCCTCTCCTCTCCTCTCCTCTCCTCTCCTCTCTTTTCTCCTTTCCTTCCCACTTCCTCCTTGCTGCAACCCTCCTTACTTT
>VWPW01017255.1:6022-356611 GCA_013389825.1 Crypturellus undulatus | reverse complement strand
TCTCCTCTCCTCTCCTTTCTCCTCTCCTCTCCTTTCTCCTCTCCTCTCCTCCCCTCTCCTCTCTTTTCTCCTTTCCTGCCCACTTCCTACTTGCTGCAACACTCGTTACTTTAGTAATTATATTGTCGCCATTTCATGGAGAGATTTGTGGTGTTTTAACCAAGAAACCTCCATTAAAATATTGAAATAGGTCATTAAATATTTATTTTCTTCAGCTACTTGTGAAGACAGAAGGAAATTGGGAAAAAATGTCAGAAAGGAGCATAATATTCACATTTTTTGAAGAGACTGTTTATGGTTATGGTGCCTGGGGGACCTCCAAAGATGGAATTGTACAGGCCATGACGTTAACTTTTCCTCCTTGCATTCTGTCTCCCTCTCTAGTGGCCTTTTTCTATTCTAGGATTCAGCTTGTTGTGCTCAGCTCTTCCCTCTCCTTTTCCTGTATAAATCCAGGTTAACTCCATTAAGGTCAGCCAGGGAGGCAACACAGATTCCCAGCTTGATGCAAATGTGGGGATTTATCCCCACAGAGCTCCTGCCACAGTCCTCGCATTTCCTCTCGTACTGATGGAGGCCAGGAGTATCTGCCAGGGGCCCTGGAGCTGCTCTGATACAAAATCATTGCGACACCTGTGCTGAGCCCTAGGTCTACACTGCCAGATCCTGCACAGGCTGTTTCTTCTGCACACGCAGAAAATGCAGAAACGTGAAAAGAGGGAAGGAATCACCTTCTCCATGCGTAACTGACAGCAATGGGACTAGCCAAATGCTCCAGTTTCTCATCATTAGATGATAAGAAACCTTGGAGGAAACTAGCAAGGGAGCTCTGATAGTGCCATGTGCCTGAGAACAGCATGTGCTGGTTTGACATCATCTGGGCACCTCTTCATTGCTAGAATTCTGCATTCTTACGGCCAGAAAACAAGCAAACAAACAAATAAACAAATATCCCTTAATATTTCAATGATTTCCTACAAGGCTGAGAACTACAGTCAAATTATCTTTCTCTTTAGCCCAGTAACTAACTTTTGAAGATCCATGCGTAATGCACAAGTAATTGAAACAGAATCAGTGCCCCTTGAGCCCTAAGTCACCGAAGAATTTTAACTTTAACCTTCGAGGGAAGGTTTTATAACGCAGGGGCTGTGCATTTCCACCTCTCTCACAGACACACTCTCTCCTTGGGTGCAAGCACTCCGCTTCTCATGTGCTTACAATTTCCTTAGAGCAGTCTGCTTCACCCAGGGTGTTCACACGTGCACAGACACACATACACACTCCAGGACATGTTGGATTGCTGTCACCTGATTTTCAAGGCTTTTCATTTTCATCTGCAGGTGATGGATAGCACCAAGGGAGCCAAATGATTATGGCAACAAAACTAAAATAACCCAACAGTTTGTGAAGCAGCTGGTCAGCACAAATAGCAAACAAAAATCCACTGGAGCTTGTTCTGCATGGATTCACTGGGCAGCCCGGTTTGCGGGGGCACAGTGCAGACAAAGCTAGAGCCCCTGCTTAGTTCACTCATCTCAACACACTATGCATGAAGGTCAGGGAAAACTCTGTGAGGGGAGTTAGAGCCTAAAGCAGCAGCAATGATATAACACTCTTTGCACTGGATACCCCAAAATTCAAGACCAGAACAGCCACATTCCGAGGTCTAGCAAGAAAAAGGAATAACACGTTGGTTTGGGATGCCAGCGCAGAGACTACTGCACCTTTTATCTGCAATATCGCCTCTTTCTTCTGTGTCACTTGGGAAGAATGCATGTCTCGTCTGGAGGGCTTGTTAAACCCATATATTGACTGTGCACTGCATAAAAGACTGAAAGAGAAAGGAAAAGAATGATCCTGAAAATCATCCCTGTTTAAGGGGTCCCTTTACACCTAAGATCTGCAGCTTCTTGACCAGCACTAGCAGCCTCCCTGCACAGATACTTGTTCCCCATCAGTCGTGCAACTAAGTGTGAGGGCACCGGTCCTGCCAGCGCCAGGGCCAACCTGCAGGATGGGCCTTAGTCCCCTAAGACTCTGGAAAACATACAGCCTACAGGAGAGACAAGGGATTACCTGGATCTTCAATCTCATGCAAAAAGTGTCTTCTCTCTCCACTCCTCCTTAAAACGCCTTATAGTATCTACATGAAAAACAAAAAAAAGTCATTATCTTCTAGTACTTTTTTAATGAACCCCACATTTTTGATTTACAAAATTAAATATTTCACCCCAAAGTCCTAGACCCATAAATCTCAGTTTCAAAATAAGACTTTTATTTCTTTCTTTCTAATTTGGGAGTTTTTTTCAGTGTTCTTTTTTCTTTTTCTTTCTTTTTTTTTTTTTTGATAAAACAAATGAACAGGAAAGCTACAATGCAAAACTGGCAATTCCTATGACATTTTCTAATAATAATCATTTTTTTCCTATCTGGGAAATGGGAGACTGCACCAGGTGTTGGCCAAGGTACATGGGGAATAGAAAAAAGGTTTATTTGAGACACACGTAAGAGCCACATTATGCATGACTCAGCATCTCGTGTCAAAATTTGGCCCCTATCAAAAGGCACACAATAGGCTGATCACAATGAGCAATAATCCAGAAATATGCTGGCGAGAGGAGTGTACTGTGGATTTCAGAGCAGGGCATGACAATTAGAGCTATGCAAGATAGTCGCAGGGACAAAAATAGATCCAGTTCCAAGTGGAAGGTGCCTTTGAAATCTGGGATTTGCATTTTTTTGTGTGCATGCTTTCAACTCTAAAATAGCAACCTGGCTAAGCAGAAAAGGTAAAATGTGAGGATAAAGAAAAATATTGCATTATTTTAATAATATTGTATCTAAATCTAGAAGCAACTCAGGAGTGTTTCTCGTAGGAAATTTAACATAAAGGACTGGGCTTTGTTTGCTTGCTTGTTTTAAGAAATCTGTTTCATGTAATCACTCTAAGAGAAACGCTACAGCTCCTTTCTGCTCAGCAGTCAGAGAAAAGACGTCCTAGATAAGAGGATGCCCAGTGATATCAGGAACCTGATATCAACATGCAAGTTCTTGGTCTCCCATTGACTGCAAGGGGAATCAAACGGTTTCAGCTTTTTACAGGTAGTTAGGTACTTAGCAGGATTCTCAGATGTATTTCTGAGCCTGACTGCCACACATGCATTTCTTTGGATGTATTTCTCTCTCTGCACCCCAGGTCCCTATCTGTACAATGAGGATAGCAGGATTTCCTCATCTTCCATGGAAAAAGACAGTGCAATACTTAGATATTGCCAAGTATTGATGGAAATCAGAGAAGATTTAAAGACAAGTGTAGTCACCAACTTTGAAAACGCTTGTTAATATGAAAAAAAAAATTCTCTCTACTTTTAATTCTTCCCACTGGCACTCATTTGAGGGAGGGAGATGGGAGCCTCTTGGAACACGTTGTACATCTAAAGTAATTCAAAGACTTTACTGCAATTCTCATTATTAATATTTGAGCTTGCATTTTAAAGACACTGCCCGAAGCAATTTTTTGACTCTTCTTCCCCATTCTGAATAGTGTTGAGCTCTTCTGAAACTAAGATCCTTTGCTCCACTGCAATAGTCCCACAGGGTCAACACATAGATCAGCTCACTCCTTCCCTTTTGACACTGCATGGAGAGAAAATGTCCTTCCCACTCTCTCCTAGTAAGTGGCCTGTATTTTAGCACACGTTCCATGTCCTGGCAGCTGCAGTCCTTGCTTGAATCCATCCTCAACCCTCCTGCTCTTTGCAGGTAGGTTTTGCCTCAGGGGAAAATGCCTTCACACTCCTATATTTATTCAGTTGCAATATGCTATCAGCATTTTCCAAGGTATATTAGGTAGCTAATACACCATTTGGACACACAGCTGATGCTCCAAATCATATTCTGTATTTTGAAGATGAGTTCACTACTGAAATGGTGCTCCTACGCTGGCACTTCTCTTGCAGTTTTGTCTCCTTCTGACACTTTCATCCCAGAAGTCCAGGTATCTTGATAGCTTTTTGGTGCTGTAACATGCTTTGTTCCTGCTTTCTTTCCCACATGGGGAGAAGTTAGGTAGCGAAGAATTTGTTTGTAACCGATGGTCTTCCAGTCCTGCTTTGTTTATCTCTTAAGTGGATTCAGCCATCCCAGTGATTTGCCCAGATTTAGGCACAATTACATACAAAAATACTTAAGTAGCTTGGGAATAATTCCCTGTGGTTTGGTCAGATTCAATAATTCTCCATTCTAATCAATGTTGGGTGTTGCACCTATGCAAAACAGGCTCTCTCCTTGTTACAGGAGCAGATAATTGGGTTTATATGTAGACAAATATCCCAAAGTAAATATTTGAACCCTCAAGCACAAGCCTGCTGCTTGCTGGTTGCAACTAGTATGGACTAGCTGTAAATTTTGATAACACCCAGACTGAGCAAGAGTGACACTGGGCTGAGCAAGAGTGTCATGCCCTAAATCCTCCAATTAATAAAGAGACATAAGACAGAATCAGCAGTAAGGAGGCTTTGGGAGTTCAGACGTGCACAGGTTCTTCACTGACTGTAGCCTGTTGCTCCCTCCCTGCCTCCTTGACCACCACGGAGTGGATCAGGGGTTTGATTTCATTTCGCACGTTGGAGTGAGTGAGGAGAGTGGGTCTGATTCTGATTAAGATGAAAAGCTCCCCTCTCTCCCCGGTCCTCCCTCACACTGTGACATTTATTTGGAGAAATGAGGTCATTGTGGGTATTCTGGAATGAGGTAGCTGGCACATTTCACGCCTGAGAGGATGCAATGGCAGGGGCCATCTCCACTTGTGATAGATTCTCGCAGAGACCCAAGGTCATTACTGAAAATTTGGCCACACATGCCAAGGTCAGCTTATGAAATCTCACTGTGCCCAGCAAAACTGACCTGAGTATTATTTGATGGGGCTTGCAAAACAATTCCGCTTCTAAAATAACTGATTTCAGGCCAATCTAATGACAGCGCTGCCAAGCTCAAAAGCCTGCCCAGCTCAATGCAGCACTGCCTGCCTCGCCAGCAGCATTAACACCCTTGGAGTTTGGATGGTGAAAAGCGAACAGGCAGGAAAGGTTGAACAGAACCCATAAAAGCACAACTGACCAACCCAGCGGGGCTCCCACCCTCGCCTGCTTCCCTTTCTCTCTCGCTAGGTTTTTGGGACTGTGACAAAGGCTGAAAAGAAAAGGGAGACCTGCCTTGAGAGTGAAGAGAGGGAATACTCCTCAATGGATTCTTACAGGATTCCTTATTTAATTGCCTGCACAACTGGATATCGCACCTGGTGTTTTAAAAATACTGAAGACAAGAGTGCGTCGGGCCTGCCCACCATGTAAGAGGCAGGCCAGAGAATTGTTCTGGGCTGTGTTTTTTCCAGGGATGCGGCAATCCCTGGAAAGATGCTCTTGGTGAGGATCTCTGATGACAACTTCTATCAGCCCTCTGAGTACTCACTGACCACCACACCACAAAAGCCTCCTTCCCTGCCTCCCCACATCCTATCCCCAGACAGACACACTAGTCATTTTATTTAGCAACATTTTCTTTTCATCTTTCTTTGGTGACAAATTACACAAGGCATACAGAGGAAGGATGTGGTGGCTAAAGCTCAAATCTGAGACAAGAAAACGTCAATGGCTATTTTTACCTCTGACTTAGACAAAACAGGCTCAAGAGCTGCCATTCACACTTTTTTTTTCTTTTTTTTTTTTTTTTAAGGAGTGTTTGAAGCATTCCAGAGATGCTAGGGTGAAAAGGTGAATTGTCATCACTTTCTACATTGAAGTCTGGTTAGCTGTCAGGATGTTTGACTTTTTAGCATCTGCTCATTGCCACAGGCTTCCTCTCTGTGACCCCCAAAAGGGGGAAAGCTTCCCAGTCAGTCTTCTCTTGGGAATTCTGATCCCAGTTTCTTTGTCTGTACTAAGGAACTCTTGGCTGAAAGAATCACAGAATCACAGAATGGTTGAGGTTGGAAGGGACCTCTAGAGACCATCTAGTCCAACCCTCCTGCTCCAGCAGGGACACCCAGAGCACATGGCACAGGGTGGCATCCAGGTGGGTTTGGAAGATCTCCAGAGAAGGAGCCTCCACAGCCTCTCTGGGCAGCCTGTGCCAGGCCTCGGGCACCCTCACAGGAAAGAAGTTCTTCCTCACATGCAGATGGAATTTCTGTGTTTGAACTTGTGCCTGTTACCCCTTGCCCTGTCACTGGCCACTACCAAGAAGAATTTGGCCCCATCCTCCCTGCATTCTCCCCTCAGGTAATTGAACATGTTGATCAGATCTCCTGTCAGTCTTCTCTTCTTTAGGCTGAATAGGCCCCACTTGCTTAGTCTTTCCTCATAAGATAGATGCTCCAGTCCCCTAATCATCTTTGTGGCTCTATGCTGGACCCTCTCTAGAAGCTTCTCTTTAAAGAAAGGATCTCTAAGATTTCAGTCATCAGCCAAGGCACAGTGGCAAGTCCCAAACCCTTGCAGGTTCTAGGAATGTGACGGGAATTACAGACCATGCTTAGGAAATCTAGAAGATACAACTCAAACAGTGAAATGGCAGAACTGGAGTTAACCAGAATTAAATTTCAATCAAGTAATCTGTTGTCATTCTAGGAAGATACACCTAGTGGCAAAGCTGCCCTTACACTCTGTGAGCAACCACTGTTTATCTCCTTCTTTCTCTCCTTCTTACAAACAGACACAAATTTCTACAGGACAACGGAAAAAAATCAAGAATAAACAAGCCATCAGGATTTTACCATTACCAAAATTCTCCCCAGCAAAAACCAGTGTTGAAAGTTTGTTGCAATGTCAGCAGGAAAAGCAATATTGACCTCTGAAAAATTAATATGATGCTCAGTTGCTGTCTAGTTCCTTCTCGCTTGTCAATAATTCTGTTCATTCCACGAATATTAAACCTGTTTGCCAGAGCCCTTAATGTGACAAGAAGCTGATGCCTGAAAGCACGATTACTTTCAACCGCACATCATATTTAATTTATTACCTAACTTGGTGTTATTGCTTTTATTGATGAACTGTACAGTGTAAAATGATTATTTGTTAAAGATTTCACTGTAGTAAAAAAAAAAGAAAAGGAATAAAAAGAGAAAAATCTTTACTGCTCCAAAAATGCTACTTGTAAATGTTTTTCTGAAAAGATTCAGGGAGTTAATATTATTGTCTGTGTTTTGGATTTCCACAGTCTTACTGGCTTTACACTGTAAAACAGATCTACGTCCCTCCATGACTTAAATTCAATTGCTTCAGTGAAAGAGATTGAAGCTCTTCCTAGTGGAATGATGTGCGTGCTTCACTTCTATGCTCCACATCCTGCAATCGAGGCGGTTTGTCTGGGTTTGTCTGAGGGCTTTGAATCTATACTTAAGCTTCATCTTTTCCTTTGCATTACCAAAATGGGACAAGAGACGATACCACACTGGATGGAGTGGCCGACATTCCAGAGGGCTGTGCTGCCACTTAGAGGGAGCTAAACAGGATACAGAGTTGGGCAGAGGGGAACATCATGAGGTTCAATAAGGACAAGTGCAGGGTCCTGCACCTGGGCAGGAATAACCCCAGGCACCAGCACATATTAGGGACTGACCTGCTGGAAAGCAGCTCTGCGGAGAGGGATTTGGGAATCCTGGTTGACAATAGGTTAACCATGAGGCAGCAATGTGCCCTCGTGGCCAAGAAGGCCAGTGGGATCCCGGCTGCAGCAGGAGGAGCATTGCCATCAGAGCCAGGGAGAGGATCCTGCCCCTCTGCCCAGCTCTGGGGAGGTCAGACCAGGAGTGCTGGGGGCTGTTCTGGGCTCCCCAGTACAAGAGGGACATGGAGCTTCTAGAGAGGGTCCAGCACAAAGCAACGAAGGTGATTAAGGGACTGGAGCATCTATCTTATGAGGATAGACTAAGTGAGCTTAGTGAGGCCTGTTTAGCCTGGAGAAGATTGAGAGGGGATGTGACCCTACGCCACGTGCTCTGGGTGTCCCTGCTTGAGCAGGGGGTTGCACTAGATGATCTCCAGAGGTCCCTTCCAAACTCAATAATTCTGTGACTGTGTGATTCTGTGATTCTGCTAAGAGCTCAATGGAATTGGCCATTTATATCAGCAGAGTGTGTTTGGGGCTAGCTATGATGCAAACATTTTAAGATGCTGCACTTGGAGGGCAAAATGAAAGATGAGATCCCTATCCTGAAAGAACATATATTCTCATCAGAAAAGGCAGAAGAACAGGAAGATTGTTTCTGCATAGAAGAAGCCAAGAACCAGAGAGGCATGCCAAGGATGATGCTTATATAATCCAGATTTAAAGATAAGAATTCCTTGACTTCTTAGTTGTCCAATAGTGGGGCCTGTTTTCATTGCCTATGATGGATGCTGTAAGAGACATTCTACCTATCCATGATGACTACTACTTCAAGTGCAAATGATTGACTCAGTGGATACTCCCCATTGTTTAATTCCCAGGATTTCAGGCATCTAATTCACGGACCTACATGACAAGCCTGAATTAGGCACAGTCTCCTGGGACAGGACAAAGCTGAGAGGCTGTGATCCTCCTCCTGACATTTCAGAACTCAAGGACAAGGAATAACTTGTAACTTGAAATATGCCTGGACATTTCATTGACTTTCTATGGAGCATACATTCCTAAATCTGCACCGAGATATAGTGAATGAATATCTTCTGCTGAACCGATCCCAGCAGGAGACTGCAGAGAAGCCAGGATGTCTCCACTCTATCATCCCAATAGAGTGCTTCAGTCCTAATGCCATCCTTTTCCAAATATAACTAGTTTCAATTTGTTAAGTGCGGAGAGGTGAAGTTCTGCAGATAAGAAAATGGGTAAAATATCAAAATGCAAAAGAAATGCATTACTCAGTCCCAAGTTTTAGAAATGAAGTAAGTGCCAAGTCCTAAAACTTTGGGAGTAGGTCTGAGGGCATACAGGGGCAGTAAGCCTGAGGGTGAAGAGACGGAGTAGGCCTGAGGGTAAAGAGAGGTTAAAAAGGTACGCTAGGAGTGATAAAATTATCAGAATTTCATAGATTATTGAAAGTCGTAGATGTTACAAAGAAATGCCCTTAGTTTACTTCACATTTCTCCAAAACTTTTTCAATATTTTTGTGAAATATTATTGAAAGGAGGTAGAATTATTTTAAGTTATACAATAGGAGGGAAAACATGGTCCTTTTTTTCGACATCTCCTGCAGTATTTGAGAGCTGTTGCTGTCACTACTTCGTAGCAAGGTCATTTCTGTCAATACCATCCAGATATCTGCCCTCAGGGTCTGTCTAAACATGGTTTTCCCTGTGAGCAGGGCCCCACCCCGGTGCCTTCACCTACCTATTTATTCCTTCCCACTGCTTTGCAGTCTATTTTTCTCCATTTACTTCTCTTATTCCATCAATTTATTGAATTCCATCAGTTTATCTCAGAAATAAAAAAAAAAAGCATGTAGGCCCATTCTAAAGTACTACTGTTTTATTTTTATTTTAGTTATGTTTGAATTGTTTTAGGTATTCATAACATTTGTCTTAACCAGTATTTTGACATGTAGAAGGCACACAAAGTCAAACTGTAAGTGCTCTTGCCATGTATTCCCCTGAATATCTACTGAGAGGGAGTAAGGTGAGGATAAAGAGTGATTTGGAGGTCTTCAAAACCTGCCTGGATGCCACCCTGTGCCACATGCTCTGGGTGTCCCTGCTTGAGCAGGAGTGTTAGACTAGATGGTCTCTAGAGGTGCCTGCCAACCTCAACCATTCTGCGATTCTGTGAAATCCCGATATCAGCTGGAGCTTCATCTCATGTTTCAGTCAAATAACAACAGAACATCTTGAACAGAGGAAATTTTCCTGCAGTCCTGCAGACTAAACAGAGATGTATCTACTGATTAAAAATGGTATTCCAACTCTGTAATATACTGGGAGAAATTCAGACTCAGAAGAATTCATGAGATGGTTTGTTACCAAAACTGGCGCACTGAAGAACTTGAGCTGCTGCAGACAGACATTTCTCCTTCTAATTGGTTATAAACAGCATAGTCTACTGATTGCATCAATATATGGGATGAAAAATTACGACATTAGGCAGTCTGTTTTGGGAAGAATTTGTGACTCATTTTGTAATCTTGGCTGATTACAAAAAATCGCTGAACATCTTGTGGTTGGGGCTTTTCTATCTCTGTTTGCCTGTAGGTTCTTTACTAAGACTCCTGGACCACATGCTGCAACTTCCATTTTCACCATAACTCTGCAGAGTGTCTTGAGTCTATGCAGCTGCCTGATTTCAAAAAACAGAGGGAAACAAAAAGAAAGATCACTAATTTGTGAGTGCTCTCACACAAGCTGTATTTCCTTCAGAAAATGGAAATTTCTAGGGTAAAAATCTGGAGGGTAAACAACAGAAATCCAAATCAATTGGTCTGCATTTCCTGAAAATTTCACTGACTTCATGGCCTCTACCACTTCCTGCCCTCCAGATATCGACAAGATCATAACTGGGACCACTCCAAGAGCAGAGTTTTTCCCTTCTGCCCTTTGCATGTCACCATTCCCTCTTTCTCTCTTTTACAGGCTCTTAAACAAGCATAGAATATGTATTATTTTGTCTTTGTCTATTTTTCTTTGCTTACATGGCCATCCCTGATTCTAACCATCCAAGCAACCTAACTGAACTCTTGCATAATTAAGAGGAAAGTAGAAATGGTGTTTTTTTTTTCTTTTCTTTCTTTTCTTAAAGTGTTCCTTCATCTCTGAGGAATTTTGTAGACATTATTTCTCAATTTTTTCATTTCTTTTTTCATTTCTTCTCTGACTGCTTGCTCTCTGCCAGGGATGTGGTGTTGACCTCCAGCAGACGAACTTTTGCTTTGTTCCCAGCACTGTCCTGAAGCGCTATGCAACTCATTGAAAATCCATTAATTCTCTGTCTGCACCCTATCAGATTAAAACTTCTCTTCAAATAACATTTCAAATATCAGTTGCTTCGCCTTAATATCTTTCTTCCATAACGTTTCGCACAGCTCCGCACACACACTCCGCTCCCCTGGGTAATTCCCTTTTCTATGAGTATTGTTGATTCTTCAAGAACACACAGGCTCTACTCCTCCTATTTGCTGATCTTCTCTGTTCCATCTTGCTCTCTTCATATCTATTCTTCTATTCCCTCATTCTTAGTGTATTCCTCTCATTTCATCAGAGGCAGTAGATCTTTTCTGTGTTTCCCAGAGTTACGTTTCTCAAATTCCAAATGCAGCTCCTGTGAGCAGGAAGGCTGTGCAGTGGTTCATAGCCCACCAAGCTCACAGACAGGCCTGGGCTACAAGACACAGTTTCTTGCACATGGTTTGGGCGAGTGGTGGCCTTTGACGCAGATCACGATCCAGCACATCCTCCCCTTGATCAGCCAACTTCTTCCAGATTTGAAACAGCAAAGCTGGGACGTAGCTTCAGTGTAAGCAGACATGGACATATATACGAGAGAGGCAAACAGAGATGAGACACTTGGTGCTACTAGAAATTCTCTCCTGACATCACTGAGGGCCTTCCAGCTTCCTTCCAGAGCACAAATTATCCTGGACCCACTGGATTTTGCTGCAGTTTTTCCCTGCTGTGCTACCACTTGTCAAGTGCTAATCTGAACTTCCCTGTTCCCTTAATCCTCCTCCTCTCTCCTGCTGCCTGGTTGGCAGAGCTTGCTGTCTGCTACAGCCGGGGTGGCAGAGGCTGGCGCAGTGCTGATGGACAGGTCTTCTGCTGGGAAAAACAGAACAGAGCTCAAATGAGTAGGAGGAAGCGGTGCTGGCCACAGGTTTTTCTGCAGAGGAAATAGTGTTGTCCTGTTACAACCATCTCTCATATATGCAATAAATAAGTTTACCCAGAGAAAGGAGCGTGGAACTGGGAAGTCATTCAGACTTCTGTCTGGTCACAGTTCTTCATTTCCATGGGCTAGTCAAGCCATATGCCATGGATTTTATTACTCGTAACAGGAGGAAGTCACTACCGAATAGCCAGGTATGCTAATTTTAAATTCATGTTGGGCTGGAGACATTCTGAGGTGAAAATGTTTACTGCTGTTGTTGTTATTTACTGTTGTTATTTATTACTGTTTATATTACAACAGCAGGAGGGGCCCCGTTGTCCCTGGCCTCTGAGGAAGCACAGAGGGGTGCAGGAGAGCTGAAGAAACTTCATTATATGTTTGCCACATGTATTAATAGCAACATTGCTGTTACATTCTTTCCGCTTGATATTTTTTTCCTGAACAGAATACTTAATTCTTCTTCAAGGATCAGCTTTAGCATATATAGGGCTCTCTGTGAGATCAACACAGCGCATTCATAGAGAAAAATTATATGGAGGGGAGTATGGGAGGCTGGAATTATGAAAGCCATAAAAAAAATTTGGAGTCATGCTGATTCTTTTCTACTTCTATACATCTACCTTGAGATCTGATTTAGTGGCGCAAGCAAAGGGACAATTAGTTGGATCAGCTTCATTACAAAGTAATCATAATAGAACTTGTTTGGCAGTTTCCTAATCATTCCACCGTTAGTACTCCAGCACTAAGTAAGACTGTGCAATCTGCTTCCACATGGTTTGGAAACAGGAAAAGACTCTATCACGTTAAAATTGCTCCCAAAAGTTGGTGATGTCCTAAACTGGGACATATTTTTGGAGAAGGGCATCTCCAAAGTCAGCTTGCTTCATCCTTTTGCCCTTAGAGATCAGGAGACAGGAAAGCAGTTCTCTGTGCTGCTTCTAATGCCTAATCTCTTGTTTTCACCTTCACTGGTCCTAGCGATAAGATCCTACTCTTGTTCAAAGCAACGTCAAAACACTCAAGAATGTCAATCCTCCAGTGATGTCTACAGCTGCGGAAGAAAAAGGAGTCAGCGAATTTTCTTCTTTTAAATTTCTGAGGGAGGGAGCAGAGGTCCTTCCTGAGATGACCAAGATCAAAGCAGCCACAGACTGCAAATCAAGCCCTCTTCGACTTTGAATGGATGTTGGGTTCCCCAAAATCTAAAATGTACTTCTTAATTAGTCTCTTCTGTAAAATATAATCTACAAGTGCTATCATAAGGCTGCTCTTAGGTTTTATTTGTTTGTTTGCTTGTTTCTGAACAGCCAAAGAGAACTTCTCCAGGGACCTGCATGATTCCTTGCAGTTTGGGCAGGAATTATTGATCCTGGAAAACAGCTCTCTGTTTTGTATATGGGTGTAAGCTTGTAAGCATTAAGAAGAGATGAGATTGGCTTGGCATTCACATAACAGCCCTGTCCTCTCCTGACATCATATCTTCTCTTTCCCTCTCTGACTTCAAGCTTAGGGAAGCTCATGTATCGCTATCACTTTAAAATCCAGCTATAATTTTCCAGTTAATGGAAGACGTATTGACAAAAGTTGACATTAAGTGGAACTAATTACACTGTAACTGCTAAATAACTAAGAAATAACTACCCTGTAATTTATGGCGCAGCACGGACTCTGTATAGCAACTTTCCGAGCTGTTATATCTGCACGGAGCTCAGTGATGCATTTGCTGCAGAACTTTTCCCCTGCCAGTAGGATCCAGCCGGTGTGAAATCACCAGCTCTGCAAACACCCATTGCCGTGATTAGAGCATAAAGCCAGTTCATCCCACAACTCGCAGCGGCCTCGCTCCAGAGAAACAGGCTAAATGATTGCTAGGATGCTCTTAGCAGATCATTAATTTTATATTTAAAGTCCTGATCCCAGAGCAGCTGTCCTCCCTTCCCTCAAGGTGCACACAACAGTCCATGGACCTCTTGTCTCTGGGGACTGACATCTTTCCATCGTGTCTACCTGAGACCTGGATGTATAAAAAGGCCAGGGGCTGCTCTGGTTTGCTGCCTGGTGGAACAAAGGCAGGATCTGAGTTTCGCAGCCCCAAGACCAAGGTCTCACCCTTAAAATAATCTGTCCAGTGAGGTGCTAATTATATGGACAAGAGACAGAGGTCTGGTTCCACTCGCACAGGATGGGGTACACTATAGGCAAGAACCTCTGCAGAGCACAGGGAATCTCCTCCATCCATCACTGTCACGCAGAAACTCCGTCATCCTATTCAGAAGATACATTTGAATGTGTCTTGTGCTCTCTGATCAAACTCATCTTTTCTGAGGGCTCATCATTAAAGTTGATGAGAAAACGGGCTTTCTGCCTCCAGAGAAATCTAGCAACTAAACATTTGCTTATGTCTCAGATAAGGCAAAAAGAGAAAAAACATTTTTGAAATATTTCTCTTCAGAAGTAATGCCACCACCTACTGAAATGCTTCATTTTGTTATTATGGAAACACAGTTTACTATTGTAATACTGGATGGTATGTAGATATGTTACAGAATAAAATTAAGATTCTAATATAGGAGTGAAAACAAGTGGGAAATGGAGCACGAAACAGCCAAAATAATAATAAAAAAAAATTAAATCCATTTTGATTTCAAACTGATTCAATATTTCGCCTTGAAATATCATTGGAATTTGCAAACTCCAATGAAGCATTCACATTTTACCTATTACCAAAAGAACAACCTTTTCCCAGTGGGAAAATGTTCCCACAGACCACTTTGCAGCCAGCTGCAACCCACAATATATTTAGCCTGGAAATCCTTCACTGCAGAAATCAGGACTTTGTGCTTTGGTTGTACAGCACCTAGCACAGCAGGACATGACTCCAGGCATCACCTTGACAGAAAGCATAAATAATAGAGCTGTCAGTCAGGGTTCCTGCTGATGAGTCCCAGAGCAGATTATATTGTGCATAAGAAAAATGGAGAATTGTTAGATAATGAGAGAATTGAGAGAAAAATCAGGCAGAGCTGGAGACGGGAAGACGGAGAAGACTGAGACGCAGAGATAGACAGTTGGGGAGAACGAGAAAGAGGTGCAATTCCGCATTTGCTTCTCCCTGATTCGTTCCACCTCCATTATCATGCACCAGAACAACTCCTTCTTCTTCTTCTTCTTTTTTTTTTTTCAGAAAGCGTAATAATGTTCCACAGGTGAAGGAGTTATCTCGGCTTTTCTCTTTTTCAGCAAAGCTAACACTCAGTACATGAAATAAAGGTTATCTTGAAAAATAGGTGCCGCAACTCGCATACAAAGGAGCCCTTTCCTGTGACAGGGAGTCTTTTCTGAAGGGGTCTGTTAGGTTTCTCTCTCAGAAGAAAGAGAGGAAAATGGAATTGACTGTAGTCCCCCTGCTAGGTTGCTAAACACACTGTCAGACAGCATCTGGGAGACTCTCTTCCATGCCATAGTAGGGTCAGTCACCCCTGGAGAGATGGCAAGGATGGGGCTAAAGAGGAAGGCAAAGCTGCTGGCCACTCCGGGGATCAGAAGAAATTCCCCTTGCCTTTTTCTCCCAAAGAGCTCAGGGATGCTCTGAAGGCTGCTCACTAGGTGTAAAGCCCCTGGCTGTCTGCAGAACCTTAAGCGTACAACAAGGGAAGGAAAAGACACATGCAAGGATGTGTGTTCGGCGTGCAGGCACGCAGCTCACGTCCGTGTGCCTTGCTGCCCATGCCCGAGGACTCGAGCACGGCTGAGCAGCGCGGCGGAGCTGCGGGTGCATTTGCTTCCAACGTCCTGCATATCCCAGGCAACTGCACGTCAGCCGCCTGTGCAGGCAAAGGGGCCTTTTCCGTGCCGTTTGCTGCTCCGTATTCAGGGCATCCAGCATGACAGGGCTCTGACTGTGGTGGTAGGGGGTCTTCTACCTGGCGTGTTCCTGAAACAGCAACCCAGTGTGCTTTCTGATACCCTTGCTTTGCAGCTGAATCCGGGCAGCTTTAAAACAAACCTGGGAAGAATCTCTGAAGAGAAGCAGCCCATTTAAATGACTAAATAAAAGGTCTGGCAGTAGTTTTTAATGAAAGACCTGTGTGAACTAACACACTTTGCGTTGTGCCCTGAAGCTCATTAAATAATGCGCTAAGCCAGACAAAGTGATCTACACAACACAGCACTGTGATTTTTCTTTTTAAGTGTCATTGTGCTGAGCAGGAGCAAAGAGGGCAGCTTCTGGGCAGCATCATCAGGGATCTCAGGTGTTTATTTAGTATTCAGCTGGAAAAGATCTGGGCATGATCATACCTAGTTCCCTTGCAAGATCTGACTGTAACTTGTGTTCCTGGAGATTTACAGAATAATTAAAAAAATACAAAGAAAAAAGGGATGTATTTCTTTTATTATGGGTTCTAGTAGTTCATTTCATTATCAGCAGTGCTTGGGTGATGCGCTGATTATATTTTCACTTAATTTTATTTTATTTTTAAATAAATAGAAGTAAATTTGCAAAGATCTGTAATTTTACTCTTTTTCTTTCCATCAGACTATTGGAAGATGCTGAACAGCTCTAGTGGCTATTAAAACACTTTAAGGTTTGACCTGGCACATAGTATTTTTACACACTCAGGGTTGAGTTATGCAGCTTTGTCAGTCCAAATTTTGAGTGTTTTGAAGGCACCAGACACTACTGAACATGTCGGTGAAATACTGGCCTTTCTGGAGCAGAAAATAAGGGCTCTTTCGCAGTCCGCTCCAGCCCTCCATGAAGCCCTTCCCACCGTCTGCAGCGCGCTGCGGTTCAAAGACTGTCAGAGCACATAAACATGACACAGTAACTGAGAACATCAAAGAGCATTATGTTTTCCATACATAAAGAGTGACAAGCTGCCTAACTCTTTATATTAAAAATTCAGACAAAAAACAATTCAAGAAATATCAAAGTAAAATCTCCAAGACAGAGCCAGGATGTCACACATTTCTATTACATGCTCTTTTTTGCCTTGCAAAGTAGCCTTTAAATTCTGCTGAGCTCCTAAAAATATACATGAAAACTAAGCTAGAGCAGTTACATGGCCATTTACAGAGAAAAGATATATAAAGAGCAGAAATCTTTAGACTGGAGAATCAGTTCTGTATTGGGAGTCTGTTCTGTCCCAATAGGTAGAGCTGGAAGAAATCTGCAGAGACGGCAAGATCTACCATGATAGCAACCTCCACGAGCAAGTCCCTCAATGCTCAAAATATGGGCTTAGTTTTGACGCTCTAAATAGATGGTTTTGGCTCCACCGAAGAATAGAAAGGAGGAATGCAAACAAAGAAGACATGGGAGTACCTATGGAACAAAATTATTGATAAGCAATACGCAGAAGGAAGGAAATGGAAAGAAGAAAATGGAAAGAAGCAGCAAACCCGTTGGCAGAAGGTAGGTGTATGCTTTAAGTGCCGAGGCAGAATATAGCTGATTCGCTGCCATATAAGGCCTGGGGATGAACTGGGCACACTTTTTAAACTGAAGGATATATTAATGGAATATTAATGGAGAAGGTTTTTTAAATTGTATTCAAATTTGGAGAGAAGTTTGAACAAAAATGGAAGCAGAAGGGATTTTGAAAAGCTTCAGACATTTTAAAACTTCGATAAAAGATTTTCTAAAGTTTTTTATACTAAGCTTTTTGGTTTCACAACAGCCTTTTAATTTAAGAAAAAAAAGCTTAAAGAAAAGGTGCAGAGGTTAAATAACTTTGAGATGAAAACTTTTTAAGCAAATGCAATGCTCCATATTAAGCATGGGTTTGAGGTTCAGTTTGAATCATTTCCTTTCCTGACACTCTCCTTTGAAATATTTTTCAAAATCTTTTATTTGATTTGAAGTGGCTTTGCCCTCTAACACTTTCTTAGTTTTTTCTTCAAATCTAAAAGATCTGCTCTCAACTTAACTCTAATCGCTGATAGCTCCTGGCAGAATATACAGTCCGTACTGTTGTTTGTACAGTACTTGAAAGGGCTCCAGGGAGACACATGGGCTCGTAAAACCGTCACCAGGGCTGGCTACGGGCAGCACAAACCGCTCTGAGAGCTTCCACCAGAGCCTGGCACTGGCTCCTGGTGCACGTCCTTCCTCCCCATCTCATGAACGGCAACGTAGACTCAAATGCCACCGAGCTGCTTTTTAGTAAAGAAGCAAAGTTTGCATTTTTGCACACAAGATGAGCATCTGTTAATGTCCCCAAATATCCCCTTTCACAGTCTAGGCTCTTCTGCCCATGAGGCAGCAGTGTGCCCTCGTGGCCAAGAAGGCCAATGGGATCCTGGGGTGCATTAAGAGGAGCATCTCCAGCAGGTCGAGGAGGTGATCCTGCCCCTCTGCTCAGCCCTGGTGGGGCCACATCTGGAGCACTGTGTTCAGTTCTGGGCCCCACAGTACAAGAGGGATGTGGAGCTGCTGGAGAGAGTCCAGCGCAGGGCCACGAGGATGATCAGGGGCCTGGAACATCTGCCCTGTGAGGAGAGGCTGAGGGAGCTGGGCCTGTTCAGCCTGGAGAAGAGAAGGCTGAGAGGGGATCTGATAAAAATACCTCAAGGGAGGGAGGAGGAGAATGGGGCCGGTCTCTTTTCAGTGGTGGCCACCGACAGAACCAGAGGAAATGGCCACAAACCGAAACACCAAAAGTTCCACAGGAACTTTAGGATAAAATTCCTGACAGTGAGGGTGCCAGAGCACTGGAACAGGCTGCCCAGAGAGGTTGTGGAGTCTCCTTCCCTGGAGATCTTCAAGACCCGCTTGGATGCAGCCCTGTGCCACGTGCTCTAGGTGGCCCTGCGTGTGCAGGGAGGTTGGACTAGATGATGTCTAGAGGTCCCTTCCAACCTCAATGATTCTATGATTCTATGATTCTTTCCAAGTCCAGCTGCATTAATACTCAATTCTTTAGTGACACCCTTATCAGGGGTTATTGAGCTTGCTCCATCCTTCAGACCCTCCACACTGCCAGTCCCATCAGGACTGGCCACGGGGACGGACAAATCTTGCACTCAAAATACACCCAATAAGTCTGAACCAGAAGCAACTGGCCTGTGATTGCACTTGATTTGATTTTTGTTGTTCCTCCGTGGGTGGCATTCTCCTCTCTGTTCCTACAGACAAGCTAAGGGTTATTTGAAGTGGGTTATTTATTTATTTCTGTACTCCCATTATCACAAGAACCAATCTGCTGCCTTCAAGAAAACGTGTTTGTGCCGGGTGCTGGTGGGGGGAGACAACAAATTGAAGTCAAAGAAAAGGGGCTACATCTTTATCAAAAGACAACATCAAATTAATTTCTCTCTGGTACAGAAACTCATGTAAAATTTATGGGCTGTTTGTTAATTTTCCTGTAGTGCCAGCAGCGCGGCTGTTTGCGACTCGGAGGAAGGGGAAGGGATAGGAGAAGAAGGAGGAGGAAGGGAGGGGAACAGAAGTCCATGGCAGCTGTAGCTGGGCTCACCCAGGCCCGTTCGTGGCCTGGAGGAAAAGGCAGCCCAAGGGATCGGTGCGGACGGCGCCGCTCGCTGCATCTCCCGCGCAGAGCGGCCACTTGTCATTCCGGTGGCGTCCCCAACTCCCTGTACAGGGCTGCCCTTTGAGCACAAACACAATGACTCCTCTTACATGACCCAACAGGCAATTTAGCAGGTCTGCATCCTAAAATAGAAGAATTTGTGTGGTATTAACACACCTCCTTTCCTCTCTGCCCGCTCTCCTCGGTCACCTCCTTCTTTCTGTTTGCCAGGCCCTTATGCACTGCTGTCGTTGAATCCAGAGGTTTCATGCCCCTTCTGTCCCCTTGGGAAAAGTGAGAGAAGACATGAAGCCGTGGCCTAAAGTGGCTGGAGGAAAACAGGGAGTCTCCCTGGTCTCTCCAGCTTCTCAATCCATGTGGAAGATCATGGTCTCTACCACTGTTTTACAACAGCAAAGTCATTTTCTTTTCAGCCTTCTCAAAAGCCTCTGCCGAAATTAGGGATTTATATTTTCCAGGATCTCTCCCAGCTTTGACAAAGCCCAAATTTCTGCCAGTCCCAACAGGTACCAGAGCCAGCGGCAGAGCCGGGTGCAGGGACCAGCAGGGCTGGGGCAACTGTCCATAAACCTCCTCGTGTCTAGCTCTGAGGCAGAGAAATTCTCAGAAACACTGAGAGATTTTAAAGGATCCCAGTATAATTCATCGATGTCTCTTAACACAGGCTAGGGTTTTCCCCAGAAATGTCTACAGAAAATGATATCCCACTGCCAACAACCGAAAAAACAACCCTGCTGCAGGAATCACGGGATTTTCAGTCCCAGCTTTCACAGAAGCTTAAAGCGGTGGTTCATCCTTTTAAAGTCATGACTGGCAATGCTGCAAAAACTCCCAGCTGAACAAGAACACATCCTTTAAAAAAAAAAAGGTCTTTGGCCTTGATATGAGGCAATTCCCTTCCTAGCATCCTAATGTTTTAAGACCCGGGCAAACAAAGCATGTAGCTTAGTTTGTCTTTTTTTCTTTCTTTTCCCCCACCCCCTCTTTTTTCCTTTTTCTTTTCCTTTGTTTTTTTCTCCTCTTTTCAGTTTTAATCTGTGTAGCTCCAGCTCCAGCCCGAGGTTTCCTCCAGAGATGAATGCTCCTGGCTTTGTATTCTGGTCCCCAGTCTCCCATTTGCCTTCCAGCTAGAAAGCAGGTGTACAAACCCCAGCCTAAAGATGTGGAAATGATACCGCAGCAGATGACAGAGATTAGGTTAGATTAATACAGAGAATAGATTAGTTTACAAAATCAACCATTTTCCCCCACTAGACTACAGATTTTACAGCCGCTTATACTCAGCTGGACACAGAGAAGAAGTGCCCCTGCCTGGGGCTGTTTTGCACCTCCCTGTCCTCAGTGCTGCCAGCAGAGAGGTGCATAGTCATCCTCGCAGAGGGAGGAAGAGCGCGCCGGTCGGACGGGGACGAGCTCTTCCCTCTGCAGCTGCAGAGAGGCGCGCTGAGCTTCATAAACACACTTCAAAGATGCCACACTATTAAAAATACATGGACATCGTGTGGATCTAAGCTAAATACATATGGCCTTTGATTGCCTGGCATTTCCAATTCATACAGGAACATTACGGCGCTGCATTATTGATGACCAGGAGCATTTCAGAGTCTCCAACTAAGGACACCTCTTCCCCTCGTCCTCGCAGGCAGCATGCTTCACTCAGAGACGGGTGGGTTCCACACGCCGTGATCAGCAGTGTGCGTGCTGCTATGGACACTGTCACGCCAGTGTCACGGGAAGGGCTCTTGCTGGCTCCGCATCTGCGTGCGAGCCGGTGTCACCCATCGTGAGCTCCTGGGACTCCGGGATGCCGTCCCTCACCACAGCTCTGCTCCTCACCATCTCCCTGGCATTTCCTAGGATGAACTCACAGCCATGTTCCCTGGGGCCACATTCTGCTTGGGCAGCTCAAACAAATGCACACAGTTTTCTCTGCTCCTTTCCTTTCCTCTTTCCTGGCCAAAAGCCCAGGTGGATCCCACATTTGATGTCACGTGTGCCCTGTACCCTCATGCCATGTGCACCACACGTGTCGCTGGATGTGCTGGGGAAATTCCACCCCAAAGTGTTGGCATCTCCCTGGTTGTGGTTTTATTAGTAATTCCTTTGTCTGATTCAGTCTCCCTCTCCTTTTTATTCTTTTCTTTGTAATAAAGAAGTTCTCCAGAAGCAAGAATTTAGGAGGAGAAGAAGAAGATTTGGAAAGAAAAAAGGCAGAATCATTACAGCTGAGAAGCAGCTCTTGAAACTTATTAGCTCATGACTCATCTCTCTGAAAGGAGCTAATACCTTAATTTCATATTTCTCTGCTCAAATGGAGACCAAAGCATAAACTGAAATGAAACTTTACACTAATGGCTTCTTAATTACACCCATCTAAAAGCAATTACCTGAGGTTTAACAGATACAAAGTTAGGGTTGACGTGGCCACTAGATGGGAAATGTTCCGTAAGGTTACCGGGGAAGGGATGGGGAGCGAGGAGGTGGAACAGCACGGTGCCGTGGCCAAGGTTATTCCTTCTTCATCCGCGTTGTCTGCCCTTTCTTCTGCCTGGCAGTTGAGCTACACTCCCATGCAAGATGTCCACAAGCACGTGCACAAGGCAGGATGTGCATCCATGCAGGAAAATATCCTCCCAGGAGCCCCAGTGCTTTTACCATCTTGGAATAGAGGCTAATGACATGAAGCTCTTTCATGCAGAACGTGGCAATCCTGACACCAGCAATGGATGGGAGACACAGTGAGGGAAAAAGTAAGTCTCTAGAAAACCAAACCTCCTGCATCCTACCTCCTGCCCTGAAACCCTGCTTCTCATTTCTGCTCTGTCTGCCACTTTTCCACCTGCAGAAGGAGGATCGTTCCTGCCAGTCTCACTGTGCATTGTAAGAAATTATTAATACTTATTGACGGTTTCAAAATTATCTACAAAAAGTCACCACAGGAGATCAAAGTGGTAGCATTATTGTTATTATTATGATTATTATTGCTACTGCCAGGAGTGCATTTCAGCTGTGCTCTGTTCCCAGTTTAATGGCTTTGCTCTGACAAAGGGGCTGGTGCGATCCAGGCCAACCTATTCCATATGTAGGTTTCCAATACAATGTCTGGAAAGAATTAGCTGCCAGGAATGGGATTCAGCACGGGCAACGGTGTGCTGGGAGCCATATTACCTAGGAAGGAATAACTGCTGTGGAGGTGGATTTTAACTCCCAAATCCCCAGAGCTTTAGTGTGAGATGCAAGGCACCTCCCTCCCTCCATGGTTTAGAGCTCAGAAGGCTCGACTGGATTTAGGTACCTGCCTTCTTCTGAAAAACCTGGGGAGGATTCATGCCTTTCTTTCAGAGCACTGGAAATGGAGTCCTAGGTGGTACTCCCCATATCAAAATATACTTAGAGGGAGTAAATACTGAGCATTTGATACCAAAAGGGAAAAGAAATCTTGCAGCAGGAACTGGAATCTGCATCTTCTCTCTCATACAGAGGTGTACTAACCAGATGTTTAGAAAGTCGTGTTCACTCAGTCTTCCTTTCTCTGGATTAATGAATATATAGATATGCTGTAGAGGGTAAAGCTGCCTCAAAATAAACCAGACTCAAGGGGATGGTGGTACAGACGTAGAGCCTGTGCCCTCTTTCTTTTATTGTCATGCTGTTACAGGTCTTAGTGAGTCTTGTAAAATATAGTGTGACAAGACACCAAGGTCAGCCAGGCTTGTGAACTGACCTCCTCTTTCTTTCCCTAAAGGAGCAAGCAAAACCTTCTCCTGGCCTTTGCCCGGCAGGACAATATACCAGGAGATGGAAGAAATGTATCTGATTTCCGGTAAAAAAAAAAGGCAAGAACTGAATGAACCCTCTCTTCCACACACCAGGAAGGTGCTCTAACTATTGAACAACTGGCTGAAAAGGAGGGGGGTAAAATTATTTTCTTCCTTGGCCACAATTTTGGTTAGAGTGTAAAAAGTGCAAAGTGGGTCTGATGGCTTCAGCTTTCCCATGCATGCCAGGGGTCTTTGGAGGCAGCAAGGAGGTTTTGCAAGTTGTAATTTTTGTCTTGGTTACACATGGTTGGCCAGGACAGAGGCTCTTAAATTGCCTCCTGCTTCTGTTGCTACCCAGTTGGAGGAATCAGCCTGAAGACACTGTATAAAACACTGGTAGCGAAGGCAAGAGTCAGGTGGCAGTTTCACTGTTCATGTACGAGCGATGCTGACAGCCGCAGCCCTCCATCCCCTCCGAGGCCTCACGCTGCTCTGTGGCTTTGAGAGGGAGGCAGGAATAAATTTCTGCTGTGGGAAATCCCTTCCAGCCGCTGCCGTGTCCTCCGCTCAGCGTGAAGGGCTCCCCGTGGCCGCTCAGCCTCGCTGGGCCACGCAGGGACCCGGCGGCAGCGTCAGGGAATGCTGCATCATCTGCCAAAGACTCAGGCACCCGCATCATTTTGCGGGGCCTTGTGCCGTGCCGCACCGCTGGACGAGATAATACAATTATTGGATAATTAGAGTCATCAGAAAGCATTCTGCAATGGCAGCCTTTTAATTGACTTGCCCATTAAGGGATAATGATCAGGCTCTGTCTCCTGCCAGTGCAACCCCTCTGCTTCTCTTCCCCCAAAGGGACAAGCGGTTGACCTGAAGGGGAAAAAGCACAGCTGTCCTCAGTTCATCCGGGGTGAACGGGATCCTTCCAGTTTGGCTGCAGAAGCAACAAACTGAGACTAATAGAAAAGAAAAAGATGGTTTCTCAGCCTGGCTGCTGACTGTGATGGTGGAGGAGGAATCCATCCAGAGCGAGCGTTGATCTGGCAGAGGGAAATGAGCCTTGTAACCCACCCTGGTGCCAGAGCAGCAAGAGGGCCGGTCCGGGCCAAGCAGTGCACGGAGCTGCGGATGCAGCTGCAAACCACCATCCTCCCTCCTTCATATCACAGCTCTCCCCAGCACTAGCCCGAAGCCCTGCTCGCTTTCGCCACTTCATTCTGCGTAGTAAAAAGGCCCAGAATACAAGAATTCAATTTCACAGCTTTTCAGGGTGTCAAGCAAGCGGTATTTTTTTGCACTAGAACTAAAGCTTACCATTTTCATCACATTGCACAAAACAGAACCGGGCTGAAAGCTCTTGTTTTGGATGAAATGGGTTGAGGTGTCTTTTTGAGTTGGGTTGTCTCCTGTTAGGAGTGATTTGCTAGCCTCATAAAGCCCTTCAGCTACCCTTCTCTTGGAAGATCTCAGAGCTACACATGCTGTGAGGCCTTGGCATACCAGGATCTTCTCATAAGAAAGATTTAATCCACATGCTGAGCTCTCACTTGGGTGCTGAGCACTTGGGGAAAAGGCTGGAGCTATCATATCTGAGCACAAATCTCGGTTAGGATTTTAAGTGCCTTTGTGATCCATCAAATAAGTAAGTTTTTTCCAGCAGCAGAGGGAAGAAAGCCAAGTTTTCTTTTCTTCCTATAACCCAGTAACCTCAGTTCCCCACCAGTGACTTATAATGACCCTAATTCCTCTTGACTTTTAAGCATTGATGGAGCATGAGTAGCAGGGTTCATTAGCCAAATGGCAGCTGCACAGAACTGGTAACTGCTGAACTTGCAGGCAGTCAGGAGCAGCACTTGTTCCAGTCTTAGTTTCAGTCCTCTTCTCCTGCCAGTTTCACAAAACAAGCTGGAATTTCATAACCGTTCCCTTTCCTACTGCATACAATTTCTCTGAAACTGCTACCTTATATAAAAGTTACTTGGGAAGGACTGACAGACGGATAGACAGAGAACATGACTGTGACTACTTGGTTTCCTTAGGAACCAGTTTAAAAATAAAGCAATTTTCTGCCAGGGATGTGATGCCATCCTCAAGGGTCCAGTTCTTTCTATTTCTGTACCAGTAGCTTTTCCTTTGGTATGAGGAAGATGTGTTGGCCCTGAATGGTTTAAAAGCACTAATAATCTGAAGGAGAGAATTTGCTAATATGCAATGGCTGAGACGTTCTCATATTGGATCAACTGATAAAAACCGTGCTGAAATCTGCAGAGCCTAATTTATACCAGTTGAAGCCCCAGCATTCTTTATTTTTGGAAAAAGAGAATGCAAGAACCAAACAAGTTTTTTTTTTTTTTTTTTTTTCTGGTGCATTGATTCACTTTCATTTCAGAGCATTAGCTAGTAAATGGAACTCATTTCAGACGGTTGTAAATGCAAATTTGAAACTTAAACTAAAAGGCTTTGTGGGAAGATGTTGCTTATTGTCAATTCCTAAAGTGTTCCCAGTGTCCTGAGGAGCAGCCAGGAAGGAGGCAATGCGGGCATGCAGCCAACTTCCCGAAGCACCAGCAAGCAGGATCCCAAGACATCTTCAGATTGCATAATTTATCTATCTGTAAGTTGGACATACTGATGCTATGCTGCCCATAGAACATTACAGGAGTGCAGAAAGACTTAATTAATGTTGACAAGGAAGTTTAGAGGTGCCTCATGAAAACTAATATACAAGGGTCCCTGTATTTCAACTGTGCTCTCTTTTGTTGAGGGCTCAGTTACAGTTCATCCAACCATCTAACACATCCAAGGGCGACCCAGGGTCCGGCCCCTTTAGGCCCCATTAGGCTCCAGCGCAAGCAACTGGTGAAGCAAAGTGATATAAAGAAGGGAAGGATATAAAGAAATGTCAGCACCAGTTTTATTCCTTTTTTTTTTTCAGGGAGGTGGACCAAGATGGAAAGAATCCTGAGCTCTGAACCTCCTAAATGCTGTTATCAACAGCAGGGTAAGCAACCAGTAAGAATAAAAAGGCCCAGAACGGCTTAGTGATAAAGGAAAAGCGTAACAGTAACCAAATTGTGCTTCTCTGGCACGTTATTTTCCTGTCTAGACTGTTGTCAGATGTTGTTTTGTTGCTCTGTATGCCCAGAAGCCATACCAAAGCTGGGATCCCCATGAACAGGCTTCTTTCTTTGTTTAATGAGAGACAATCTTTGCCCCCAGGGATCTCTAATCAAAACAGACAGGACAAAGGAATGGAACAAAGTCTCTGTCTTCATCCCATGTATACCAATGGAAACAGGACCCCAGAGACACTAAGTGACCTGCCTGAGGCCACCCAGAAAACCTGTGGCAATACAAAGCAAAAAAAGAGCAAACACCACATTCTCGGAATCCTAATGCAAAGATTAATCTCCAAGAGTGACGAGTCTCCCTGCTTTCAGCAGAATCCAGAGAGATCCCAGATAAGATGCTACCACTGTTTTTCCAAGCAAGTTGTTTTTCCTCCTAAAGGAATCCAGCACATCAGCTTCCTCCTGTGTCGAGGAACCTACAAAGGGTTTATTACCTCCTTGGAGTGGGCGAGATCCTTCCCTGCAGCACAGGGAGGAGACAGCTTAAAGGGATGGGGGGGAGAAGAGTCGCCAGCATTTCTGATGCTAGAATGTAAATAGTGTTTTGCAAAAGAGCCATTTATCAGTGAAATTATAGAATCTGTTTGAAGATTCCCCTGGAGAACGCACTAAAAAGATGGCTTGTGTGGAACTTAACGAGAGGTTTCCTGCAACACGCCTGGGCTTCATGTAGGCAGGAGCGCTTTGCTGAGAATTAAATCTGCGTTGGAAATGTTAATAAATGCAGACACATGTTCTTGTTTGTAGGACGCGCTGTGCCTCCTTTATTTATTTCCTTCATTTCATTCTTCTGGATGTAGTTACAGTGCCAGCCCCTTTTCCTGGCACATCCCTGGGGAAGAAGTTGTCTCCTGTCTTATTGCCATCCCTTGGGCTGTTCACAATCCTCTACACCTAGTTCCACTGCTGAGCCTCTCATCAGGATGCACAAAGGTGACCAAGGGACACCGAGATCCAGTTCCTGAGTGGTACCAGCTTTCCCAAGGACTGAAACAAGGAGTAAGGGATGCACTCTGGTCTAGAGGTGGCAAATTATATATATATATTTTTTTTCTGATTAGGGCTATGGACAGGATTTGCCATTTTCTCTGCTGCAGAGGGATGGGAGGGAACCAGCCCTGGTTTCCAAGAAGTTATCCACTTGGAGCGAATCTCTCCTTCCCCAGGTGCATATCTTAAGAAAAGAAAAAGACCTTCTCTTCTGGTCTTCAGAACAAATACAGGATGATCCCCAGCACAGAGAGAAGCAATTGGAAAAAAAAAAAAAAAAAAAGAAAAAAAACCCTAAAACAATAACCCTAAACAGCCCTGATCTTCACTGTGACTCAGACCAGCATCCTGCCCTCCTTGTAGGTTCAAATAAACCTAGAAATCAGAAATTCCTAGATTCCTAGGAAATTCCTAGAAATTCCCTAATGAATTTAGTCAAAGCCCATCTGTGTATTTCCTCCCTTTTCCACTCTGGTAGCCCACTAGGAAGGAGCTCAGCCTGGTTTCTAGAACACACTAGGAGCTAAAAGCTCTGCAGATTGCAGCTGACGTGCTCAGCTTCCTTGAAAATCAGGTATTTCTCTCTAAGGCCCAAATCCCTCTGCCAGATGCATTCAGAAGTGTGTCTTGGTTCTGTAGCCAAATTCAAGGCCTATTTAATCAACATAGCATCAAAAAGAAAAGCAATCTATAAAAAATGAACCTGCCTTCTTGCCCAGGAGTTTTCCAGCTATCTTCTCGGCGCATCCCCACACAGCAGCGGCTTGAGCAAAAGGCTGCAGAAGGCCAGGCAGCCTTGGCCGCCCCATCCAGTGCTTCCAGTATCTGCCTTCTAATCCACTCCTTCCTCTGCAACTCCATTTGGCTAATCTGCTTCCACAGAGACCATTAATTTGAGCGCTACTTTCCCTACCATTTCCCCATTAATCATCCTGCCTAGGGAGTTGATGCTGTCCCTTTCCTCCTCCGTAAACCCCTCCAGCCCCTCAGCATCCCCTTCCCTGCAAAGCAGCTTTTGAGACCCTCTTGGGCCGGTCCATCACAGCCCTCCTGCAACTGCTGTCTCTGGTAATTGTTCCCTTGCTCAATTTCCAGCAAATGTCCTTCTCCCCCTGCTTGCCCCCCCATCATCACCTTTGCATTCTTGCTCTTCTTTGTTGGCCCTATTTATTATAGAAGAAGAGAGAGATTAATTAACCAGCCTGACTCACAGGCCTGGTAAAATCCAGGAAAATGAGTGAAACTCAGCCTTGCAACTGCTCTTTTTTTTTCCCCAGTTCATATTATTCTCCCTTTCTATAATTTAATTTACAACATAATTTCATATTCTGACTCTAAAGCAGAAGAACCTCTCTTTTTATATGTACATATATTTTTTATCCTGCCAGGTTGGGTTTGTGTCTGATTTTATTTTATTTTGTTAAACTAGAAAGCTGAAGTCACTTTGTTTCCTTGGATAGAACAGGAGGATAAATCTTTCCTAGAGATGTGCTGAGGCTTCTTTCCAAACTGTGCATCTTAAGTGGGCAAGGAAGAAAATGTTTTAATCAGGCATTTTGGCACCTGAGCCTGAATCAGGAATTGGACTTTGAATGTTTGGAGTAAAATATCCAGTGAAGTAGACTACACTGCAATAACTAGGATAGATTTTATTTTTCCTTCTGGAGATGGGAAAAGTACTCACAGGTGTATGAAACTGCTGAAGAAGTCAGGGATTTTTGTTATTTTATTAACTAGTCTCTTCATAATCAGACTTTGGCTCCCAACTAAGAATCAAAGACCATGATAAAATACAAATGAACAGCAACAACAGTGGCCTCAAACTCATAGTGAGCAGATACTGAACATGCAAATGCTCCCTGTGCCCCTTCCCAAATGGCTTTTCTTTGAACTTTCGAGGTCTTCCACAGTCTGCATTCTGCAAGCTTTTCTGCAAGAAATATGCTGTGAAAATAATTGATATGCTGTGGATGAAGAGACAAAAGAGGAAAAAGTCCATACTTTGAGTCACTGTGTGTGGGTTTTGTTTTCTTCTTCAGCATCTTCTCCCCAGTCCCAGAGGGATGTGGAGCTGCTGGAGAGAGTCCAGCGCAGGGCCACGAGGATGACCAGGGACCTGAAGCATCTGCCCTGTGAGGAAAGGCTGAGGGAGCTGGGCCTGTTCAGCCTGGAGAAGAGAAGGCTGAGAGGGGATCTGATCTGTGTGTACAAGTACCTCAAGGGAGGCAGTGAGGAGGATGGGGCTGGTCGGACCACAAGTTCCACAGGAACTTAAGGAAAAATTTCTTGACAGTGAGGGTGACAGAGCACTGGAACAGGTCTCCAAAGAAGCGGAGTCTCCTTCTCTGGAGATCTTCCAAATCCACCTGGACACAATCCTGTGCCATGTGCTCTATCTGACTCTGTGTGTGCAGGAGGCTTGGACTAGATGATCTCTAGAGGTCCCTTCCAACTTTAAGAATTCTACGGTATCAGACGAAGGAAAAAAATCCAATATTTCTAAGCAAACAAATTTACTTACCATTTACTCACATATTCTAACCACCATAATTCACTGGTGAAATGTCAAGAAACATGTTGCCATGGTAGTCAAAGGAAGAGCAAGCTACACTTCAAGGTCTGCTCTCAAAGCCAACACTGTCCCTCCGACATCCTTTGGCATGGTTATATCTATGTAGCTCCAATTCTGTGAGCATGTCACCACCATCATCTTTGTACAAGTCTGTCAGGTCGGTTTTTCCATCTGCCTTTGTATAATGGACCTTACCTGGGGTTCTTGCATTAAACTCAAACTGGGGGTTCATACCATACCAAATGGTTTCCACCTCTATGCCACCATCAAGACAATTGATTCATCTCAGGCCACACCAGCGTGACAGGTATATCCATCCACACAAGGGCATCTCCAGGTAGGATGGGCTCCAAAATGAATGCACCAGATTGCAGCTGACACCAGTAATGCTGATTTTCCCCTCTCCCTGTAATCATAATGGGATCTCAGCAATAGAGATGGATTTGCTAATTTCCATCTCCTCTCACTTTCTCCTTTAATCACTGTCAGGCATAAATTAATTTCAGTTTAAAGAGCTTCCAGGGAAAGATTCTGTCATTGCCACTTAGAGGTTGTAAGTCAGGATAATCCTAGAACATTTTCTTCTCAATCCAAGATTTCAGGGCTACAAATGGTATTTAGGGTTTTGGCCCAAGTCAGCTGGGGACAGTATCCTGCAATGTTGATGGCTTTCTCCCACCAGCAGGCAGCTATGACACATTCTGCTGTGGACAACAAGGAGCTGACAAGCCCCCCGCCACTGATGCAGACTGGGCTGGACATGGGGGACACATGAAGGGGTAAGGAGAGGAGCACATCTCTCTTCGCCAGCCTGCGGAGCGGGTGGCGAGCAGGAAAGCCAAATGCTCTGCTGAAGAAATAACATTCTATGACTCTGAACCAATGTCCCAGGTGAAACTGCAATTTAGCCCTCTGAAGACCTCAACTGCCATGCAGGAAAGCAGGGTCTTTCTTCATTGCCTCTCTAAGGCTGACTGCTGTTCTCAAATGAGGTGGCTTCAAGGTGGCTTCAAGTGATAGCAGGGTGTATCTGAACTCTTCCATGCTGAAGATATAGGCTAGAGGAAGGCAGCGAGCTTTTTAACTGAACTAGAAAGACTAAAATCATTAAAATATATATCATTTCCTAAAAAAACCCAAATGCTAGTGAATAAATTATCATTCTCGTTCATTAAAAATTCAGCGGAGATGAAACTCTGTGTGGTGATAATGAGCAAATGTTTATATTTGCAGAGAAGTGTAACTGCATAGATGGAAAATTATTTATCTATCCTCAGCTTTAACACTTTTTGTGCAACTATTTGGATGGATGCCTGTCCAGCTGGCTGCTTAACTAATAAAACAAGAATCCTCACCCTCTGAAAAATGGGTGAAACAACTCATTAAAATTATTTTCCTGAGGAAACTTAAACTATTTTTTCAGTGTCCTATGCCATTATTCTTTTAAGAGATGCATGCTAGAAGATGCCACCTATGTTATCTACTCCCAGTCCTGAGTTTTCAAGCACGAAGAAATGCAGAACAGGTATTCCATGACCAGAGCATTTTCATTTTTCAGAAGTTACTTTTTATCACCAGAAATACTGACCAAATAAAAATGACCTTCGGGTTTTTGAGTTTATGCTATTGTTCAAATCTCAGGTTATTGATTCTCTTGTACCAATACTTATGCTAACCAGTAAGCGGTTGTGGGGATGCTGGAAGTGTCAGAGATGATCTCTCCTCACACTTCCAGGTTGGCACTCCGTGTGCCTCTCTTGCAGCAGCTCTATTCCTGGAGCTCATCCATCCTTGGTTTCCTAGTCTCCAGCTTTCTAGCCCTCACCTTTTAGGAGTTCCTCTTCTTCTCCCATCCTTTCCTTTTCCACCAGTGTGTTTATTCACCATCAGCCACCGCCCAGCCCTCCCTCATGTCACGGGGTGTGAGAGCACTGGCTCCCTCCAGGCTGTGCTGGTCACGGCGCCTTATCCTTTCCCCACCAGCATCGTCTTTAAGTGTTTTCAAATGATGCAGCTCCTCGGCTCCCAGGCAGCCAGTTGGCACCTTTTCAAATGAGACACTGAATGGCAAATACAGAGATACACTGGGATAAAATGAGCTCCTCTTATTGATTTTCCAAACCAATATGGCACTGACGCTGCCTCTTTGTGCCATTTCCCTCCTCTGCCAGGAGGCATTCACACCCCTTCCATCATTTTAATTAGACATTACACCTGACACAAATGCCGAGTTGATTAACCTTAAAGGAGCTGAATAGGTTCTCTGATCGTTAACACGGGGCCCCTGACATACTATAACTCATGCTAACATGTGCTGTTGCACAAACTCACAGCTTCTTCAGCTCACTCTCCAAAGCCACAATGCGATGTAATAACATCTACAGAGAGCTTTTTATGAGACTGTCTCACATAATAATGCTATAAAAGCAAGATTTAAAAGATGGATCGCCGTGGACTCCGCAGACTTCACTTTTTAATGTTTACATAAATGCACCTTTTCTGTGGTGCTTTCAGATAACAGGCCTTCCCAAGTCATGGAAGTCCAGGCAAGCACCAACCTCCCCTTCCCACAGCTGTGGCTTTTGGCAGGAAGCAGAGTGCTCTGATGGGAGTCTCCCACCACTTCCCAACTCTACCTTTACTCTGATGGGAGCAAGGCCACAAAGCAGCAAGCACAGCCTGATTTGTCACATCCACAGCCCTCCTGTGAATTCCTCATTTGTAGGAAAAGTTCCCGGTGTCAACAGAATCAACACGGACTCAATGTTCCTCTGTTATACCATGCTAAAGAGAAAGGCAGAAACATTAAGTTGTGAAACGTTTAAGAGCCTGTTGCCAGAGGAACTGTTTTTCTGCTAAGATGTGGCTCCCTGCTCTGCATGGCTGCACACTTTAACTTGTCTGTGGTTGCCATGAGCCTAAATCAGCTACTGGCTGACACAGACCAAGTACAACCTCAACAGGAGGCTAAGAGATCCCAGTTCTTGCACAAAGTTGATTTTATGCCTGGAAATTTAAAGGACTTATCTTTAAGTAACCCAAGTTGCACCAATGCCAGGTTTCATGGTTCAGCAATGCCACTTGGTGTCAAATAAAGGTTGAATTTCAACTACTGATGTGACATTATTCAGGGTTTCTTTCTTACGAGCATCTTCAGATTTCACTACGGGACCATAGCAATAGAGTATCCCAGGGCAGCTAAAACAAGTATTGTTAATAGAGAAGCTGCAAAAGACAAAATTAGTGTCTATCAGCAAAGAACTATCTATAAATGTCTACTCATAGCCAAATTAGCTTATTGAGCCCTCACCCTTCAAATTAAGTTCCACTTTTGGAAGACTGAGAGGGAGATGATCCTTTGCCAGCAAAAGAGGGAAGAGAGTGAAGAGCCTGTGAACATATTCACCCATTTGTGCCCAGGGGAGACAGGGGGGAATAAACCATGAATAAATAAATAAATTCTGGGATTTGGTGTACCTTAATTGATCTGGGCTGAGAAGAGACTCCGCATTCAGCAGGCAGCACTCCACCGAGATTGAGAAATTGTCGGAGATGTATGAATTCTGACGAGAGCCCCAGTTAGTTAATCGGCAGCACTGATTTCGCTGTGCCTTCCTCTTTCACTTGTTTGTTTGTCTTTGCCCTGCATTAAAACCTGTCAAGCCTGCAAACAACACAATGTTTTTTGATTAGGCTGCTCAGCTGACAGTGAACCAGGGCTGCAAAGAAGGTGGCTGGGAGAATTCGCACCTGCAGTGAAGCAGAAAGAAGTTGTGTGATCCCATTAGGATACAGCCGGAGTACATTGTTAGGAATGGGGCTTTCTGAATTGCTTGAGGATGTCCACAATATCAGGTCAATGCTGCCTTGAGTCTCTTCTCAAGTTCAGACTCCCACGCCGTCCACACAGTTCATGCAAGCTCAGCTAGGAAGAGCGTTGGAGCTTTCTGGAGGAGACAGCTGCCTCCAGTGTGATTGGAAAGTGAAAAAGCCACGGATTTTGTGCTCAAGTCTATTCTTAGCTCCGCATCCTGCCTATATGCAGAAAGTAGTTCCAAGGCAGCAAGGATCACATGAGGGTTTTTTTTATACATATATATATAATTTTTCTGCATTTTGGGAGTACAGTGGTTTCATTCACTTCTTTTGAAAAGCTGCTGACAATCCTAACCCAGATATCACCAGGCAAAGAAACACTTCTTCTAAGAAGCCTGGGAAATATGAAGCTGAGGCAGAGCTGCTGCACTGTGTGACTTTCCTTGCTGCTGTTCCACGTGCTTTCCCTGGCATCAAAGCTGTTTTGCTGGACCCTTCTGCTCAGGGCTCTGCTTGCTAAGCAGCAGGGAGATGAACAGAAGAGGACAGGAAGTCTTCTGCTGCTTTCATGTCATTGACATCTTCAAGGTCTATCCAGTCCCACCTTGGAGGCATAGGGTTCTCTGTTTCAAATTCATAAGCTGAATGATACATAGAAAGAACCAGCTGTGAGCACGCATGGCAGTCCAAGCAGAATAAAGGAGGAGGGTACCCACAGCTGGTTGCTGAGCAGCTTTCCTTTGAATTCCTTCTCTGCAGCAGGCAGGCAAATATCTTGCCAAGCAGAAAGACTGCAAGTGGAAAAAAATGAGCATAAATACATCTGTAGTGGTATCAGACATTGGAAGAGATTGGTGTTGTACCACCACAGTATCAGTCAAACCCCTTCCTGCTAAGACTAACAGAGCTACATCCTTAATATCAATAGTGATCAATATCAATAGAGATATCAAGAGTGAGGAAGGAAGAAAAATCACCCTGTAGCTGCAGGGATAGCTCAGGCTGGTGGTACCCAGCTGTATGTAGCAGGCCTTATGCTGCACGTGCTTTACCCATAGCTTAGAGACCCCCTGAGCGATGTGCATATTAAGACATCACGTGTTTTGCAACACTGCGGGTTCACGGGGCAGGGAAACACACCTGGCACACGGGCATAGACTAGTCACTCGCTGGAGCCATCTTCCTTTGACTTGTAGGGATATACAGGATTATAGACAGCTCTAACCAGGAACCTCTGGCCTGAAGGGCTTCTGTTCATGCCTTTTCCGGGGAAAGCAAGTACCTAAATGATCGTGTTTCCTTTGTGCCGTCCAGCTTCCTTCCTTGACAGAGAGCAGCTGGGTCTTTCCGTTCTCTCCTCCATCCAGGCACTGCTCTGCCACAGAAAGCCTCTTGCTTTCCCCTATTTGCATAAGTGATGATGCAGCCATCCTAATTATCCCGGGAACCCGGTGCTCCCCCTCCCAGCACCTCCCCCCTCGCTGCTGCTCTTTCCCTGCTCCGGGTTTTGCTGGCAGATGGGACCAGAGCCTCCTCAGCCCACTGGCTCTTCCTTGAAGAACGAGGAAGTGACAGCCCTGCAGGCAGCCGGGCCACCGCCGGGTGACTCATGTGTCACTCGATAGCATCCCAAAGGCCTGTATCGAGGTTGTGCTCGTGCAGCCAACGTCGCCGGGAGAAAGGGGGTGCTAAGGACAGGCAGGGGGTTACGTTATAAAGCCCTCCCCACACTGCTGAGCAGCAGAAGCTGCGTCTGAGCTCCTCCGTTTATATCGGGATCCAAGGATCCGGGACAGACAGCTCTTGAGTATCCAGTTTGGGAGTAACTAGACTGCAAGGACATTAGTAAGCTCATAAATATGGAAGCATGACCTTACCAGCTCCACTCAGCGTTCCTTCTGCAAATCAGACACGATTTGCAGTCAGCCATGGCCACACTCTTCTCCATTTCACCCTCAAGTGCTGTCCTTAGAGCACTCTTTACATATGTATGTACCCATGATTTTTGGTTTATCTATCTGCCCTGCTTCTATCTGCATTACCCATTACCTCAGCAAATTAGCAGTTATCCGCAATGCCTTTTCTGCTAGATATTTCTTGCTCTGTTTGCATTGGGTCTAGGCCTTTTATGCAGAGAGATGGATTTTGTGGTGCTATTTGTCTGCCCGTAACAAGGTTTCTAGCAAAGTCCAGACGCTGTCACAGCAGCCGCAGTGAAGACCGTTTCACTGCAGTCCAGTCTGTACATGGCACATTTTTTTATACCTACAGCATCAGATGGTCTACCCATGTGACCATCTTTATCTGTCTGCTTGGAAATGCTCCAAAGAGCTGATGAACCAACTGGGATTACAGACAAGAGTGAGTTTAGTTACAGTCCCTGGGGAAAAATGAGGTCTGTATGGAAGGAAGGAAAACAGGGGAGATGAAAATAGTCTATCAATCAAGAAAGGAAGCCAAAAACCTGCCAGAATAGTGAGCAGAAGACAAGACAACCTTCTCTCTTCCCCCAAGCCCATGAGCTCCGGCACCCCACAGGCCACCGGCTGAGCTGTCAGTTCACATCCAGCAGCTCTGGGTGCCCCATCTCCAGACCCAGAGCTGCAGAGCATGAGAGCCAGAAGGAGCAGGGGGGACCACGTTTCAGATGGTGCAAGTGTAGACTGAGTTCCTCCTCCTCCGTCCCAGCCAAGACTACTTCCCTTGGAGTCCTGTTTCTGCTCTGAAAAGGCACCAGCAGACGAAGTCAACAAGCCCTTATCACAGCAACCTTCTGCATATGGACTTTCCTGGGCGTAGATCCAGGGTTGAATGAAGCTTGATTAATGTTTTAAGGCTGTACAGACTTTGCACCTCCGTCACACTTAGAAGCCAGGCTCCCAGCTCTGTGCTTGAAGAGGACCCTTGGTTTTCCGTTTGCTCACTTCCTTCTCCCAGCCAGGATCTCAGCTGGATCTGACATGCCCCATCTGCAAATATCCCGATCCAGCCTCCGGAGTGGATGCACAAACATTCACAGCTCCAGCCAGGGAAGAGCTAGAATCCCTCCCGCAGAAGGATTCCGCAAGAGTCTTTCACCGGGCGCTTGCACTGGGCAGATGGCCTCACCACACGGTGTCCCACCAAGTTTTGTAAGCAGCAAAGGTGCCAAGTACCTCTTCCTCTCCTGCCTCGACTCCCTCCCTCGCCCCCAACACATTCACTCTTTCGTTTGTCCTGCTTTCCACGTCCAGGTTGGCAATTAGAATATGCAACCTCGGAGCTTCTCCACAAACTGATGAGCTGCTAAAAATACAGCCCCTGCAGGCACCCATTCAATTTCTATTTCTGTATTTTTCATTATTTATTTTTTTTACTTTTACATTTTTTTAACCAATTTGAGATGAACAAAGCACTTCAACAAAGGGAAGGAGAAAATGCTGTGATTGTGAAGATGGATTGCTGCCATTTACTTTGTTCATTTTAATTACACGAAGTCATCACTTAGTGGGGAGCCTCGGGATAGAAAAGAAAAAAGAGAAGAAAAAAAAATCACTATGCTGCATTTTAAAACTACCTGAGACAACCTGGGCAATAATTCCTGAACTGGCACTTCCCTATTCTTAAGGTCTTCCCTGTGTTTTATAGGTAACTCCTCTGCTATATCTTCAACGTACCAAAACCCCTAAGATCCCAGTCCTGCCCCTGAAATCATAAAGCACAAGCAGGAACAAGCAGGCTCCTTATTTCTCCCACAACTGAGCCCTTCCCTCCCTAGGCAAGGGCAAGGACAGCTTCTGTGTAACCCCCTGCTCAGCAGGTCTGTCCTCCCACCTCCTAGATGAGCCCCAGCTGGGAGCTAAGGGTAGAAACAGTTAAGAAGCTCCAGGCCAATCACAAAGTTCAGGACAAGGGACCACAGGCTGGTGGCCTCGGGAAGGCCAGGAACCAGGACTGGCTCCCTTCTGGTCTTTGCTATTAACACACTCCAGCACTCGGGACACTGTGATCATTCGCTTTAACGTTTGCGGGACACAGTGATCATTTGTTTAATATTTGCAGGCTCCCCTCATTTTCACACGTGGCTATCTGTACAGTCATCATTAGCCACTGACGTAAGTCTGCAGCCTTTTTTTATTGTTTTTGTTTTTCGCTCGTGCGTTTCTCTGACCATTTCCTAAGTACCAAGGCTTTATGTTTTGATATCTTCTCCTCTCACACCAGCCTCCAGCTTGTTCTTTATTTGACATGGGTTTTCTCTTTTGTAGCTGTACCTCCAGTAAGCTGCTGCCTTTCCTGGGTAACTACAGGGCTTACAGGCATTAGCTGAGCAGTATTTCTAAGGCCTATGGGCTGCATTTCCTACTCTTTCCTGTCCTGATACTCATGGTATCAATATTAGCTTTCTCATAGCCAGGATCAGGTCCCTACATGGTCTTTTTACATCTTTTTCTAGTTTTTCTTGCATTATACTCTCCATATTTTTGGTAAGTAATAACATAATCCACAATATTTGCATGCTTTGTCTTTAACAGTCACCTGTACACTGAGGCAAAGCACTCGGCACATCCACAGGCATTTTATTGCTGTGAGCAGCCTGCTGTCACAGGCAGCTACCTGCCCTGCTTACCTCTATAGCTGGCTCTGTTGGGAAATTAAATCTGAAAGCCACATCCACGCCATGACTCCCAAAGCCACGCATGACTTTCAGCTGTGCTGGCGGACTCAGATTTGCTTTGCTGACCTCCACTTCAGGGGCAGATGGTCAAGCCTTACACGTGGGAGGTGAGACTCAGAGCTGGCTCTGCACCTCACACATTTGCCCTACATCCTTCTTACCTCTTTGCTACTTGGAGAACCAATTTCCCTGCTGTGTCTGCTCTGGGATCTGTAAAATGAGCACCTGCAGGGTCACAGAGTTGGAGTGAGATGGTAGAATCGGGCTGCTGGAAGGGCACCAGCCTCACTGAGTGATTTATGTCCCCTGCTTGTGGCTCCTGCACTCCCTTTCTCACTAAAAGCCTTGACACTTCTCAGCTGTTCAAACCCAAGCACTGGATGTGAGGAGCAAAAGAAGAGAGTGCAGAAAGCAGCTGTGAATGAAGCCCTGTACATATTGACCAAGAAGGATCTCACAAGCCAGAATCCTTGAAACAGAGAATATGTGGAGAAAAATGACACCTGTAAGTGAGGAGCAGCACTTCATGCCTTTCAGTCCTTCTGCTGGCGTCAGTTCAGGGCCCGCAACAGAATTCAGAATGCACCTAAAAACAAAACACCAACCTGGGCCCTCTGCTCCTGGAGAGAACAGCCAGAGTTTGCAATCTGCAGTGTTTTGTGAAAATGTTCCGAGCACGAGGGAGCAGGCGGAGGGGCAGCCTGGGGCACTCCAGTTCTGACACTGATTGCAGACATGGGGAGCATCTCCTACAGAGCACGTTTCCCTGCTGCTCGAGCCGACCCATTGTTATTCTGATGTGGATCGTAACCGTATGCAGACGCAGAAAAGGAATGTAATGCTAATGCACTGAGTCCACTAGCATGGAAAAGAGGAGAAAATGAGAACCTTTCTTATGGGCAGGACATTTCTCGTGTCTTCTGAATGTGACTCCCATGAAAGTAGCATAATATGAACAGCTAAGGAACATCGACACACACCGTGCTGGTGTGCAGTGCAGACAGGGCAGGATTCATCTCTGATGCCCAAGGAGAGGTGTGTTACGTGTGCTCTGGATTTGGTTGACACCTTAGACCATTGATTCCTAAACTTGGGGCCATATTGCTCATGATTGCTTCTGGAAAGGCCACATGGTAACACTTTCTGTATTCTTGTGCTCTATTTGACACATGCCAGGACTCAGAAAGGTGAGAATCAACTTCAAAATCACTCTTCTAGGAAAAACTTCAGAATTAGGCAAAGATTTAATGTTTTGGGAGAATGCAAGGGAAAGAGACCTCAGAGACATACACACATCACAGTGGTGGAAAAATAGGGAGCTGCAGCGGTGCTATATGTGTCCCAGCAGAACTGTGTCTACCTCTTGTATTTCTGATGTGTTATTCAGCCTTGAACCATGCAGAGAACATCACCGTATCCCAGAGAGACTTGGTACTTCCAATACACATTGAGACCTTCAGAAGAAAACATGTGACAGAGCTATCCCAAGTCATTAGGAGACCTTTTCCACCTCCAGTAGGCTCTGACAAAGGCTGTGTATGCCAGAGGGCAATTAAGGATCCCCATAAATTCTATATTGAGAAATAAATTTAGTAGAAGCCAAGATTCAACCAAGCAATGACATATCAGGTTGACCAGACACTTAGAAAATGTCAGAGAGGGCCTGTTTGAGCCCACACTTTCACAAGTTAGTGTGAAATCATATTTGAGACCTCTCATGCATTGTTTGAAAAACATTTCCATGTGAAAGAGAATAAAATATTTTGTCTCAAAAGCTAACAAGATAATGACAAGAAGAGAAGCAAAGAGTTGTCTGATCTGCTACCATAGTCTGATAAAAATTTCACTACTGGGTGATTCAGAAGAGGGTTTAACATACCTGCTCATCAGCTCAGATCTAACACATCTAATTGTGCATTTCTTCCCATGGGAGGTCATTTTTGCCTAACCCTGGCTGATAATTAGATTATGTTGTAAAGATTTAGTCATTATAATTTTCAACCTGTACCATGTTTTGTCTGGACACAGCTCTCAATGAGGTTGCAAACTCTTTGATTCTTCCTAAATTATTCATTTCAGTAATATCCTGTGACAATAAATTCCACAGGTTCAGTTTATCACATACATGGGAGATTTTCCTACACGACTTATCCTATCTGTACTTTGTTGCCCTCACCTCCTGCTACTGCGTGATGGGCTGCCATGTCTCCAGGGCTGGATTCCCCAAGAAGACTGTATTTTTAGGGGCTACGATGCCCTTCTCTGTGTGACCACCACACCAGTATGTGGCCTGATACTACCCTAGCCCTAAGCAACAGTCTTCATGGGAAAAGTTGCTTCATCCTCTGCGAGCCAACCTAGATGCTTGAGCAGTGCTAAGTAACTGCAACCCTGGGCAGACAGAGTCCCAAGAGCAAAAGCCTGAGCACAGGTTGTTGATTTTGGGGGACTATTTTAGGACATGTTTTTCACCTAATTCCACCATCCTTTTCTGATTGTACAGCCTGGTGCTCTTAGGCACATTCTTCTGCAGGGAAGAGCCTACAGCATCAAGGCAGCTTTTCCCTAGCGCGCTGTGCACATCCACATGGTACTGCTCCTCTCCCAGGCTCTCAGGTCTTGAGAAGCAGAAGTGGTCCTGGGACCGCTATGTACTTCATACAGAAAAAGAGCATTTGGGCTCTTGAGTAAAGAACACAGATAATTGTTACACTGGCTGATTCTTCTTTCCTACTGTTTTTTATGGGTTTTAGCTTAGATGCTGAGATGCACAAAATATCACCCAGGCCTTTGATGGCTTCCATCTGTCCCCTGGGAATTACTGCCCAAAAACGAAGGGCAAACAGCCCAGGGCAGGGAACTGGATGGGACTCCAGGGAGCTTGTTCTCTCTATCTATTAGTCAGTGACTGTGCTGTTCATCTAACCTGAGAAATGTGGATAAAAGAGCCACAGAAGCTCAAATGCAAGGTAGAACACAACAGCACTATGCAAGCTACAGAAAAAAAAAAAAAGATACAACTCANAAAAAAAAAAAAAAAAAAAGATACAACTTATCTGTTCAGGTACACTGAGAAACCTGTCAGTCATGCAGTGGTTTACAAGGCACTGTTTAACTTAATTTCAACTAATATGCAGAAATGTTTCTAATAACAAGCTGTCAAGAGAGCAGGGAACAGTCAGGGAAAGAGACGAGTGGGAGAAAGAGGAGGAGGAGGAGAGGGAAATGAAGCACGAGAACGTGTGTGCCTACTCAGAGTGAACCTTGGACTACATGGACTTGGCCCCTTGACTTCCTGGAGTTTCCTGCGCATGCAGGGCCCCAAATAGCAGCAGGAACACCCTGCTCTGCCTGCAAAACACAGCGATCCCTCCTGCTGGACTGCACTCCAAGGCATCTCAGCGGAAAGGCAGGAAGGCTGCATTGTGGAGCCCTGTTGCTGCTGTTCTGCAGACAGGAATGCCTTGCCAGAGAGCACACAGGCCGGGGACAGCCTGGGGACACCTAGAGACCAGGATTCAGCCTCAGCCATCCCATGGGGAGGGAGCACCCAGCAGGAGATGCCACCGCAGAGCTGCTCTCAGGCTGCCTCCCTCCCCTCCGCTCCAGCAGAGGCTCTGGCTCTCCCCATCCTGCATTCCAGCTCCAGATGCCTCAGCTTTGATCTGCTTTTCCCTCCACCTTCCCTGGCAAGTGCTGCTGTAGCTCTTCGTGCCACATCACTGCCCACTCTCGGCCGCTTTGCCGAGACCTCTCCCCGCTCCAGCACCACGGATCCAGCTGAACACCCCTATGGCCACTGGCCATTCTAAACAACCCCGGTCTCCCCTCCCTGACTTGTCCACAGCAAATCCCTGCTCCGGAGCAGCCAGGGACAGCTCCAGCTCTTCAGCTCTTCGCTTTCCTCTCCTCTTCATTCCCCCCTCTCCTCCCTCTGCCTCCTCCCCTCGGGATATTGATGCTGGCTGGAGTTTCCCATTAAACCAGCCACTCTTGTAGAAAGGGGAGCTGACATGATTAATGCCATTCAGTGGGGCAGGCAGCGAGTGCAGCCAGGGAAAGAGGAGACAGGCACATTCCCATCAGCCAGGCATTAGCAGCTGCCCAAAAGAGGCAGCAGGCGCAGGACGGACACAATTCTTCCAACTCTGCCTGTTGCTGGATGCAAACTTTTTAGCTCCAAAAGGGAAGTGAAGTTTCTGTCTCTCATTTTAATTTCAGCTGTACCCAAACCATACTGCCTTGGGCCTTGGTATAAAAGATGAAATGACCTTCTTGAGCCTGTCCTGATGGCAGCGTGGAATACACAACTCAGGCTTCAAACTGGTCTCAAGGGAGGTCAGATTTATTTCTTGTCTTTTGAAATTTTAACCGCTGTATGTTCTCTCTCCCCCTTCTCTTCCCTCTTTCTCTCCCTCCAACTCTTTCTCTGCCATTTCCAGCAGGTCCCCTGCGAGTGGCACTATTGACAAACCCATTCCCTGCGATTTTCTTCACCTCAGCAGCCCACACGGTCCCAAGAGGGGGTCACTTTCTCCCAGCACCGCATTACCACAACCTGAAAGGCACAGGAGAAAGGGGATGGCTTGGAAAGAAGGCAAGGATAAGAACAGACTTCCCCAAAACACGACAGCCCTTCTCTACCTGCCAAAATCTTCCTGTATAGGAGGAACAGAGAATACCTGGAACATTTGTGGTGGTAGGAAAGCTCAGGCAGACTGGCAGGGCGCTGCTGACTCCACTTCTCTGTTCCATTTCACTCTTTCTTTTATTAAGCACACACAGATTAACTAGGAGACAACCGCACGGCACGAGGCTCCTGCCGTAGCCCAGCAGTCTCCCCACTGCAGCAGCCCCTGTTCCCTGGGAGCGTCATGGGCCCCATCCTGAGACCGAGACACCAGGCAGGGCAAGAGGAGCGTTCACAACAGCGTTGTCTTTAAACTCAGTAGAGAGAAAAGGAAATTTATCCTATGAAGAAAATGTCCACAGATTATCCAAAGCAAGAGTTTGTTGTATGGGTGTTGCAGGAGTCTGTTTCCCCTTACTGACTAGCAGAGGAGACTGTGGCGATTAGCTTTGCGCCTCTGCAAACTTCACGCTCCTTCACCCTAGATGTGTCTTTTCTTTCTTTTTTTTTAGATACTGATACAATTTTGTCTTAAAGTTCTATAGCTCCGGTCACCACTCTTCAGGAATTATCACGGTGAAAGTTTTACTAAAGGTTAAAGTCAGCAACCAAAAGGAAGTTCCTCGAGCTCTCCAAAGGATCTTGGTGCAAGCTAGTTGTATCTGTGATCTTAAACTGTGATTTCCATCAGTAGGTGTTTAATATCTTACTTACTTACTAACATACTATAAAGTACTTCATCAGCAGCATATAATGTAGTATGCCTGCCGCTTTCTCAGTACCAGAATTGTTGCTTTTGTCAATGTATCTACTTTTCCATTTCATTATTAATAATTTTGCCACATCCATATGGGAGTGCTTTGCTAAGAATTCTTTTGTTCTCCGCAGGCAAAATATTTCTACTCCTGCTCATTTTCTTTGCCCTCATAATCACAGATGCTTTTTGAAGTCTTTAGCCTCCTTTATCAATTCACTGTACTTCCTAGCTCTTTATTTGCATTGATCATCTTCCACTTCCCATCTCGAATTTTCATAGGTTATTTTTATGTATTGATACAGATTTCTCATTGCTGTCTTCCTTTGCAACAGATCAAGGGTTGGCTTACAGCCAATGTTGTCTTCTTACTTCATATGAAATTGTAGTGTTTTGGCTATCTAATAAACTCTGCTTATAGAATCCCCAATTGCAATCAGCATTTTCTCTGCCTGCAGTTTCTCTTCTAATCAATTTTGCTTGTAATTTCTCTCAACTTTTGAAAATTAATGCTTTGGAGACAGCAAACGTACTTATTACTGGTTATGACAGTTCTCTGTTTGCCCATATTGAATTTTTCTCAACTATGCAAACATCTGGTAAGAATAGATAAATTTTTCCAGAAAGTTCTTAAAATATAATATTATTTTAAGTATAAAAGGTAAAGAAGTAATTCCTAAGCAACAGAATTTTGGGAATTACAATGGGCAATCTGAATTCGAGGCAGTAATGTGATGCCTTTGGAAGATGTCAAATGTCAAGCTGGCACAGCTCATTTCCATAACACACATTGTGCTGCTTCCTCCCCTCAGCTCAGGGTAGCGCTTTGGCTTCCACTTGTGCGTGGGTTTTGAGCATCACCTGGCAAGAAATGCAGAGTCACACAATCGCTCAATTTGCCAGGGACCTCAGGGGGTCGTTTGATCCAATCTGCTTCTCAAGGTGGAGCCACCGCTGAGCTGAGACCGGGCTGTTCAGGTCTTCAGCCAGTTCTTGTAAGCCTCCAAGGTCGGAGATACACGGACAAATGGAAGAGTCCAAGAGTGTGACGGTCTTGAAACCAGGAACGGCTGAGAGCTGTGGGATGGTTAACCCCCACGCCAGAAGACAGATGTAAGGTTTTACTGCCTTGGGAACTCCATGTAAAATAGGTCCTGCCTCGGGGCTCAGAGGTAGACTAGCCAACCTCTCGACGTCCCTTCCAATTCTTTTTTCTATGACTCAATGAACACTGCTTAAGCAAGTATCAGCTTCCAGTCTAGCGAGCAATTTATCTTTATCCCACAAAATAGTTACTTTTGCAGGAGAGTTACAAGAAGTGTCACACATGACAGAAGATACTGGAAACTGCATTTTTAAAAGTTATTTTAACATTTTCATAAAGATTTCACAAGATAGGTTTCATAAAGGAAGATATCTTATGCCTCTCTCCACACATATTAACTGAGTTCAGTCTACAGGTGAAAAACTGCTTATGGAGAAATCTTTCTCTCCTCTGGACTGTATCTGAGGTTTGCTGAAGACCCCGTCCATGCTTCATCTGGGCTCCGATCCTACCTGAGGGGCTAGTGATCTTTTACCAAAATCTACGCACTAACTGTATTGCCTTAGCTAAAGCCATATGTCCTAGCTCCATTTGCAGGCAGTGGCCAGAAGCGCTGACTCGTCACTGCCTTTGCCTGGTTCCAGGGGAGACTAATTGCTTTAATTAGATATTTTATTATTATCTCAAGTTAGGCAGATTCAATTTTTCCCCCCTTACCTAAGTGCATGGCACAAGCCTAGGTTCTGTGTTTTCAACTACACTAACGCCTATTTTCAGTTCTACCTCCCCAACTTTTATTTAGGTATCTTTCTTATACTATGTAGTTCACTGACTGGATTTCAGGAATGCCAGTTATAAAAAAACTTCTCGACAGAATTTCCAATTATTTTTTATTAACCAGCATAGGGACCTAGACAACTAATGAATCCATTCTGAGCAGTCTTTGCCATATTGGGTTCCCCAGTTTCAGTAATTACTCCAAATTGAAACATTTGCACTGTGCAGTCAGTACGAGTGCTTCGCAATGACTCTGAACTGGAGCATCGACCCCGGCATCTCCCACACTTCACCTCCCCCACTTTCTTCTTCCTTTAAGCACATTTTGAGTTGACATTCACTCTATTTCGGCAAGGAGCTGAAGTTCCCTCAGCTGTGAAGAATGAAACTTAGTGACCATTAACCACGTTCCTCCTTTCTTATGCAAATTACCTTCGTGCAGATCAGGAAGTGGCCTGACAGATACACGAATCAGCCACATAGATGAAAAGAGAGAACGTTACCAGATCTGGGCTTCTGACTTAGATAAATAAGCATTGGACATGATTCTCCACTCATTAAAGTGTCTTCCTCAGGAGATGGCTGACAGTTCATTAAAAAAGATGAAATGTTATTATTTAAACTCAAGACTGCTCAGATTGGGTTGAAACTTAGTCTACTCTATTCATAACTTCTTGAATTGACAAGCAAGTTCTTGAAAATATTCCATTAGGTGTCTGACCCATATAGGACTTAAGATCGTTCTGTAGCTACAAACTAACTGAAAAGTCCTGTACTCTAAATAGTGGACATTTGCTCTTGGGATTCGCATTTTAAATATTTTGTCCCACTACGAGAGTGAGCTTTCTAAAGATGCTCAGCACTACACCTCTCAGCTCAAGCTGCACAGAGTTCCACATCCAGAATGTTTTCAACAAGCTAAGCTTGACCCAAGCCCTAAGCTCCACGCAGCCGTTCTGTTCTCTCCATCCAATTAAGCATGTTTTCCAGGCACGCTGCCCCTTCTACCCAAGCCCTTTATCTCTGTCAATCCATGGTCAACGCTAGCAACCCTACAGTCAGCCAGCAAAGAAGGGCTCAAGAGTAACTGCAACACACACTACGAACCCAAACTGGCTATCTTTATTTATATTGCACAATTTTATGCCCCGAATTCACCTGTAACTTCCTCTCGGAGACGCAGGAAGACCTGTGTCTGATACATGGTCATTCCTCTTCAGGATAAGTGGGTATTGATCAGCTGTTATCCATTTTACAATAGCCAACCTGAACTCTGTGGGCTCAAGAGGGAATTCAACGCAGACCAAAGCAAGGACCTTCTACAAACCCTTCCGTGAAAGCATGAAGGGCACTGACGGAAGCTGAAGCTTTGCAAAAGAATTCCTGGCCTCAAGCATGAGAATAAGGTACACGATCCTGGCCAGAAAATAACCTTTTTGTATCATCCCCACCTGCAGAGAGGTGAAATCACTTCTGACCATGTTTTGGTAGTAATAGAGGAGGAATTCATGTCCATGAAACTTTACAAAAAGGTCCACTAATGTCTCCTAAGCCGTCTATAATATGCAAGGGTTATACATTTTTTCCCCTGGACACAAAGAGCAAATACATACTTTCATGAAGACTGACCTTTACATTGCACGAGGAGAATGAAAGCCCACAGCAAGAATAGAGGCAGACCTGTGTGAAAGGGGATCCACACAATGAGTGCATTGACTGTCAAGGCTGCTGCTGGACTGAGCCCAGAGAGGGTCCTTGTCTCTACAGACAGCACAGCTCTTCAAAAAGGTACATTGCCTTGGAAAAAAGAGGTGCAATTTCAACTAGTCTCTGTGACAGCAGAAGAGCTGCCTGGGAACTTTTCAATAAGCCTATTTTTCTTTAGAATTTCCACTTCTTTGAAATCAGAACTGTTTGCAAGAAAGGGTCAGTTTTGCTAAATCCTCTTTTTTAAAAAGAGAAGTTTCAGGGATTTACTAACATTTTTCGGGTTCTCCCCTCCTCCTGAAATGTTATTTCTTACAGCACTTCAACTAATTAAAAAAACAACTAAAACACCAACATCACCAGGGAACAGAAAAAAAGAAAACCACACGCACACACAGAAAAATGTTTCCATTGGTCTAAGCAAAGTTCTTTTCAGAATATAACTTTGCAAAAGTTTTCCAAGATTTTTATGTTTTCATCATGGTTTGAGATGGAGAAAAAAGTCAAAACTTTGTTTTCCTTGGGACCCACTTCATGCAGCACTGTATTTCATGCTATTTCTTGTAGCAATTTGTAGTTCAGGACATGAACACTGATGTTACGGGTAAGGTGACTCTAGTTAGCACATCCCTCTGATTCCCTTTTTCTCCTTGATGTTCACCTTCTTCTACTAGATTTTCACTGATATCATTCTCAGGCTGCATGAGCCCTGATTCACAGCTCGTGCCAATTGCTTTGACATTGTCAGAACTAAACTAGTTTACACCAGCTTAGGGATACAATAATTTTGCAGTAGCTCCTGCCCCGCTGCAAGATTTCTCATGAAAGTAGGTTTTAAACAAGAGCCTATTCCTCCCCCCCCCCCATAAGATAAACCTGCACAATACTAAACCTGTATCGATTTAAAACAACTGGTGAAATCATCATAGAAAAACTGGGTATTTTTTATATCCCGCATGATACTGCAGATATTAACCTGTATCCCTTCTAATTCAGGTTCTTCTTTGTATCAGAAATGCAGAACAGAGAGGATGATTTACAGCTTGGCAAACCCTGTTCTTCATAGGCCAGGTCCCAGAAGCCCCAGTGGCAAACAGGATTAATTGACTACATTGGTGGCAGCCTCCCTCAACCCTGCTTGTGACTAGCAATGATCAGGGCTGAGTGCGATGGAGGAAACAGCGGTTGGGAAGCTCAGACTGACTGACTTGGTAGTTCATGGGTGGGGGTCACATAAGGTCTCCTCAGTTTTACCAAATCGGCTACTGGTATCACTTCTGCTCATGGCTTCTGAAAGGCAAATAGTGGCATGTGCGTCATGCACGCTGTTATATGAAGGAAAACAGCACTAACCACACTGAAATTTCTCTGGGGTAAAAGCATTAAAAAAAAATAAAAAAGAGGTTCCACCTTGGCTGCTGCTTCCCACCCTGCAACTCAATTTACTGCTCCAGATATACAGAGGCAATTGCCTGAGGACTATACTAACACTGGGCCACATTTAAGAATAGATCCTATAAACCTGATGTGCGTGAACCCCACAGTTGCACTGAGATCTGAGAGAGCAACTTGCAGCATGGGGAAGGGCACAACTGGCTGGAGAAAAGCGGCATCCTCCTAAGTGGTCTTTGCTGCCACAGCAATTGTAATGCAGAGCCATCCTTTGCCTTGTGCTTAGTCTGTCTTGTTTACTTTTGGGCAAGGGCTGTGTTTATATATAGAAAAAAAAGCAAATAACTGGCACATGTTAGATACAGGTCCAACAGAAATGACAATTAGGGGGAATGAGAAAGTGGATTAGAAGTTTGTACCTAGGTCTGAACTCATTCCAAATTCAGGAGTGGATTCAGGGCTCTGGCTTCAGTTTTGTTTATGCACTTGTTTGTTCACCTTTTGTGTGTTTTGTTTCATTTGAGCTAATAAGTACAGACCTAGATAAGAATCTTCCCAAATTTCAGGATATAAGCTTCATCTTCTGATGCAGGACCTATCTGAACTTGATCCGGAGTAAATGGCTTTCCCTCCTGCTCTCTGTAATAACTGTGTTAGGAAGAGAAAAAAAAAAAAAAAGCACAAATAACCCAAATGAACGGTGCCCCCCTCTACCTTTTCAAAGTGCAGGGTTGTAAACACATCTGACTCGAGGCCCAACATGTGACAAGACTCACAAGCAGTGATAATATCTTCTATTAAAGCAACGGATATTGTTAGAAAGAACTTTAGCACACCTCATTTTCTTTGGGAATTGGATCATTATAACTGAAGCATGTTTGGCATATACATGAACTCCCAGGCTCTGACCCCTCAGTGGGTCCCACCGGCACAAATCCATTATCACAATATCCCCCAAGTCCCCAAAAAGTTGCCAGGAGGGGAAAGTTTTTATTTATTTTCCTCTTATAGCCTCTAAGTTGAATTTGAGACACAATATTCAGATTATCTGCTCAGCATGAAAACAAAGAAAGTATTTTCTTTCTTTATGAAAATGGAGGTGTACTAATGTCTCGGGAGTTAAGGGTGTTTTAGACACCTATTACTGAAAATTAGCCCTGAAGTATGGGAAGTTGGCAGCCCTGCAATTTATCTCATCTCACTCACCCTGTTTAAAAATCAAGCAAAGATGCAAAAGTGTGTGGACATTTTGTGCTCCCCAGGGGCCTGTGTCATTTTGTGCTAGGTAAAGTCTAAGTGTGGTGTCTCAAGAGGGAGCTGGGATTTGTTTGTTTGCATATTGATTTGTGCCTGAGCAAGAGAGAACTCAAACATCACATTCTTAGCGAGCAAGAGAATTGAAATCTAAAGTTTTGATCCAAATATTTGAAGTGTGAGCCCTGGAGACCACGGGGAAAGACAAGGTAGAGGGGAAGAAATATCCAAAACTGAACCTTAAACTTTTAATTAGAAGTCATTGACCTTTCTTTGAAGATTTGAGCCAAACGCTCTTTTGTGCGACACCTGAGAATATGCAGACAAATCCTTTAGACTAGATATCTTCTTTAAAAGCCTCCAAGACATTAAGGAAATCAGTACAATTTTTACGAGTCCTGTTTGCAGCAGCAGTGGCCAGTGACCGGGATACACACAGCCAAATTCATGAAAGGCCATTTCTTGCCAGAGAAATGTAGTCTCCTTCCCCAGTCATGCCAACGGACAGCTACGCAAAGAGCCAACGCTCAAAGACCCTTGAGTCCTCCATCCCAAAGACATTTTGCTGCTGTTTTTTGCTGCTTTATCCTCTGCATGGAGCTACTGTGTAATGTATTTACCATGCAGAGATGTTGGACATGCAAACACCACGTAGATACATGCCAATTCTGGGATGTTTCTGCTCCTTACATCTCCACAGAAAGGATATGATCTACTCCGCTCTGCACTCATGGAAATGCCAGCTCAGAGGACAGTGAAAGTCCAGGCCCACTGTCTGCTAATGGTCCTGTAAGCTTAAGGATGTGCATGAGTGTGTGTGTATGCACACGGGATAATCCTCCACATCATTAGGAACCACACATTAAAGATAAACGCCACCTCCTCTTCTACCTGGGTACTTACAGCGCGCTCTAATCCCCAGCACCCACCAGGAGGTATTAGAACCGTACTAACTAATTTCACAGCCAGTAAATTACGGATATACCCTGCGTATTTTCATCTCATTAGAGAAGGTTAATTTAAGCAGACAATCCACAAAAATACTGAAAACTAGTTTGGAAGGAGAACTTTGCTGCGTGTCTGGTAGACAATGAATTCACAACCCCAACATCTGCCACCAGGAGAGAGAAAATGCTGGAGGAAAAAAAAAGAAAGAAAAAAGAAAGGAGGAAAGAAACTCATTGCTATTTCCTCTGATGAATGGTGAATTTCCAATTAGAATTTTAATTACTCAGGCCAGACTTTCAGCTGACTTGATGATCACAAGAAACTGTATGAGCAACAAGTCATCTTGATTCGAGAACATGTGCTGGGTAACACATACCACACTTGCTGGGTTTGGTCTGTGAACCTGAATTTCTCTCCTAGAAATTTTCTACAGCAATAATTATCCTCAGATTTGTGGCTTATACAGTGTTAGATGCGCCACTGTCCCATTCAAGAAAATCTTACAACATGACAGGCCTCAGAAACAGAATCAGTGTCACATCTTGTAAGAAATATCCTGACAGGCTCCACTTTACCTGCAGACCACCAGGACCCTACACATATCAGCCTCTATCACCCACCTGTGCAAATCCTACCACAAATCCATCCAAAAGCATTACAGACACTCACTGTGTCCTTCTCCTGAGCTAATCCTGCAGCAAACCCGTCCCTGAGGGGACTGACAGATGGGGGCCCTGTTCACACACGGCCTGGTGATGTCAACTCAGCTTTGTTGTTTGTTCATACGACAGAAAAAGATACAGGGCACAGTTTTAAATACCTGTGCAGTACTAGAAAACACTATTATCTGCCTGGGGAGAGGCATTTTCCTTAGTAATTGAGTGTAGCAACTTTGTCCAGGTATTAGCACCCGGTTTCGGCACTGCAGTAACAGTGCTGCAGCTTTGCCTGGGACAGGATCCGAATCCAAGCTGGGATTTGAGAAAGCTACTTCAGTAGTGTTGCTATTAGGGATCATAAAGTTCCCAGTAGATTCGCACGTTGGACTGCAGAAAGACATCGCTTCTTGCAAGATCTGACTCTGCAGAGTCGCAGAGGAGGAAGATACCAAGGTGCAGCCCGGCAGGTTACTCAGAGTAACACTCTGAGTGTGCAACGATGCCAAGTACATACACAAATGCTGCGACTGCTCCTCTAGACAGAGGAGTGTTTTTTTTCTTTTTCTTTTCCTTTTGCTTTTTCTTTTTGATCTGTCAAATAAATCCATCAAGGCATGTGAAACCCAATCCTTGTTACTTTCCATATTCTACCTCCTGCCTTCCCTTCCTTTCATTCTGAATGAAGATGTCCAAACCCACTTCCTTCTTGCGTTTTATGTTATTCTTTCCTCAAGGGTCTCAGATGGGCACTGTTCAGTCACTTGGAGAAGCTCTTCCACAAAGTATGAAGCACCAGGAGCAATAAAACAACGGCAGAGCAGCATAAATTCTAGCAGGATACATATGATGCCCAGTGAACTAAGAAACTAAATCACAGAAATATTATTCAACCCTCCTTCCGCTAACTGCCTCAGCCGTTTCTCTTCTGCTACTTCCCCTTTGGCTTTTTCTCCTCCGATTCCACCACTTCCAACCTGTTCTTCCCACCAAGAGCAGTTTGGTAGGGTTTAACCAAAGCAGGCAAGTAGAGCACTTCATTTTCAACTCTGTAAGAGTCCAGGGCACAGAGAAGTTTATTATATCATAAATTAGAACATGAAAACCTAATACATTTTATACATTTGTCAGAGAGAGAGAAAAGAAATCTTTGCTGCCAGGTTCCTCATAGCAAATCTGTCACGTTGGAGAGAGCCTGCTGAAATAGAAGTATTTATAGACAGATACAACCCTGGCGTAGAATAACAAAACTTGCTGCTGGCCGTTACAGAGCTATTTTAGGTGCCAAGATAGAGTTCTCAAGCAATACAGCACGTAGGCCCTCAGTAAACCATCTTAGCTCCTCTTTCAGGGGGCTAAAAGAGCACAAAGCAGAGAGCTGCGGCAGAGCTGTCACGTACAGACGAACGGCAGAGACTGAAAGACAAGGTAAGATGTTCACTCATGCCAGGAGGGCGATCTGAACATCCATCCACACAAGGCAGAATAAAACCTCCAGCCCAGCCAGGCCGTGGCAGGGACAAAGCCACCTGTGACTAGCTGGGAGGCTCTGCTGGTCTTCCTGTTGGATGTCTGATTTTTTCAGGTGCTGCATTATGGAGGAAAGGAAAAGTCGGATCTGCAGGTAGTACAAGGGAGGAGAGTTTTCTGGGAAACCTGCTCTAGCTGCCATGTACCCGGCCCTTTGGCTTTCCTGCTCTGTGTTCTTTACAGGTGGATGGTCCCATCTCAGCTAAGCCTTTCCCTGATCCCACTGCACATCCAGTCCCAATTGCAATTGGATTTTGCATTTCTGCTGCCTGAAAGACTAAGCTGCTTGACACATCCAGGGACGATGGCTTTCATATCTCTCCCTGTGCAAAGCTCAGGTCAGGAAGGCATTTCCAGGACATAAGCTCCCTTGAAAGAGTCAGCAAGTTAGACTTAATTAAGATAAAGAACAGCAAAAAATATATATATATATATAGCAACCGTAATTAAAACTTAAGAGTTGCCTTCACAGATGAGAAAATGCAAGAAGGCAGATGCTGGAAGGGGCCTTCTTTTTGAAGCTGGCATTCACTCACAGGCATTTTTTTCTTACCCAGGGAGATGTAGCTATCAGATGGCATGGTGGTTCTTAGATAACAGCTCGGCCGAAAGCGCATGCAAATGGCCTGAGATGATACCTGCTCCAGCCTGAACACTCCCTCCAGCTACTGCTAGATCAGTTCGTGAAACATTAGTTATTTCTTTGGTAGTTTTCGCTTTCCCTCGCCAACCCCCAGGATATAGCTAGAACCTAGACCGGTGGGACTACTGCATTGCTGGATATTTCTGCTTGTAGGAGAAGTGTGCTTGAAGGCAGCATTGATAAAAGGCCCAGTTGTCACAAGCACAGACATAGCAATCCATGTAACCTAATATTCTGCCATCAGCCAACAATTAAGGGGAAAAGGCAAGTGTATAGCCATTCTTCACAGGAATGTCCTTCCAGCCTCTGGAAAATCATGGGGCAGTGACCCCGAGTCCCTCTGCACTGGGCAGCCCTTGACGGATCTTTCTGCGGTGACTCTTCTACCCAGGCTGCCTGTGCAGGAGTCGCTGCACGGTCTGTTTTCAGGTTTTAGACATTCACATCCTTCTCCTTGACCAGCCCCATTTTCAGAGCAGGATTTTGCTCTCTCTACTCATTAAACTCCGTCCCCTGCTGCTCCCCACGGCCCTTCATTCCATACAGCGGAATGAAGAGCTGTAGATCCACAGAGTGGGGCGGACATTAAAATACTGAGCGTGGAGAGGAGCCAGGCTGGTCTGCCAAGCCCTCCTCCACCACAGCTTAGATCCATTTATCTCCAGAGCTTTGCTCAGCTCCCAGCATTTTGTCCCGTGCTTCTAGCCAGAGTGTTTTTATTTAGGCGCTCTGAAAGCTGCCAGACAAAACACTCCGGCTAAAATCCACTCTTTTCCTTTCTCTCTTTTTAGAAACTTTTAATTAGTCCCCGACTCAGCACCATTATTAGTATTTGTTATTAAGTATTAAAATTACTCACCCCCAGCTCCCTCTCCCCCTGCTTCCCTCTTCCAGCCCTTTGTTTTAATTGTTATATTTTTTCATCAGTGATCAGCCAAGCTTCCCTAATGATCTAGACTCATTTAAAGGGTTTATAACTCCGGCACAGAACTCCAATAAAAAAGCGGCAGACTTGCCGGGAACCCCCTGGGGCTACTCAACAGCCAGGAACACAAGCTCATTTGCTACTTGCCTGTTCCCCCTTTTCCCTAGCCACCACCACCCATGCTGTCAAGACATCCTGCTCCCCACACACCGAAAGATCTTATTTTCCCTTCACATCTTCTCATGCACATTCTTTCTTTTTTTCTCTGGGGATCAGGATAAGAGAGCTGGAAAAAGTCTTGATGAGGCACCTGGTGAAGGCAACAGCAAATACACTAAACCCACTGTTTTCCCCAGTCTTCCCCCTGCCAATTCCAACACTCCCTTCTCCTCTCAGGAGGAAAAATATAAAGTACCACAGTGAGACTGAAGAAAGAAATGATCTGGCTGTGTGTTTTGCCTTGAGTATATTTAGAAGTTGAAACTTACTCCACTAGAGATCTTAAAAGCCTTTTTTTTTAATAAATCTGCAAGTCAGCATTGTCTTTTCCTTATTGCTTTTTTCACTTCGCAATAGGTATAGATTTACGCACCGGCCAAAGGGCTGTTTGGCAAAATCTCAGTACCTCAGCACAGCCTCCCATTAAGTACAGATGTTGCTTCCAAACCTGTCTTCAGCCTTGTGCGACGCCAGCAGTAAATTCCTGAGAATCCAGGCAGGAACAGAAGTGTGAGCTGCTCTCTATGGCCACAGACACACTTGTGTTAGGGTCCAGTCTAACCTACTGTGCCTCTGGCCATCATCAGGCAATCAGCTAGTTAAAGGAGCATCTCCTCCCTCCTTGTATGAAGCTTTCTGAGGGAAATCTCACAAAAAATACCCCCATTCTCTATACATGTACCAACAAAGCCCTTCTGAAATGGAAAGAAGGGAGGGCGAATAGTAAAAAGGATATCAATAGAGGAGGCAATTCCTTGCAGAGGAAGCTGGCTCCCATGGGCGGATTGATGTCACCTTCCTTCAGACATCTGCCCTGTGGATGCCCATGTCCGCACTAGTCACCCTGGGCCAGTCACTCTGTGCACAACAGGCAGAATAAGCACATTTAACCTCCTTGTTTTCCTGCCCCCGCAACCCAGCTGAATTCGGACCCTTTCCCACTGAACGCCCCTGCCCAGTTGTTTCAACCAATGCATTTGCCACCCGCTTCCAAGTAAAAATTATGGAGCAAATGACGACATTAAACGGTCTCGCTTTGAAGTCACTCCTCCCAGAGACGTGCCTGACAACATCACAACCGCAATGGCCATCTGAGTCACATTGCATTGATACCATCTACAAGGGGGCTTTTGTGCGAACATGAAAGGGGCTCTGCTGAAAGGCCCATCCCTGCGTTCAGTCACCCTCAGAAAGGCGGAATCATTCAGTTGGACCAGACAGTTGAAGCTCTTCATTTAGTCACTGGCAAAGGACAGGCTCCTGAGGAACTCTAGTGCTGTCCTCCCTAGTGCATTCACAGAGCTCCTTGGGATAATCTGACATAAATTTCTCACCGACAGTTTGAATTGTGGGGAGAGAGATAAATAGAAGAACAAGTAAAACAAACAAACAAACAAGAAAGCTAGCAGTATTTCATGAAAAGTGAAAAAAAAAACATATTGCTGTTTTGGGCAGTTTAGGCAATACTAACAGGTTTTAAACTTGGGCTGAAAGTGCAGTGCACAAAGTAGGGTCTGTGGAGAATGCCTGCAATTAAAGAACTGGTTGGTGATACAAAGCTGTCTTCTCCTTGTTTCCAGCTGCTACATTTAATTAAAAGGAAGCTAAACAATCCATTACATTAAATTACTTTCTGAACGTTACTTTTCCACATAGGCAATTGCAATAGTTGCCACAGGGATGTTATCTGACCACAGACTGGAAAAGATATAACCATTCTGGAAATTATTCCATTCTTGCATTGAAATATCACCCAGAGGCCTTGGTCAGGAGTCACTCCCTGCTGTGTGAGAACTACAGAAGCTGGTGTGGATTTACTGGAGGATGAGGGGCATTTATAGATTGCAATCCCAGCCTCATCTCATTTGCTCTTGAATCACGTGATGAGGAGGATGCCAAATCACTACGGTGTCTTGGCTACTGAAATGGGTTTCTTTCATGTTTTTCCCTTCACTATCAAATCTGCAGCTAATAAAACCAAACAACAGTAAGATAGTCCCTACCTCAGCTGGTTTGCAGTGCAAATGCTTATGAAAGACATGAGATGAGAGAAAGCTTTACACAACCCTGAATTCTATTGAATTTAAATATTGTCCATGTGACGGAAAAGCTGTGGAAACTTCCTGATAAATTCCAATAGTAGCATGGAAGACAATCTGTATATGGTTTGTGTCAGCCTCTAACTTGGAGAAATACTTCTCTGATGCTAGAAGCCAAATAAGTAGAGATCCCTTGACTAGATTACATGGAGACTGTACATATAGGACAGCTCTTTGTTCTGTGGCCAGTTTACTGTCCTTTTATTTCCTGTTTGAAGAAGGACAAAAAGATTTGGAGTCCTCCTTGCAGTTCTTCCCTAGAAACAAAACCAGTGCCCAGCCACTCTAGCAGGGAAAGAAGAGATGATGGGGTTAAGGTCCATCTCTAACTGTTGTTGTGCACTGCAGATCTGGCACCACCACACGAGCCTTTGCCATTTGTGAAACGCTAGATGCTGAAAGCAACCTCAACTACCAAAGCATGACTGGCTCGCAGCAAAACCAACCTGGATCGACTTCAGGCACAGAACGAACCAAACTAACATGCTGGCTCAACTCTGCCTCCTCTGTTATGATCAGGCCCTTATTTTCTGCACTCCACACCATTTTCCCTCTAAGAAAATTGTTGCCAAGTGGCCATTTTGAACATGGTTCAATGCAGATTGTTAAAGGAGAGAGAGGCTTCTGCGCTTGTCTTATTGACTATTTTTGCTTTATTCCCCATCTCAGACAAAAACATTCAGAGGGTAAGTATCTGTTTAGTGTTTGTGCGTAATGCATTATGGTATGAAATTGTCTCTTCTTCCCTCATTTACAGCTTTTGTGCCTCATACCGTGATGACCTCACAGCAGCAACATGGACCTTTATGACCACAAAACTCCATTACTCTCATTCTCCCTGTTAGCTGCCCTTCCAGAAGTGAAATGCCACAGGCTTCAGTCAGTTCAGCACACAGCAGGAAACGCGTTCACTGGTTGGAACCAGGGTGATTGCTTCACTCTGCCTCACATTTCCCCGCTTAGCTGCCTACAAGCTGCTGGAGTGGATTTTTAGTTACCAATGACCTCTCCACCCAGGCTGCATTAGCCAAGTCATTCTGCAGTCTCACCCAGATGAGTATCTTAAAAGCCTGATACCTTTTCAAGTATCCCGGTCATTCTCTGAATTTGAAAGGCAGGAGGATCCCAGGACTGGAATCACAGCTTACACCGATGGTCATGAGAGAGGGGGCATTGCCAGAGCACGATGAAGGAAGGTAGCTTGAGCTGGATCAAGGTCATTGAAAGCACCATGTTTTTGATTTTACAGAAAAAACAATACCAAGTGTACGCACATGAATGCCCTCATTCCCCCTAGCTCATGTCTTCATACAAAGAAGTTAATCCTACAGCTCTAAGAATCAAGAAAATCTCATTTAACTTTGTTGATCCAATTGTCCATGGGGGACACAACTTTAGAACACTACTCCTCACCAAAGCTCTCTGAGTCTTTTTAAAAGTCAGTGGTCACCATATTGGGAGATATTCTTATCTGTAATTCCTCAATAGCATCAGGCAAAGACAGAAGGAACAAAATGATGTTTTTTAAGCCCTACAGTCAGGTCCTCAATGTTCCCAGCATCAGACTCCAGCCTGCAGAGGTGTGATTCATAGTCTGGTTTCCCATGTGGTCATGCCAGATGGTTGGCTCAAAACTCATCATTTCTTTACAGCAAAACTTACTAGACACAGACAGTAACCATAAGAAATGTTAAATAGCTGAATTTTGCATAATTTAGACTGCCAACAACCAGGCAAAAGATACTTTGCCTTATTACTTATGTTAGCTCTTCAAGGATGGTTTCTCTCCTGAATATGTCCTGAAACATCTCAAGGCAATGATAAAAATAAACTCTTACAGTTACCCTGGATCTTGTCATTGTGAAAGGTCTTGTTGTTACCTGTAAACATTGATTGTCAAATTACATTCAGGGATCATTTCATATAGCCTAGCAGTTCTGCTTCCAAGGTGTGCTTGAAAGTAGCTATGCAGAACAACACATTTTATAGTATTTCATTGTCTCTGGCCAATATTGCAGAGTGCTCTGACATTTGTCAAGGGGTGGAAACTCCAACTATGTCACATTGTACCTTCTACAAAAGAGTTAAGAATACAGACTAAGTTCCTGCCCTGGTGAAATTGTGAAGGGAATTCTAGAGATGACACTATCCACTGAAGCAAAGCAAAATTTAGCAAGGAGACTGTATGTTGAAAACAATCAAATGCTTGCAAAATCTGGCACTGTATATTTAGTGACCACAAGAGGTCAGGACATCAGTTTTTCACTGCATCTTAAAAGCAAAACATCTGAGAGCCTGGTGCCACAATACTCTTTTAGGTTTGATTCCTCGGTTAGGAAACTTCATCTTTACCCTTTCCTTGGCTGCATCTTTTATATGTTTCCTCAGCAGCAGGGGTTACTGCAAAAGCAGCAGCCCTCCATTCTCTGCACTTGCTTCCAGTAGCATATTACTCCAGTCTGTGTTTTATCAGGTTCTAGGTCCTGCTCCTCAGTTTGAAGGTATACAATAGTATTATACTTTTTTTTTACCAGAAGCCACAAGCAACAGTTCCACTTCTCTGGCACAATGAGGCTCTATTCATTAAGGATAAAACCTGCTGGTGACACAGCTGTCTCAGGTGTGACCCCACGTCGTAGCGCTTCCTCCTACAGAAACTGCTCAGCATCACAAACCGCCCTTGTCTCCCTTCCAAGTGCACTCCTGCACATGAAGAAAGGTCAGTATATGAGACAGTAAATATATTTTAACTATAAAATCAGACATTTTTGTGCTAATACAGTCTCCCTCTGTGAACAGGTTACGTTAGGGAGACAGAAGGAAAAAGGAGAAAAAAAAAAAGCATCTGCTAGATCACTGCCACATCATTTCATGCTTCCCAGGGAGGTCTGGGGCTATTCCAGTACAGGAACTGTATAAAATGCTACACCCTCCTCCTCTGAGTCCCATTTTCTGCAGCACCTCTTTTTATTTATTTACTTTTTCTAGAGAGTGTCTCGTGCAAGCAGTAACTGGTCTTGACCCAGTTTAGTATGTAAAAACAAGCGAGGTCCCTGCCTGCACTCGTAGGCAATGAATTTTTCATCCGCAGGCTGGTCTCCCTGCAAGGCCCGACCCTGCTCCCCTTCTCCCGCACGGCCCCTTTAGCAGGCTCGGCTTGGAGAAATTGTGTTTTTCTGTTTACTTTTATGGTGCTGAGGAATGTCATTTTTATTTTGAAGTTATTAAGCTACTTCTAGTATAATACCTCTAAATGCCAAGTCCGTGAGAGGGAATTTTAACTTGGTTAATCTGACACAAATGAAAAACTATTCAAGGCTTGAGATGACTGCAAAGTTTAGTGTCATGGCTTTTGCAGGAGAAAAAAGAAAGGTTCTCAGCAAAATTACAGTTGAAAACTACAAGTTATTTATTTCATTTTAAATAAAGTGTTGGGCATATTTTAAAGAAACAGTAGCAATAGCTCCTTTCAAACAGCAGTAAAAGCAGCCCTGCTCGGTGTCGCAGGGTGCTTGGGGCAGAGGAGGGCAGGAAGGATGGCGAGTGTTCTCCTTCCCCATGCTGGGCTGAACCTCAGCCCGCTTTTCTCCTCCCAGGATACTTGTGGAAGGGGGCATTCGTGTGCGTGCAGGTGTCTGGGTGCATGAAGTATTTTCACTTCCCAGCGCTGCCTGCGGTAAATGGGCTGCAGCTTTCCTCGGGGTTTTGCTCCAACGCTCATGTATCAGGTTTTCCACAACTGAACTGAAGCCCATGATTCATAATGAGTTTCGTTTGCAAAATGTTCCTCTAATTGATCAGACGGAGACCAATTTCAGTGTGGGAAACTGAACCCTCAGAAAATTAATTACCCGCCAGGCTAAACCCATTTCCTTTGGCCCAAGTACAGCTTATTGTACGTTACCGAGAGATGACCTAGCTGTCTAGAGAAAGGCAATGCTATAATTCTTTCTAGGACACTCTACATTGGTAACAGATAAAGTGGTGCCGGCTGAGGGCACTGGCTCTGCAGAGCAGGGAAAAGCATAGGGGAAAAAGGGAAACAGATAGTAAACACACAGCAAAAGACTCAGAGGGAGTAGGCATAACAGAAAATAAAAAAAATACCGATTTTAAAACCCAGGAGTCTCTCAGGGATTAGTGACTGCAGCATTTGCCTTTGGGGACAAGGATTTTTAACATTCACCGCGCATAGTTGGTACTCATTTTGCACCTGTTCGATACGGAAGGATGTCGCAGACCCTGGGCAAAAGGCATAGATGGAGAGCGAGTTTTCACTGTAGGGCTCTGGTAATGAGCCTAGGACGCTCAGAAAGCCTTCACAGCCTCGGGGAGAGAAGGCTTCGAATAACTGCCATAACTGAGCAGAAAGCATCGGGGAGGAAAAGCATGCTCTTTCCTCCTCGAGGCTGAGGACATGCAGAAGATGCTGGGACTCATACGTTTCTCCAAATGAAGGCAAATGAGAGCGTTGCGTGCTCATGCAGCATGGCCCACCGAATCTCAGTACGTGGAAATTAATGCTCTTACTGCTGACTGCCATTCCCCTCGGGTACAGGGACTCCTGATACTCGGTTACCAATCCTAAAGCTCTCAAAGACACGAGGTGTTACAGATTTTTTAATTAAAACCAAGTGAGTAAAGAAAGTAGCACTAGGATGTCCCATCCTATGAATGGATAAATTAAGGCTCACCGCAAAAAAGACAGACATGGAAATTGTGCAGACAGCTAAGACTAAAATTCTAATGACTGCCATAGTCAAGCAAAATAACCACCGAAGGAACATGTCCCTCCTTCATTCTAGATTTTGTCTTCGTGAGCGTAACCTCACATTAGCATTACAGCATACTCAGTCCTGTGGGCAGCACAGAGCAAGAGGCAGCTATTCCCCAGCTGCTCCTGGTTAATAGAAATTCTTCCTTGGCCAGATCCCAGCACAGGAGAAATAGGATTTATAGCCAGAGTAAAGCTAATCAAATAAAAAGGACAAAGGTTTATCAACAGCCAGAACTTTTCCAACGCAAAGAAGTAGGTGATGTCCGTGTCTAAAAACATTCTCTCGCTATGGAGACCCCTCAATGCAGACTGATTGAGGAAAAGTGCCATGGGACTATGGCCACGATAATTGCTAGTCAGCAATATCAGCCTTTGCCCGGTCAGCCTCAGCATTTGACCCTCTTGCAGGGAAGAGTCTCAGGGCTGCAGTTTTCTTCAAACCACAAGAGAGCTTTTTCCCATAGGAAATTCTCCCCCCTAGAAGTTTGTCTTCTGTAAGGCAAAAGATGACTGTCAGAAAGGTTTGGAAATAAAATGAACCAGATTTCACAGTTCTTTGGATCTCTTGTATCAGAAATCCTTTTTCTTTTTGGCCTTTTAATGAACTTAACTGCATTCTTCTTCCGTGGGCACAACAGGAATGCTCCAATCTTTGCCTGAAGGGTGGGAGTTTAGAGTTCTCTGAACTAAAATACCAGCTTTGAACGGGGCAAATCCCGTTTATCTCACAGCTTTGATCTCATTCTTCTTTTGTAGATAACTCTGTGGCTCTATGCAAGTATTGAAACACCCAAGTGACTGTGAGCTTCGTCAGTTCAATATGCGACTACCCATCAGCTGAGCTGTCAGAACAAAGTTTCTGACACTTAGCCCTCAGTCCCTGAAGAAACTGCAGAGCAGTATTGCTTGGCTTCAGCTTTCCCTTTCTACATTTCTCCTGTCCCTCATCCTTTCTTCTTCTTTTGTAGTAAAAAAAGACAGAAAAAAAAAGTATTTAACAAAATAAAAGTATTAAAAAAAAGCTATGGAAAGACCAGTTTATGGAAAGATCAATTTACTGGATAAAAAACATCTCAAGAACACAGTTGGAAGAAAACTGTGACCCTTCTTGAGAAAGTTGGTCTAAGTTCAGCTCACCTGGCCATTTATCCAGTGCCCAGTGAGGGGGGAAGGAGATGAGATATTACTCCATTATAATCTGAAATTTATAATTCATATGATGCCAATGAAATAATGATAAACGACTGACTTGTTCACAAAGGCCATTCTTCATAGTTTAGCCATTTTTTTAAACTCTTTTTTCTTAACTTTCTCTTAATGACTCTTCTCACAGCTTTCCCTTGCAGCAAGTTGGCAAAGTTTCTTTCTAAAGAAGCAGAAAACAGAACAAACCATACTTGTGTGAGAAGCCTAAAAGTTTGTTTTTCTGTTCACATGGGCATCCAAGTATGCACGTACGTCAATCTATGTATGTATGTAATCACATTTCTAAATACATCTTACTATCATCTGATCTGTTTAAGGTACCACAGGGTTAGAGCCTTGCCATGTCACTTATCTGCACTCTAGTTTGCTCCTCTGTTTAGTGGACATGATGACTAGGGGGAACGGAGGGTTGTAGCTTATTATGCAGCAATTCTTGGTGCTCCTTGCATGTCCAGCGCTCGTTTGAAGGCACAGAAGCAAACCACTGCTCTGTGAATACTTGGCATGGAGGGCGAGAGCTTTGCAGCTCCTGGTCATTCACATGGCCCTGCATGGGCAACAGTTGTTCTTTACCCCTGGAAAAGGCAGGCAGTGGATGATCAACTGCTGGAAACAGTAGAAGGTGATAAAATTGCACCTTTAAGAACTACAGTTCTGTTCTTAGATTGATCGTGAGTGGTAGAAGGATTAGTCATCCGTTGCTCTGAGCTGTTGTAAAGCGGTACTCTACTCCTGAAGAAAAACTGGTAAACATCATAGCACACAGAAAAACAGCTAGACGGCTAGATGTATTATACACAAAAATAATAGTTCAAAATTATACTTCTGCTTTTGACCTAGTTTTCAAAAGCCCTGAGCACTCATTCAGTTTCAGTGGAACGTGCTGTGGGAACAGTCCTCGGGGGAGTTAGCCTCCGCGCAGCTGTGTGCACTCGCAGACCTATATTTGCAATCTTCGTTACATATATTTGGAAAGGTGAGAAAGCACTAGCCAAGGATGATTTCTAAAGGTCGAACTTTTCTTTTTGCTGCAGCTTTCCCCTTCTCCCTGCTTTTATTCCCTGGTACTCCCTAAGGACACACTGAAACTCCACAGCTCTGAGCAAATCCTTTGTCCTGCCTAATCATTGTCAGCAGCCAAAAAGATGAGATAATGGGGACCCATCTTGGGGACTCCAAGATCCTGATTGTTCAGAAAGGTCAGAGAAAAACTAGGTTTCTAATCTTTGCAAAAGAAGAGATTAACACACAGTCTTGCTGAGATGTGGGGTAAAAAAAAAGGGGGGGGGAAGAGAAGAAAGGTAATATAAGGCTATTTGTGTTTGATTTTGATAAAAGGAACTAGGAGTCAAGAAACAAAGCCATGACACTGAAAAGAATGCAGGAAAAAAAATCCTGTGCAGAATACGCTACTGAATGCACTGGCAGCATAAGGAGCAACTGGGAAGAAATATGAAAAGACATGCACTATGGGGGCAAGAATATTCTGTGATAAAACTAGTCAAGTCGATTTTTATTTCTCCAACATTCAAGGTCATGAGCCTTTAACTCTGGTACTTGTGGGAGACTAGAATCATAGCTGATGTGGCTGAAAATATGAGCCTAAGTGATTTTAATACTTCTGGAATTGGACAGATGGAAACAAGAGACAGGATTTCTTTCTTATTAGTCCAGACCCCTTAAATTTGATTGACAAGACACAGGTAATTTTCTTTGTAATCCATAGAGAAATCACCACCTGTGAAAGGCAATTGAACTCATCTTCAAAAGGGGGACCAGTGTTGGGGGAGAGATGAATCAACTCCAGAGGTGTTCATCTATGCGCATGGATTAAAGCAGGAATGCACTAGGTGATGAGTTTATACAGGCTGATCTCCTAATAGAGTGAGGAGAATCCCATGCAAAGGAGAAGAATCCCACCCAGGACTCTACGCTGAGTCATTTTGGCTAAGACAGATGCTGGAAGCACAGCGGCTTGCGCTCCACAGCCTCATCTCGTGTCACTGGCTATGACAGCATGGAGATTGCAAAAGCAGAGATCAAATGTGAACAGCTGCGCCCACAAATTCACCTTGTTTAGCATTATTCATCTCCGATGCTCAGATGATACGGCAGAATGTTAAGGATTGTGATTCTTGTTCCAGTTTTGCAGATCTTTGGCAGCAGATGAGGGAAGTGTTTGGGGCCAAAGACTTCAAAAATTCAGGCCCAGATCTCAAGCTTTGAGATCTGAGGCTTTAAGATATTTTATGCTGGAAGTTGTGACTTGGACACATCTTCAGTAGCTGCTAGAATCAAACAGAATCTCCAAACTGTTGGAAATATTCCTAGTGCAAGAAATTACCAATTTCCATATTTCTGTTGCTCTCGATGTTTTTGACACTCAGGAACAAACTGTCTTCATTTAAATGAGATGAGAAAAGTATCTCCTGCAAATTATGCCATTTCTTTTCTCCATTATGTTTTTTTTGCATCTTCTGGCAGCGCGGTTACAAAACCAACAGCAAACGGTCGAGTGGAACAGCAAAGACAATAACTTTAATGGAAAGAAATTGGGAACTGGGAGATGACACAGATTGCATTAGAAAAAAAAGTGAAATAATATTTAATTTCCCTGGTCATAAATAATCTGTCCACCCACATTACAAGCACATCAGAGATGACAGGAGAAATAGTCAGTGACATGAGAAAATATCATTATTTCTTCATTAAATGTTTTTATATTTTTATAGGGGGAAAAAATTAAAAAGCACCCTGACAAGCAGAAATATAACAGCTGAAGGGCCATTGAAGAAATGAATTGGACTGTGTCAGTGTACAGATGCATAAATCAAAAAGAAAGAAAAATCTGTCATAGTCAGAGCTTTGACTATTGTTAGAACCAACTTCTATCTCAAACAGGAGATGGAGATGTTGCTGATGGACTCTGGACACCAGTCAGCAATCAACGTGCACCGTATGTTCCCTCCCATCAGGGCTGCTTTTCTAATTAAAGAAAGGGGATCTGCTCCGTTTATTATTTTTGTGTAGAAACTGTTGGGCAAAGACGATTCCACCATAATAACCACTGTGCCACAGCACATCTTGCTTGCAGAGTGTATTAGGCCAAACATGAAGCCAGAGGCACTGGATTTTTTTTTCTTGCCAGTTCAGGTTTTCACAGAGGAATAAAAAACAGCAGGACAACCACTGTGTTGCTGGAAACTACCAGAAATTTGGGAGTTAGGGAGCTGGGTTGTAAACTCTGAGGTAGGGTTAGGACCCAGCCTGGGATCTCCTGGGGCACTGCAGGTCCAGATGTTAAATTTGCAGAGGTATTTCTGTACTAGAAATTACACGGTGTGCATGCTAGTAATCATCTCAAAAGATTTTGGCTTCTTATGCATGTTAGTGCCAACCATTTGTGGAGTCTAAGAGTACCAAAAACGGGTCAGTGAGGACGAGAAGGCCCCATTTGAAGACCAACGTTTAGGGGATATACACACTCTTGCGTGGTTTTACCTATGTTTCTTCCACACCCTCAGTGACAGTACAGGGTCTACGTGCAGGGATGCTGATTCCCTCTGTGAATCTGGTGCTGCATCTCTCTCCAGCCCCGACCAGAGCACATCTATTCACAGCAACGTCATCACTACCATTCCTGCTCCAAGACACACACCATCGCTCATCAGCTCAGAGTCAAGGTCACGACACCCCCAAATGCACAACACGCAGCCTCATCTCTCCTGGCCTCAGCGCTGCTGAGAACCTCCCTGCTCACACACGCACTAATGGCCCCATCACTGCTCCCCTCCAGATTGCTTAACAGATGCTCTTGATAAATACCAAAGCAGCTGAAATTCTGCAGGAAATGAAGCGCAGCCGCCCGACCGCCACAGTTGCTAGTGAAGGATAGGAGACACTCACAAGGTCTTTGGGATGGCTTTTGCACAGGCAAAGGTATTTGGCCCTTCCACCAGCCTGAAATGCTTAGAATTTGGGAAGGAAACGGACCTAAACCATACAAATTATATAATATATCATGAACAACCCAGCAACAGGCAGGGAGAGGTTCTCCTCAAGGAAATATTATGAGCTATGCCAGGTTATAAGGCTCCCGACTCTCTTTCCAACCGTTGAGACATCATGTTGTGAGGGCAGCTGGGGAGCTCTTAGCTGTCCATGAGAGGACAAAGGGTGCCAGTCAAGGTATCCACATCGTGTGAGTGCAACTTGGTGGCCAGGGAGAAAACGAAGCCATTAGAAAAGTATAAGAGACGGACAGAGGGGACATGGATGGTGAATATTCTGAGAATTGAAGGAATGAGCACCTGGGATAGTAACTGTGGTTAGAAAATGGTACTTTCTCTTCCATGGGAAATTCCTCTCTTGAATTGGAAGCAGCAGCTTCAGCTCTCAGACTCCCAACAAAATAGAAATTGTGTAAAATAAAAAATCATTTGGAAACATCAAACCGCCATAATGTGGATTCTATGCTATTACAGGCTATTTAAAATTAATGATTTAATGTAATGCAAAATCCTAATGTAATATAAAATCCATACAAATTAGGTTGGAAAAAAGTGGAAGCCAGGTGCTTTTCCCTGCTCAAAACAAAACATTTTGTCATTACCAAAATGAAATAAGAAGTCAAAACAATTCATTTTAACTAATCACCATTAAACATTTCATTGCAACTGACATGTTCCTGTGAAACCTGGTCACAAAACTTTACTTTCTAACAGCTCAGGTTAAAAAATAAAATATCCTGAAAACCCACTCTTGCTTTCTAAACACAAGTAAAAAGGAATAGAGATTGGACTTTCCTTGGTCTGGATTGGCTCCTTGATAATTGCTTTGGTTTTGGAGCCTCTTTAAAACCAGGGAATCAATGTGGCCTAGTCTGTGTCAGGAATATCTTTGAATAAAATCCTAGGCCGTGCATTACTCCTGCTAATCCTCTGCAGCTCGGGCCTGTTCCTCCTGCTTTGGTGAAATCCTCTGGAAGGATTACCAAATGCCACCAAATGCAGTCCTCAGACAGTATCAAACACAAGCTCGCACTGCTAAATTACAGACTAAAAGGAAAACATCTCTCCTTTGTTTTGGGGATGTCGGTGTGCAGCAACGCTCTGCGATACTACAGCTCACTGCCAGGAGGACTTGGGAAGATTTGGCTGCTGTTTTGTTTCATAGTAATTAACAGCCAGGTTCACCAGCTATAAAGAGCAGTTGACTTCCAGTGAGTTCACAGATCTGTGTGTCTGCCTTCTGTAAAAATTAAATTAGCAAAGCCACTGGGAAACTTTATGTTAAAACATTTCATCTTACAGTGCACAAAAATACACTAAAGGCCACAGCTAGAGGAAGAAGTCTATTGGGTCCAAAGAGCGAGCTCTTCTGGGAATAAGTCCATTAAGTATGGATTTAAGTGCTTTGCTTTTGGCAATCAAATTTAAATTTTGCTGTACAATTTACCACGACATTCCTCCTGCATTTATACCTCTGCCCAGGAGAAGGCAGTGTGTCTCTGCCCTGTGTGCACTCACAAATCTCAGCCAGCCCCTTTGCTAAAGTTCTGCAATCACCAAGGCAGGGGATGAAAAGGCCTTGTCCGACACAGGCAAAGCCTTCATCTGCTGCCGGCATCTAGGGAGGATCCTCGGGGGCTCCCAGCCCTGTGCCCGGCCCAACACCACAGAGCGGGGAGGGCCAGGCCGCTGGTGCTGCCACCAGCAGTGAGGCCCAGGCCTGGGAGTAATGAAGATTTTCTGCACTAAATCTCACCTGTTTCACTTCATTTGAGGCATTGAGCAACTCACATTTTAATTCACTGCAAAGCTGTCTTGCAGTTGTCTGCAGGCAGGAGTGGTGACACCCTGCAGATCTCTTTTCAGATGACAGTCTGAGGAGGAGCAACTGAGAGGTGAGACGAGCTCCGTTCGTATCTGCATCTCCCTCTCTGTGGACTGCAGGAAGCAGACAGACAGGACACGGGGCTGCATCCCCAGAAACAGGGATGTTACATCCCTGGATAAGTGTCTCCCTGCTCCCGCATTGAGAGTCAGCATTTCTCAATTACCGCTGGTGCCTCTGCTCCCCACATCCATACTGTCTTGGACAGTGCTTTTCCCTACTGCTGCCTTGGCTCCCCCTGCCTCAGGGAATCACAAAAGCAGCTTTGAAATAGACTTTTGGTTGCAATTAATGAGACTAGTCTGACCTGTCTGGCCAGAGTGAGTCTAGTGAGCCAAAACTCCCCCGACAGAGCAGCAAACTCTCAGATCCCATCATTAGACTCTGTGCTTGGCATTCACCTGCCTCCTGCAGTCATCTCTGAGAGAACCTCATAGCTTCTTTCCCACACCTTAATTTAGACTTTCAAAAATCTCCCTTAAATTCTTCTTTTTTTTCCCCTTTTCAAGTAGAGACATTTACTTGTCCCATTGCTACTTCATACTGCAAAAGCCTAGGAAAATCCATATAGATTTTATGGCAAGATGCATCACATACAGTGGTTCTGGTCCTCAGGACCTGAACAAGTTTCTTGAAATAGCAACCACCTTGGTACATTACTGATTTCTCCCTGGTAAGAGGGTTTCAGAGAACAGGTCAGACTTTCCCATCAAATCTTTGAGAAAACAGATCTAGGAAAATAACTTTCCATCATTCTGAAAGCTCCCACGGCAGAGCTGTCTGTAGTGAGGTCTGTGCTCCCACACACTCAATGGCTTTTGTCTCCAACAGCAGCTTTACAAATTTGGAGCTGGGAAGCCTCACACAGCTCCACCATGCTCATGTCACAGCCTAAAGAGACACTGTGACAATGAAAGGACAGAGACTCACATGAATTCCCACCTGTAGGGAGCTACAGCTTTTGGCAGCCTCAGGATTTGGATGTCGCAGGGAAGCTACGCTCTAAACAGGAGTGATGCTGTTTATTCTTTATGGATGGCAACATGCAGTTACAGGCAAACCTTCAGCCGTCATAAATCACCAGCTCTCTGCGGAAGGTAGCGCACTGGAGGCACAGGTGGTGTAAAGGCAGTGAACTGGATCCTCCGTGTGAATTGTCTATTGATTCTTGACAGAGCCATGCCCATTTACTCCATGGGCAATGCGCTCTGCTCTCTATCATCTACTGCACTTGTGCTTCCTGCTTTGTCTGGCTCTTTTCTCCTACACTCGTCTTTCTCTGTATTTACATTGCTACCCAGTCCCTTTCTCTCTTCGTTGGCTTTCTAGCCTTTTCCCCACAATACTTTGTTCTCCATTTGCTTATCTCTTTTTTTCCCTACAATGATTTCTTTCTCTCATACCCACCCCTTGCCTTCCTGCTTCTTTTGGATTTTTTCTTCTTGCTTTCCTCCAGTTCTCTCTAATATCATCTTGTAAACTCCCTCCTCCCTTTTCTCTATAGGCTCTTTCCTCCCCACGGTACGGGCAGATGGTGGATATACCACCGTCAATAGCTGTGATTTCTGCTAACTGCTCGGCCAGGGTCAAGGAGTTTTCTTCATTATCTTTTTATTGCAAACAGCCTCTGCATACAAGAAGCTCCATTAGTAAATATCGATGTGCAGCAGGCTGGGTGCACATAGATTACCATGACACGTCAAACAGCAGAAATGACAAATAGGCAGCTGAGCGCATGCAGGAAGAAGAGCCGTGTTAGCGTAAGCAAGAAAACAGAGTGAATGCAACAGGGGAAATAATTAAAAAATAATATATGGGCAGCTTCCCACCACTGGAAAGGGAGATAGGGGTTTCCAGCACAGAAGTGGAATCCCCCACTGCGAGACTGCTAAAATTCTGAGGACAAATCAGCAGTTCTGGTAGCGGTGACTTGCACTTGGCAGAACCTTGTGGAGCAGGACTCGGCAAACGGATTTTCAAGCAAAATCGCCTGAACATAACACTGTTATGGAAGTGAGAGTGAGACTGCGTTCACAGTGAAATTTTTCTAATGGCTTTGACTGCTCTCAATGGTGGGTTTGGTGTCCAGGGCATAACACACTTCAGCATGGCCAGATATATGTATTAGTTGAGATTTATGTCACCTGAGAGTCCGGCCCATTGACTTTCATGGAGCTTTATGGATTTACACCACCTCAGCATCTGGCTCAGGAGCCACATCTGGCTGTAGTCCAGACACGGGTACACAACATCAATCCTCCTTAGGGTCCAATCTCTTTATTGCTCCCAGTTGCCCAGACTATTAGCTAAACATAAATGGCAGTAAACTCTGTTATTGTCAGCAACATTGCCAGTCACATCACCTCTCCATATCACACACTGTATCAGACACCATTCCCAGTTCTTCAATGAGCAGATTTACTCAGCTATGCTCATTCTTCTTTAGAGCAATCTCAGCTTATAGCTCAATTTATCTTGCACATCCCACTCTTTCATTAGCTCTCTCTTATCTGTTTATCTATGGCTGAATCCTTAAAAACTTACTTCTGTAAAAGTCCTAATGGTTCTCACAGTGGTGTTTTTTCTCCCTGTGAGGAAGGGTCAAGTAAAACTATCACAGTAAAAATAAAATTGAGAAGATCAAACTTTCTTCAATTTTAAGCCTTAATTTGATCCATGCAATATACTCACTTTTTGACTTTATCATTACCAGTCAACTATTTGACCCTACATATTAGGCTCAAGAAGTATCTTAAAACTGAGTAGAAATGAGTGGAGCTGGAACCAGGTATGCAGGAAGCAGTTTTAAGCTGGGATGAGAAACTGGCTCTCTAAGGTATCTTTCCTGTATTGTGCAGAGACCTAAAGCCCCAGGAATAGCATCCCTCTTCCCTATACGTACTTTTCTAACTTCTGAGTTTGCATGACTCATTGCCCCAAGCAGCAATGAATCGTCTCTGCCAGGTTGCTAGTTCTGGGGTATTAACAGAATATTGAGAATCTCATTTTTTGATCGCCCTTAAAACCTCTAGGTAAATGGATCTGGCTCAGAGAAAAGGTAAAAATAATGTGTGCAATAAAAAGACGTGAGGAAAAAAGAGAGGGAAAAAAAAGAAAAAGGAAATAAAAAGATGGGATTTCCAGAGAGTCCTGACTGATCTCCACTTCATTATTGAAAGATTGGACTATTAAAGGGACACAGTAGGCCTGAAGGAATTGTGTGATCATTTGTGCAAATGGTAATTTCAGTGTTCAGTCTATCATATCCATAAACATAATGTGGCAGGGACTGACATGAGTTATAGCAAACCCCTTTCCCAGGAGGCTCCATGCCACTTTGATGCAATGCCTGAGAACGCCGAGAGCTGGAAAGTAAGAGATACTTCGTCTGCCTCGCGCACGCTCTCCCCCTCATCTGAGCCAGGGGGAGAAGCCACTCTGATTACAGCAGATTTGTGGAATTAAATGGAGGAGCCACAGTGCTGACAAAGAAACTGTTCCAGCTTCAGAAAAGCTCATCTCTGTCTTATACTTATTCACACAACCGAACATGCAAAAAGCTGTTCAGTAAATAAAGATGTGTTACTCTGGCTCAACACAGTGCTTTGCTGAAGTGCTAATCCCAGGGGAAACGCATGCCAAATACTTCCTCAGCTTTACAGATGTGCTGCCTGACTATGTGTGTCCTTGCACACTTGTAAGGGGGGAACACATGTCCTAACATTGAGACATCACGCTTCTGCTCTTTATGAACTCAGCAAACAGGCCAAACTGGTGCCTAGCGAGGCTGAACACCCTAATCTCATTGACCTTAATTAAAATTATTCATAAGAATCAAGCACCTTTTCTCTACTCTCCAGTTTTACAATCCTGGACATAATCTGCAATCCTGATGGAACCCTGTGCTAGCCTGCGATGTATAAATTCAGCTTAGCCATTTTCTGGGATACCTGTGAATGGAGGTAACTTTTCTATCAGTGTCAAGAGATTTGTCTTTCCTGGAGTATCCCCATTTACTCCTGCAGTAAATATGATTTAAAACATTTCAGCATTTCGGCCCTAGTCTTGGATTAGGACCTGGCCACAGGGTGCAGCAGCTCCTTTCTCACTTGCTTCTGTTTCCCCAGTTCAGGACTGGGACACAGCAAAGACAAATACCTGCATACAGTTTGCATGAGGGCAGCACTCCTGTATCACACAACTCAGATTCACAGGTTACTAAATGCGGAAGAATTGGAGTCAAATGAGACTGCAGAGTATAAACCTGGACAGCATTTGGACCCTGTAAAGGCAAATACCAGTAGTAAAGCAACAATATTAAAAATCTTACCCAAACCCCAAATAAACTACAATGCTATGACATCCAGATATGAGGAGAGATATCTTTTGGAGTGCTAAGATCCTTTCAGTAATATTGTGAACTCACTTTAATAATGCACTAAAACAGTTACTAAACCCTATTACTAAAACCCAGTCCTAGGCGGGGATAGCATTGACCTGACAGAACAATCTTGGTCCATTTCTGACCTGCACAAATGAAGCTTTCACACAATTTCTGCATTGAGATAAGTATATACAATCTCTCTCAGCTTTCTAAAGACCAGGGGTAGAAATTTGTGCTTTATATTCATTGGTTCTGGAAAGCTGGAAAAAAAAGTAGGATTTTAAATGTCACAGAGGTGCATATATATCTGTTCATATAGAACCAAATTCACTGGATATTTATTTAGGTCTAATTTTGATTAACTTCTTTTCCAAGTCAAAAGTCAACGTTGTGTCAAATCTCACGACACGTGCTGTGTTTAGAGCAATAGTTTATATGAGACACAGCTACATTGGGTAAGACAAAGCCAAGAGCTATTTGGCAACTGGAATGTGGCCTTGGCAGGGGAGTTCAAGTCATGGTTGCCAATAATGTTCTATACTTACTGATGTGCCACAGACCTATGTTACTTCTCCCACTTGACTACCTCACATACCAGATTCACATTTCACCTTAGTCTATCATTATAAACTGTATTTAGGGTATCTGCAAAGGGGTGGGCTTCACTGTTATTAAGAGTTCAGGGAGTATCTTTGATTTTCTATCAGTTCAGCTTCCAACCTTGTCTTCTTCGTTTGCTTGCTTGCTTGTTTTTTGCCTCTGCTTCTGTTTTGGATTTTCTTTCACAGGTTATGAAACAATAAATAATTAAAAGGAAATTTTTGTTGGTGAAGGGAAATTGACTGCAGTAACTAAGGAAGACATCGATGAACAGGTCACTGGTTTTGGTGTGTCAGGTGTCCCCTAGCACCTGTGGGTTTGTGAGGCTTTGTGCCTCTGTGCTTGCTTGAAATTCTTCCTTGGTATCACTTTGTAAGGCTTAAGACTTGCAAAGATAAATCTATGTCCTGCAAGACTTGTTAAATTACAAATCAATTAAGAAGTAACAAAGTGTGTTCATACCTCAGGCCTTCCTGTGTACAGTGTTTCTAACAAGGGCCTTTCTAGACAAAACAGAACAAACCATGCTATTCCCGTGCCAGCACACAGTGAAGGGCTGGTTAATAGGTGCAGACACAACTCTACCTCCACCAGGACATCAGCGGAATCACTGAACGGCTCAAAGATGACTGCAGTTTGTTGTCTGCACAGCAGCAAGTGCCTCTGCCAGTGAGCAGATCCTCCAGATAAGAAACTTGACTGGCATTTGGACAGGTAACTCAAACAGGGGGAACTTTTCCTTCCGCAGGGCCTCCTGCTAGTGCCAGCTCAAACAAATCGGGGAGATGTGGGAGCTGATCGGAATGAGGCACAGAGTCTGATCCAACCGAGCGGGCTTTCCCAGGGCAAAATCTCATGCAGTCTATGACAAGGACTGCCAAAACTCCTAACAGCCATGGGAAAAAAATAGGAAAAAAAGAGAAAAAAAAAAGCAGTTTGGGTAGAGAGTGCCGGAGAAAGCTGTAGATCATTAGTCTGCTTGTCTGCTTTGTCTGATTGCATGTGGTCTCTCCCTTGGCTCAGCAAAGCCAGCTCAATTCCTTTCCCTGTTAGAGATTGGCCCAAATTACACAGTTTACATCCAAACTTTTCAAAGCATTAATATTTAGATGGTAGGTTACGTTTCCATCTATAATGCCTTTAATTTTATGGAAAAATAACATACACTTTAGTTTAAATGTCCTAGTTTTCGACTGCTTGGCTTGCTTCTCATCTGATTTCCTGCTGGCTTTATTCTACCAGTGTAATTTCCTGATGTGGTAGAGTAGCACCTCATCTTCGTCCGAACACAGGAATTTAGGATGAGGATTGCATCCAGCAGGATGCTGGCTTTGCGAGGCAGACATGTAAAGAAGAGGAGCCCAACAGCTCCTGGAACTCATCCTCAGGTCCAGGAATGCAACCGAGACAGCTTCTGTAATTGAGGCCAAAAATCTACCCTTAGCTGACTCCCTTGTGCTTAGGAAACCAGGCAGTTTCTCTGCTTTTATTTTTAAATGCCCAGTGGATGAAAACAAAGCTGTTTTGCTAGATAAATTTCAGCTCCAAGAGAAAAACCTTGTCACCTTTGCGCAACCCCATGAAAACGAGGGCTGGGAGCAGGAAGCGTTGCTATAAACCACCGTGTTGCTAATAGGCAACTCTGTAATAATCAGGTGTATTTATAAATCAGGAACAACTTCCCCAGCAAGGCGACTTTCCATCAACTCCCACTGCATTATTGTTCCCTGCCAAATCTGTCAGCTCACACTCGCATTGCTAATTAAGTGAACCACTCAAGGCAGGTGAACAGTGAGGAAACAACCGGTAATTTTCCCCGTGATCATTTCTCTTTGGGTCTCTGCACTTGGCTGCCTGCTTTCCACATGACCTGCTTTCTCCCCAGCACAGAGGCGAGTCTGCGAAATGCACCCGTGGGGAGAAGAGAAAACAAATCTAAAAGAGAGAAAGAGCAAAAAGACAAAATCTGCTGAAAGCTCCAACTGTAGCTTTCAGTTCCTTGGGCAGATTCGAGTACTGTCTTCTCAAGGGAGAAGGGGCAAATGCTGCTAGTAAGCAGAAGGATCAACAGGAAGAACAAATATTTCTTGTCCACTTCCCTCCTTTCTTGCCTCTTCAAACTCTCCTCTTCCTTCCTCTACTTACTGGAGCACTGTTGAGGAAATTACTGAACTACTGAAATCCACAGGTAGCACTTGGCTCCTTCTCTTCTCTCTTGACCTTTTCACAGTTCTAAGGGTTATTGAATGCGCTTAGAAAAATAATGCATCAGTTAATGGTAGAATCCCTGGAAGAGCAGCATTACCTGGTTTCCCTCTCCTGTTCCTCACCGGAGTCCTGGTCACCTTCAAAGCACTTTCAGCTTTTTTTCTTGGGTACTTTAAAAGAATTTCATATTAGTACCACTTTATACAACAGAGGAAGGATTGGTGAAAGGCCTGGGAAGGGGCATGTAAATGTTGCACTTTGAAAAAGAGTCAACTATTTTCTTATGCTAGTGAGAATGGGAATGCTCCACAATCAGCATGAAACAACTGCTGTACATCAGTTAGTTATATTATTACATCGCAAAAAGAGGGCCATAGGCAATGGGAAATCGAGGGGATATAGCATGAGAATGCCTAAAGATCTGGGTAGCCATGACCATATTACAAAACAACTCAGCAATTTATTCAAAATCAAGGGCACCCACTTCAAATGAAACTAGACTCCATTTCTAGGGACTGGAGGCCAAGAATTCTGCCCCTTCTCCAACAAAAAACTCCCACTGCCTGAAGGCACTGTGATTAACGCACATTTCCCCCTCAAATTTTGCTTCCCATTATTTTCAGTGACACCTGAAACCCTCTTACGACACTGTGCAGAATCAAATGGTTGCACATGGTTCTGAAGATAAAACCAAGCCTAAAAACCTAACTCTCCTTTTGAGTTACTCTGGGGCCTGAAATCTAAAGTAAAGCAGGCTGTAACATTTTCTAAACAGTATTTAAGAACTTTGAAACAGGAGATCTAAAACAGGCCTTTGCTAGTACACGTAGTCACTCCATATAATCTCCCTAAAATTATCATTCTCTATAATATTAATTGGTCCTTTTCATTTTACAATCCAATTTCCATGCATTCACCCATGATATTTTAGGAGCTTAACTGAGATATCAGCATTAGGTACTAGTTACCTTAGACCTTGGGTCAGTGCAAGAAGAGGCATCTCCAAACTGATCCAACACACCTAAGGCCTGAGTCACACTCCGGAGGAGGTTCTTTAATTATAGAGCAGTCTAATATGACTAAATCATTAAGATAAGGACCTTAATTACATGTCTAAAGTTAGGTGGGAAAAATCTCAGTTTCTCTCTCCTGTTGAAAAGCTTTCCAGAAACTTTCTTTTGACTACTAGAAGTTTGCTTCCATGTTTTCAGTTTAAATTTAATCAAGGCTAGTTGGTAACCATTTGTGCTCCTATCAACACTATCCTCAGGTCTGTCAAATCATCTCCTTTGGTGTTTTGAATCATTCAATTCCTCTTCTCCACACACCCCTCATAACTCTATTTAGCAGCAATTGTTTAGGTACCTTAAAAGTCCATTTTTTTTACTCTCTTATCTGCTTCATTATCCCATCAGTCCTTCTTTCTACCTGCTCTTATCTGAATTAGTTTGCATTGGACATGGATGTTGAAAACTGCCCGTAGTATTACAGATGAAGGTGACACACAAAGATAATCCCATTTCTCCAGTTTTACTGGAGATATTACTTGACACATCCCAGAATTTGCCTTTTCCACAGTTCCGTCACGTACTGATTACACAGAGGTCTCTAAGATTGATAAAGTTATCCAGGTGCTTCTCCAAGTTCTCACTCTAATAAACATTGTCTTTCCTACACAGATTTCTCAGCTCACTTGTCCAATGCTCATCAGCACTACGGCAAAAGCAAATCCTGCTAACTTCATATCAGCTTTTTTCCAGCATCATTTACCTTTTTATTCTGTCCTAATATCCATTAATAAAAACATGAAATTGAATCAGCCTCAACAAATCCTGGAAAAATTCTCTTACTAACCTTTCCCCCAGAAATATATCTCTTTTTGGGAAAGTTATCACTCTGCTTGTAATACTATTCTGATCTGATTTAACTGCATTTTACCAGCAGAATCTTAGAATCTAGAATTAGAATTTAGAATCTTACCAGCATTCTTAATGAATGTTTCTCATACCGCATGTATCAATTGTTTCTAATTTATTTGGATACAGACCTGCAGTAATTCAGCTAGCTAGAAAATTAGTTACCATCTCAAAGCCAGAAATCACATTATTCTTTCATGGTCTTTTTCTGGAGTAAAAAAAAAGTTGCGATATATCTTACACCATTTTAATTATTCTTCAAAGTTGTTTTGCAGACTAGAGAGGTCAGACTAATAGACTTGTAAATGCCTTGATCACTTTTTCTCCCTCTAAAATACATGTACTGTGCTTACAATTCTTCACTCATAAAATATGAGCGTGCTACTCAACCTGCATTCTGCATAACTGCTCTTTTAGATATCACAAATGAAGGCCATTTGTTTCTCTCATTGTCATTATATCAAATAGTTTGAATTTTACTTATACTTCAGCTATAATTTAAATGTCCATACACTTCTTCTCATTCATTATTCTGCACTTATGGTCATTATCAACATCCTTACCAAAACTGCAATAAAATTATTCATTTTGTCTTGAGGACAAACACAGCTGATTTTTCAACTTGGCCCCATACTTCTTTCTGCATGGTTTGGTGTTTCTTCTCTCATTCTCTCTATTTCTAAGGTTAAGAATTTCTACTATTTGTTTTAATTTCCTCTGCAAAGAATTTCCTTTGCGAAATACTAAAACCTTGATATTTTGGAATTCTCACTTTACCTTCCTTGCTCAACAGAAATGTTGTTCTCATAGCTGATCAGTCTCTTTACTTATAAATCTACTCATAACCCAAATGGGCATCTGAAAACCTTTGATTTTTCTATTGTCATAGCACACTTACCCTTTTCACTTTCTGAATCCACCTAGATATCTGATGGTTTTAATCTGGAGATTTACTCAATAGATAGCTTTTTATCATAGAATCTCCAGCCATTTCTCTTGTAATAATTCAGTCAATTACATTCAAAAAAAAAAAAAAAGTTACTTCTAGAATTAGAAAAATGAACTTATGCCTCAGAACTCCCAGATGAAAAAAAAAAAAAATTACTCACTCTAATTAGAGGTCCAAGTGCTGTTCAGGGCATATTGAACAAGGCCAGATTGATTTCTGCAGCATGCCCAAAGCATGGACATTCCATTCTAGCTCAGGTCAAGTTTATCTAGGAAGAAAAAATAAAAGCGTTTTTGAATATTGAGGTCATCATTAATTCCTGTAAAGGGAAGCCATGAGAATGACTTTTATTTATGAATTATGTAAACTTAACCAAAATATATTTTGAACATTTAAGCACAGACTTGTTCTTTTTTCTAGCACTCAGCGCAAGAATGACTTTCACTTCAGTAAATAAAGCCATTTCCTGATGATCTTCCACTAAATTGCATATCTGAAACTTGGATTTAACTGCAGTTGTCCATGGGGAAAAATCTGAGATCTTAATTTGGCTTTAATTCAGGTCTTTTGAATTTGAGTTCCTTTTTATACATTTTAATCTGAACAGATTTTAAAGCCGGGCCATGCAGTGGTCAGTCAGCTTGCTGCCTGCATAAGCCGTTTTACTTCATCCTCCAGCTACTCCATCAAATCTACTAACTTGGGATCAGATATTCTAAAATACAAAATGAACGCAGCAGGCACACCGCCATCCAGACTCCTTCATTTCTGTGTTTTCTGAATCACTCTGTTGAATACTTTTAGTAGATATTTAAAAGATGCATTATCACTCACTGCAGCGCCTTAGCCTTATTACATGTACTAATACACAGGATCTGCTTGTACGTGCATAGCTGTTCCACGAAGATTGGATAGTTTAAGGGCTGTCAGATAACTGGAGCCAAATTACCTAGGGGTTCCTTCTCCTTGAATTATTCTACTATGAAATTCTCCTCTGCAGACTGCAAAGGGGAAACGACAGAGAGAAGAGAAACAGCTTCTTCCTGTCTAAACTTTTGGAGGAGCCTGTCGTGCTAAGTACTGGCCTGTCTCCTCTTGTTTGTGTTAACGGTGTCTAAATCAGTCCTTCAACCCACCGCCTTCCACAGGAGGAGCTGAGGCAGCAGCACAAATGGATGCTTAAGTACAAGGGGCTGGAGCGAGCTATTTCCTTGTATATTTGGAAGCAGCAAAAAAGTACTACTAGCTTCAGACTTGCATCTCTCACTCCCATTAGTACACGCCATTAAAAAAAAAAAGAAAAAAAAATGCTTCTGCATTAAATACATTTCAAAACNAAAAAAAAAAAAAGAAAAAAAAGGCTGCTTCTGCATTAAATACATTTCAAAATAATCTTAAAACTGCTCTGAATCTTGCTGTCAAATAACAACTGAGACAAGACTCTGTTTGTTTTTCCCAGGTAGTGGCTTCCTAACTGCATAAGTTCTTATGCTGGGCTCAGAGTGCCACACTGGTGGTTTTCAGGCATGGCTAGATAGGCCAGGGTTTAAACACACCTGAGTATTGCTGAACCTCCAGGTATCTAGGAGCGTGCACCTCTCATGCCAGCATTGCAGGTACATCTCCAAGAGGCTGCCATTCATTTTACCTTTAGTCTAACCGGTAGACAAGCAAAATGCAAACGCTACCGACTCCTGGACCGTCAGCTCAAAGAGCATCCGCCTGTTTTTTATTCCCAGGGCAGCACGTGGTGAGCGAGTACACAGCAGAGCAGCTGGGGCTCTAATCTGACCAGTAAATTCATCCAGCTGGATTCACACAATCATAAGGCAAAGAAAAGCCAATCTTCAGCACTTGCAGCCTTAGGTGCTCTGTGACACAGCTCTGTTTCTGTATCCCTGTTACTGCTGGAAGCTCTATCTTTGGAGTGTTACAGTCACCAAAAAGGAGACTGAGGCTGCCTACGGGCTCTCTTGCTAAAATTGCTTTCATTTAGAACTATTTATCAGCTTTTTCACACCATTTTTCAACCACCCTCCTCAGCAGCTCTGCGTAATGCAAATACCTTCAAGTCATCACTGCAAACCGAGAGCCCAGCCTGATAAAATATAACGCAAGGCAGGGAAATTCAATTACAACAGGCTGGCTGTGCTAACCCCAGCTTTTTGGTGCGCTTCAGAGGGAGAGGGATAACAGGTAGACAGATTTTTTTCGCATTCATGTGCAATCACTTTTGTCGATGATCTCTCAGAGGCAAGGTGATAGGTAGGTTCACCCAGACCTGCAGGAATTAAAACACCTGTGTTATAACGCATTGCTATAGCTGAAACTTCATTTTGTTCCCACTTGAGGTTGGTTTGAAGGGCATACATTAGGCTAATTTCATCCTTAACCCCAGCACAAAGTGTTCAGAGACTTACTGTATTACCACTGCATGCCAGAGTAGGTAAGACTGCATAGGATATTTCACGGCAGAGCAGTGACTCTGATGTAGCTTCCAAAATCTGCGAACGCTTCGTGGTATTTTCATAATTTAGGACCTTTGCTGTCCAAAAAGGACAGAACTATCTCCCTTAACATATTTCTTTAAAACACAGTACAATTCTATGGTGCTCTTTGAAAATCTTCTTTCTTTTTAGAACACATATATACTTACATACACATAAATACTTTTTTTCTTTCCCTGTCCTCTGAGTAATTATTTTTGTTCCAACAAAATCAGAACAAGCAGGGCTGCTACAAATATCGAAGAAGCTTTTAGAGAGCAGGCAGCAGCCCACACACCAAGCTGCTTGGAAAGAAAAGCCTGACACGATGAAATTCAGACGCATCTTCCCTGGCAGAGAACTGCAGCCTGGGATGGGAAGCCGCGTGTCTGGGTGAGCTGGGGAGCAATGAGCCCCTGCGTCTCATGTCATTGACTCTTCCATTTAAAGTGCCGCGTTCCTAACACAGGACGCAGGTTGCTGAGCCCTTCTCCACTTCACTGAGTTGAAATGGTGCCACAGGGGGATAGGGGCAAGGGGGACAAATGGGAAAATAGCGTTTGGTTGCCAGGCTGTAAAGTGCAGGAGCTGACAGCGTTCACTGCACAGGCCTGTCCATTACTTCTGCTGCTGTGGGGCCAAGAAGTCAGGAACATCCAGCATGGAGATATACGCCCAAAGCCTCCGGCGTGGCTCAGCACCACACTCCACAACTTGCAGGGTATTACAGCAGTAAAGCATCGAGCCGTCTGCAACAGCCCAGCCATCTTCCAGGATCCAGAAACTTCTGCTGAGGATGTGCTTCTCACCTCTGCTCTATTAGCAAACAGCAGGCAAGAATCCAGCTTTGAAACACCCCATCAACACCCAACCTGTGGTACCTACTGCCAGCAGCTGCCAGGAGCCTGACCCCACCAAGGCGCTTGGCAGTTTGTTCTGTCCACGGATACGCTCCCGAGCACAGAGCCTTGTTCCTGCTGCCTGCTACACCATATAGCTACCAGGGCAACGACACGCACAACACAACGTGCCGGCAAACACTCACCCTCAAACCCTACAGATCCAACTGAATTCAGAAAAACTACTATTGAAGTCAATGGTGATCCTAGGCATTGACTTGGCATCATCTTCTGCAATTCAAGGACACAATGTGACTGCATCGTCAGCCCAGGACAGGGCTTAAGACCCTGCTTAATTTTAGGTTGATGTTTAAAGCCCAGAAAGTTTGCACAGAAGTGATTTTGTGACGGGCATTTTCCTGTCATGAATGCCAATGCAGTTACAGCTACATAAAATCAATACCAATGACGGAAGAGAATCCTCTACAGTGGGGGGGGGGGGAGGGGAGGGGGGGGCAGAGTTTTGGAAAAGAAGATGTAAAGGATCTATTGTCTCACACTAATGTTCCACTTTGGAAAGCCGATTTATTATCCCTATGGATTTGAATATTCTGCTCTGGAAAAGCAATTGTTTGAATAGATGTGTTTGAGAGAAAACACACATACACACACATCCTCATACACAGGATATTGATTCAAACTATATTTATGATTCCTCAGACCTTTAAGAAATTGATTTTCAACTATTCTCTCTGTCTCACTCCAAATGAAAATTAAACCTTGGTCTAGGATTCCTTTAAGAATTTCTCATTGGAAAAAAAATCCTAAAGTTTGAAAAAAAATACAAAATGAAAACTCAAGGATGCTGTGGATTTGGTATTCAATATTCTGTCAATTCCTTTTCCAAAGAAATAGAGAACTTAGACATGTCATTTTAAAATAAATGCAGACAGTTCTCTCCACCTATTTTCTTTTTCAAGCAAAGGATTATATTTATTTCCAATGAAGTGAGACGACCATTTTAGTTTACGCTTCTTCCCTCAAAATAATCCTTGGATTTTTTTTTTCTTTTCTTAAAGCAACTGACACAAACCTTAAGTTATAAAATAGCCTCTGTGACAGCCATCTGCACAGCACACATTTGCCTAAGTGAATCTAAGCATAAAATAAGAGCTGTGACTTTGTAGAGTTTCAATGTTCCAGTTTGCAAACACTTGTTCTACTGAGTGGATGGCCCTGATAGCTGGTGTCTGAACTCCTACGGACTCCAGCAAGACATCCAAGTCACATCAAACTCACCCTTTAGTGTCCGATCTCAATAAAGTTTCACAGGTGCATGTGAAGACAGACACACATGAGGACACCTTCTGGTATGGACCTCTGGCTTATTTTAGCTGCTGCCTTCCTCATCATCCTCTTCACTATTATCTCCTGTGCTTTCTGCCCTACTCAGAGTCTTACCCACCAAGGGGATCCACTTCATTTCCTTCTGAGCATCATGCACCAGCTAATTATAAACCAAACACAAATTAAACCTATCTTCCCATCCTCCCCTCTGAAACCCCTAATTGCCCATTACCCTGTATTGTGCTCTGACACAAAAGTAATTCTACTAAGTGGGGAGTTTTGTTGTTGTTTTTTCTTTCATAAAAACTGTTAATTTGCTATTAAATCTCTTGTTGAAAGACTAATAGCTTAATGAATGCATTAAACGTGCAAATTAGTTTTTTTTTACTGCATTACTTAGTTGAAGATTGAAAGGGTATGATACATCATCGTTGGCTCAGTAGGATTTAATGAGGCATTAGACTATCTTCTGTCTTGGAGGCCAGACTTATGAATGATCCCCAGAATTGCACAAGCAACACTTGTCCCAGGTCCCTCTCTTGCTAGTGACATATATTTTCCCCCTGCCTGTTTCCTTCCCCGTTGCCTCTGATATACGTGAAATAAAAATGTAGTTTCCAAATCAGTTTTATAATGAAAAGTAGCCCATTGCTGATGACAAATGTTGTTTACAGTCTCTAGAAAAGAGGGTGGAATGGGGAGTGAATATATTAGAGGAGGAGAGGATAGCTTTTATATTCATTATACTGCCATTTTGGGCCCGCAAAGACACATAACCTTTCTCTTTCTCCCTCCATCATACAGTCACTTTCAGATGTCTACATTAAAATAAAAAGCTGCAGGCGGTGCGCTTTGCATTAGCTGCTATCAATGAAGAAGATATTTTCCACCAGTCAACGAGTGCTTGCTGCAGGAACATCATTCCCTAAAAGACACTTGGTGAGGTTCTTTTGGATCCTTTCCCTCCCATGCCCTTCCAAGGCTCCCTCTTGTTCTAAAAAGAAGAAAACTGCCACAGGACAACTGATAGAAGCCAGTGCAAGATCCTGAATTGTCAGAAAGTGTGGTGTTACCCATCCTGTTGGATGCCCTCAGCAGGATATGGGCTACGGAAGCTGGAAAAGCTTAGCTAAACTACAGTAAAAGGGATGCATTGTTTTAATATTTTGGGGGTCGTTTCTGTCAGTTAAAGGAGGAAGAGAGATCTACGGAGAGGTGGCTGCAGGATAGCCATGATTTGGCATGTTCTGGAACAAATCCAGAGTCTTGGTGGCACCTGTCCCACCCTCAAATCTCCTCTTGGAACTACTCTGTGCCATGATCAACAGGCTGTCAGAAGCTAATAAAGTCTTAATGTGTTATCTCTTATTCACACAGATTAACACAAGACATCAGGCATCCAAATTAAGCAGGTAGTATTCCTAGGCTCCTTCAGTATCCAGTGAAGAAGGATTAGCACTTCCAGATTCAGTGCAGTTAAGATCCTGACATGAATTACCACCTTTTTAAGTCCTTCTCACAAACAAGGTGCTTTAGAGGTTCTGGCCACTTATTTTGACACTCCAGTTAGATGTCTGAAAATAAACAGCAAGTATCTTTATGGAACCATCATCTGCAACACACACATGTGAATAGCAGCAGGGTTCCAGTGCTGTAGTTAATGACTTGCAATTGGACATTACCTATGGTCCAAGAAGAACCTGACAGCAACTGGAGAGCGTATGTCTTCTGAGTTACATTTAGCCAAGCAGAAGCTATGTGTTTAGCTCATTCGCTGAACGGGCACCTCAGGAAGCACTAGTATATACAGAACACTGATGGCATAACCAACCTACTTGCGTATCTAGGCTAGCAGGGTAATAACCATTCCATGAGGTGTACAGCACTATGTCGAGACTTCAGAAAGAGTCTGAACCAGCCTAGGCATTTAACTCTCAGATGGTTAACGAACTGAGATGGATCCCATTCTGCTGATACAGGAAACAGCTCTATTAGCTATCTTTTAATAGAATAATGGACGTGTGGAAAAATGCCATCATATATTCAGGAAGTTTTTTGCACCTCTTAGCATGTTACAGATTTTCAACAGAATTCAGTTAGCAAACACTGGATCTGAAAGCCCGGGTGAATGCTCTAGAAACACAGCTACAACTGTTTCTCGCGGGAGAAAGGCAGCCCATGCACTTCACAACGCGGTTGTTGTAGAAAGCACATACACTCGCACACAGAAGAGTGGCACCAGCTTCTGGTTTTGAAGCATTTTCAAATACACACGAGGTTTGTGTGTTTCCCTGAGCATGCAAAGACCCTTTCTGCAGATCAATTAGTAGCCGATCTATCACAGAGACTGTTAAAAAGCACTTGTTGAGGCCGCATCTTCCACGCAGGCCAGTGCCAGCGCTCAGGCTGCGGCAGGGGACGCGGCTCATCTCTTGAAGCCCCTCGGCTGCCCGTGGTCCCGGCTCGCCGTGCGACGCACGCGGCGCCGCCACAAACTGCGAGGGCAGCGGCGCCCCGCGCGTCGTCAGCGTTGGAAAGAGGAACATTTTATCCCTCACAACAAATCTACGTGCAGGCTATTGAGTGAAATACAATAGCCGCGCTGCATTACTTCATCCATTAGCTCTGGATGCTTGAAAGGTAAAAAAAGAAAAAAAAAAAAAAAGTGTTTTTATGTGGCCCATTAAGGTTTGCAAGGTAAACAACTCGCATCCAGGCAAAGCACTGGTATCTGCAACACCAAAAGCTGAAGCATTTCCGTGTTCTGGCAGTCGAGTGGAGACAGAGCCCTTTTCTTAGTCTAATTCAATAGTGTTTTAGGAGGCCAATACGACTTAGTTCGTGGGTAGCTGCATACAGACCGCAACAGAGGCTCCAACCCCAGGATGATGTTAACAAAATCTCCTCACCTCGAGGGAGAGTGTCCGGGCGGCGGCGCCTCAGCGTGGGCCTGCAGGGCGACATGGCCGGGCCGGGTCGGTCCCGGCGCCGCCACGAAGAAGCAGATGGGGAAGAGGACGGCAGGGCAGGGGGCAGCCCCGGACACCGCTGCGGCCCAGGCCGGGCCGGGCCGGGCCGAGCAGGTTGCGCGTGCGGCGCTGGTGGGGCCGAGCACGGCGCCGCGCCCCGGTCTGCACTGAAATGGCGCCCCCGGCTACCTGAGAGGCGGTGGCGGGAAGGTGCCTCCTCCCGCCTTGCAGAGCCCGAGCGGCCTCTCCAAGGATATGTTTGGAATATGTTGTGGGGATAGAGAAATAGTAAGAGATACTGACATGAAAAGAAAAAAAAAAAAAGTGTGTTTTAAGCAGGCCACACACCCCACTTCCAGCCATCAGATTAGCGCTCTGCCTGCTTCGTGCACCATGAATCGTCCCCGTCCAGCCAGGAGAGCTGGGTTTCCCTCTCCCTGCTGAGGTAATGGCATGTGTCAAATCCTGCTGTGCAGGTGAGGCACCAAGTCCATTTTGGGAGCTCCAGATTGAATTTGGGAATTTTCCTGGCAAGTCGAGGTTAACTGGTGAGTCTGATGAAGATGTCACTGACATGGTGGTCGCTGGTTGAGGGCTCTCATCCTAGCGGAGGCAGCAGCAGGGCCCCGAATGGAGAGCAGATGAGAAGGGATGATGCAAAACCCTCATTGAGAATCTGCAATACACACTGAGCCCCGGCCTTTCCTTGCAGCTCTGCTCATGTCCTCCCATCCTTTCCCTTGAGCTATTTGGGACTTCTCCAGCAAGGATCAGCAATGGGACTTTGAACTTCGTGGAAGCGCCGCTGGACATGCTGAGGAGACCTTGGACTCAGCAAGGAACTCGTCTCCACCAGCCCTGATCCTGCAGCGACCAAACCCAGACCTCAGGCCTCCATAATTTGAGGCAAACAGCAAGTGAGTAAATCTCCATCTGTCTTCCACAGCAGGAAGACCCATATTTGCATTATAAACATAACTGTGGGTGGGCAGAATTTGTGCTGTTTCAGATGGCAACTGGAGTCAAGACTGCAAGAGAAGCTCCCTGTTGCCAGGGGTCTGTCAACACACAGTCTTAACCGCAGTCCTCAGAGCGAGTAATCCTACAGTGTGGCATTCATGTTCTCTCTTTTGTTTGGGATTCGGAGGCTGTAGCAACGGGAACATGATCGAGTCCTTAGATGTGACACTCAAGCACTCTTCAGTGCGATGGTAAGTCAAAACTGTGTCCAGATAGAGGTGTTAAAACTCTGGTTCATGGTGGAGGGCAAACCCCTTGCCTTACCATGCATATGCATCGTGTCTGCATTTGTATTTGTCCATCCAGATTTTCTGATTTCTAATTCCTGCAAAAAGATTAAGTATGTTCACAGAGGTATTAACCTGTGTTACATATTGACATTGTAACTGCACGCTGTGGGCAAGGAGTCTGAGGAGTGTAAACAAAACCTGAAGGGAAGAAAGACAGCATTCTCACAAGAGAGCTTGTTTTGAGGCTCCTGGAATGTCTGATCGCTTTTATTTTACATAGAAGACTCAGTATGAGACCAAATATCACCAACTAATGCAGAGTGACGTGACGTTTGAATGACGTGCGCCATACTGAGACACAAATTCCTGTGAATCGGGCGTATTACCTATTGCTGAGACGGCTCGGCCCTTCTGCATGTTTCCGTGCCTGAAACAATTAGAACACAAAGCAGGTAAAAGCAGGAGGCAAACCCATGGTTTGTTTATCAGATGTAAAGAACACGTATAGTCTTCAGATTATACCTTGGTGTTATGAGGGCTGCTGCTACCCAGTCCCTGCTATAATAGCAGCCTGCTCTAATAACAGGCTGTTAGAAACAACGCAGCAGAGCGACTGGGCAAAGACGCATCCAGGTCACAAGGCAGGAGGCAGGGATCCCACAGGCTGGCCTTGGCTTTGAAGCTAATGAATGCAGCAAGCAGAGAATCACTAAAGCATGAAAAATACTCCTTCCAACTGCTGCTCAATTGAATTCCCTCCTACTGCCTCGGAGCCAAGCAAAGCCCATTTGATTGCACCTGAGCACACTAACCATCTACAGAACCTCTTGTTGACTGTGAAGCTGCTGACGTTCTGCTTCCCTTAGCTCAGAGTCAGAAGCTCAAGCAAAGATGAACCTCACTGCTGGCAAAACTCTTGTCATATCGTATTTGAATTGACTAAACCTGCAGTATCTTCCCAAAACTCATACACAAATCAATCACTGAGCAGCCCTACTGTCCTATTCATCCCACATACACAGTTTCTGACTCACCTATTTCAGTAAGAGTTTTCTACACTACCACAGGGATCTGTTCTGGTGTGTGGCTTGTTTCACCATCCTTAGCTCGTCCATAGTTTCCATGAAACAAAAAAATTTCCATGGCCTCATATTTACCGGAGAAAGATTGTCTCCTGAAGCATTTTCTATTGCACCAGCATTTTCTATCTCTTCACATCTCTTTCTTCTGCTGCAAATTAAATTAGAGTGTCTCTAGGAAACTCATGATCAAGTCAATGCAGCCTCTAGTGCAGTAGGATGCATAAACTGTGTTTTAAAGTGAATAGATATGTGACGAGCAGATAGGAAGGCTGGCTTTGTGATTATGGAACTGGTTTGTAATTCTGGAGAAGTAGGATCCATCACTGCTCACTTTTATATGTACAATGTAGGTGGGTACTTTTAAGATAGATGTCTGTGCTCCCACTACAGACATTAGAGATCCTACCAATACACTCTCATCCTGAAATGCAGTGATTGCACTAGGAGATTTCCATCAACTATAGTGGGAATTGATCAGGGACATAGGGAGCAATATTTCTTACTTCATCCAGTGGTGATTCTGATCATATGAAACAAGCTCATCTGTATGGTCTGTTCAGTCTTTTCTCTCAATTATGCCACAGCTGCATATTTTCTCAAAATAACAACTAGCTCCTTTGCATTTTTTGATTGCGCCATCATAATTAAAATATACTCTGAACTCCAAACAGCAAGGGGTAGAAGCCCACTGATTTCACGGGGGAGAAAGGACAAATGTTTTCTTTCAAATTATTATTACTCCAGTCTACCTGGTTTCAAAATTGTCCTTGATTCAATTTGGTTGCTGTGGAAACAGCCATGACATCAAACTTGGGAGTCGTGACATCGTTGAGTGAATAATTATATGCTGGAGAAGGCAGCAGGAAAATGAAGCAAACAAATGTGTTTATCCACCAATACTTCTACCATGAGGAACTAGAATCTCCAGTGGTAATTTACCACACATTGCTAATGTGTTTGTTTTAACATATTTTTTTTTGTTTCTTTTTTCTTTTATTTTGGCTGAATTGGAAGTTCATCAGGGCTGGAACAAACAGGGGAAGCATATTGAAATGAGCATTACAGATCTGTCGTGCTCTAGTTTATGGTCTTTTCTCAGTGATACACAGTAAGTAAAACAAGCACTGATTGAGTCAGCTGCCTCCTGGGTGTTCATTTGCTGTAGTGTGAGGAATATTAATGCTAAGTACATTCGCGTGCTTCAGGAAAGGCAGGAGGAGGCAAGCAGATTACCCCAGCTTAGGGGTATTATACACGCGTCTGCAACTTCCAAAGACACAGAGAGGAAACATTTCTGTGGGTTTTTGTCTCTTATCTTCTTACAGTCTTATAGATTTTGAGATGCATTGCCCTGGAGTTTTAATACTCGGAGTTTTAGCGGGGGGGTATGATTTTTTTTTTATTAAATCCTCCTTTTTAGAGAAAAAAAAAGGAAAAAAAAAAGCAAGCACTGAATTTCATCAGGATAAAGAAAAAGCAGATTCCAAGAGAAGAAAGAACAGATGAAAAAGAAAAGTTTGATTAAAATCCCCTCTTGTTCTGTGTGTTTGATGTAAATATCTTCACACCTTTCTCTTTTCCTTTGCAACCTCAGCAGAGGGTTCAGCCCGTCACCAGGGGATTGAGTTCCAAGCTCAGGGCTTTGTAGTTGCTGCTGCTCTTGCTGCTGTTGTCTAAAGGGATTATAAGCCTTTGTAAAGCTTGTGTTAATACCCTGGAGGGGAAAAATGAGTTTCCAAATAACCCTTTTTTTGTGTGTGTGTGTCTTCTGTCTAAGGAACCCGAGGAAAGGAAAAATTTGGAAGTATTTTGGCTTCAAGAAGTATGAGTCATTTAAAGTTGATAGGAGAGGGCTCCAGCCTTTTTGCCCCAGTCTCTCGGTGCAGAGATGGCGCTTGCTGTGACACCAGCACCCGTTAAGAAACATTTGCTAATCACAGCAGAACACATTGAATCTTAGACTGGAGTTTCCAAGAGAATTAGGTGCTTAACTCCCATTACATCCTTCAGTAATATTTAGATACTGTATATTCTATTTTCCTTAAAAAATCCTGGCTCAAGATTCAATTCCACAGCTTCAGACTGCCTTTCAGTATCTTTTTGAGTCATTTTTTTTCTGCAGGACGATTGGTTTTGAGCCACCACTTCCATTTCGATGCAATTGCTGTTCCAAAGGTGCACAGCTACTTGGTATGCAGTGAGAGTCCTTGGCTGTGGGTCATTCAATATTCCAGTGCAAAGAGTGAATTGCTCAGTATTCCAAGGATGTACCGCTGCTCTGTGTCAGTCAGGAGCCAGGACTAATCCACAGTACAGCTGTGGATTACTCAGTATTCCTGAGGTGTGCTTCAGGTGTTTAAGGCTGTCACAGAGCGCTTGGGTGCTTTCCAGGATGAGAGTCTTTCAGTATTCACATCTGTCTCTCTAGTACAGGGTGAGGCATGTGACCATTCATTCAATTCTCTCCCCTGCCAGGTTTTGAGAATAGAAGCAAAAGTGATGGCCAAAGAGAAAATAAGAATGGAGAAAAGAGAAGTGGAGAAAAAGAAGGGAGAGAGATAAAAGGGCAGTTCTTTAGAAAGGGAGACCTTTGAGCCCCTCGTATGGGTGCTTTCCAGAAACAACAGTTTAAGTTTAGATTAAAAGGAGCAGTGCATCCTGTCTTTGTTGGACTGACGGAAGAATTCAAGACAGAGCTATTAAGATATATTTGTTATCAGACTTTTTGGTACTGGTCGATTCTGTGTTCTGTGATAAAAGACATGTCTCCACCAACACAAAGGAGCACTGAGAGGCAGTGGGAGGTGGAGGAACCAATAACCTCATCAAAGAAATGCAGCACCTGAGCCCTCCCAGGGCTGCCTCAAGGTGGTTGAGCAACTCCATTGCGTGGGGGTTGAAACCATCATGACTGGTCAAGGAGAAGCTCTCTGGAGGCCTTTCACATTGAGGGGTGAAACCTTTTGGGATTATACAAAGCTTCTTAGGGTTGTTTAGGGCAGGAACAAAAAGCAGGGAAAGAGAGGGATAAAGAACTCTACCTTAATACAGTTATGGTGAGTTTGTACCTGTTCTTTATGGAGTGGCTAACCGTGGGCTAGGGGCAAATCAGTACTTCTCCATTGTGAATATTCTGCATTTTTATACAGTTAACAGAAGTCTTAATGGTTCCACAGACATTTCTTCTCTAAATCTGTGTATTTATGGGCATTCTTCACATTTTCCTTCCTCCTCTTTTCTGGATATACCTACTGGTTTGGAAGGCTACGTCAGCATCCTTTCTTTCTCCATCAACCCTCGGCCTTAAAACATTAAAACAGAATTCTCTGGATCTGCTACACCATAAAAATATTTAGTGGATATAATGTTTATTCCTCATCCTTGATTCACTCAACCCATTCTCTAAGGGAATCTCTCCCAACATGCCCCCCAGTACTTAGCTGTGAAAATTACATTCCTTTCCCCATGAATTTGTCAGCACAAGGAACATCACAGTCTGCTTCAAAATGCTGCACTGCACTTCTCAATGGTATTTTATGACACATTTTTCAAATCAAATTTAAAAGCATAACTGAGTGGAATTAAATTAATGCCGTCTGGTAATGTCAGCAGCGCCAGAGCTGTGCATGGCTGGCTTAGCTTTTAAACCTCTGGCAGCTTCTTGGGACTTATTTCTGACTTCAGGGAAATAGAGAAATAGGTGTTGTGGATTTTTTAAAACTTTATCTATGGCGGCGAATGTGGAAGCAAATACACTGGAGCCGTAATCCAGGTATGAGTTTGTCAGTGAAGGTATCTGGGAGTTCAGACGTGCGTGTGTTCCTGCATGCAGCTTGGGGATGGAGAGTATATGAATTTAGCACAGACAGGTGTGTGAACTGCAATGTGATGGATGCATATCCAAGAGGTCTAAGAATATCTCCAGATTACTCATGCAGACCCTTTTGGTCTATTGTTTTATTTGTATGTATATGTTTAAATGTTTATTCTCCAAACATAGAGTCCCCATCTATATGTCTGGTGCTATGTATATGTAAACAATCTCACTTGTGTACATCGAATCTTTTTTTTCTCCTTTGTTTTAAATTCCAACATTTTCTTCACATTACAAAAGCATCTCAAAATTCCAAGATGGATTTCCATTGCTCCAGGAAAATATAGCATACAATGTACTTCATCAGTGCCTAACAATATTTTTTTTTATTCTTCAATGACTTTGTATTTACTCACTCAGTTCAAAGAGGGATGCTTTAATGCATCAGCTGTCTCCACAAAGGGAGTACTTGACAAGTTCCTTCTACAGATGAGGAGGGAGGAAAATGTGACTGACAGTGCTAGATGAGAGTTGCACAGACATGGGTTGGGTCCACACAAGCTCTGCAATCCAGTGAGGTGGCAGCTCTCCCTCTTGACCTAACTGAACGTGCTTATCACTGCCGAACATGGCTTCACACTCCGGACGGAGGATGAACTGGATTTATTTCAGATTAAATTAATCCAGTCACCAATGGCCACTCAGGCCACAGGACGAGATAAGCTTATTTGAAGTAAGCCTCTCCGAAATGGGAATCCTTAGGACCAGTTGTCTGCCTCTTGGTGTGTTCCGCTTGCTTGTGTGGACATTGCAGCACTGTACTGATACCACTGCCATCTCACTCAGTGATGTCTCACCAGGAAATTGATCTGCTGGCTAAAAAAATAGTTGCAGAAAAGGCGTTGTCTGACTAACTAAAGGCAGGGGAATTCTCACTTATCTTCCCTCTATTCTTATATCCCTGTCATTATGTTTTATTTTTTTTCTTTCTTTCTTTTTTTCTCTTTTATACCCCGTAGGCCTCACAGCAAACATCTTACTTATAAGGCTACAAAATGTAGCCCCCTCCTTTTATGGAAAATGCCATAAGCGAACACAATGACCCTCTCCCACGAATCACAGCATGTTTATTGAGGCAACCATATCACCTTAATGCCATGGTGACTTGCCTTCACCCCCTATGCTCGTACTGTGGGTGTTGGTACCTTCTGGGTGCTTTTGTGGCAGAACACTTAGGGGTCAGGTAGAGCACCAGAAGTCTTTATGTTTCTTTATAAATAATAAAGCTATCTTGGATGCACTTGGAGATATAGGAGGGAAGGGAGATGGGAGTATACTAAGGAAAAAATAACTTCATTGAGAACTCATCCTAAGCCTAACTAAACACCATAAATAATGATGAAACTGGAGGAATTTTGTATGTGAATGGGAAATGTGACACTCAAAAAAAAAAAAAAAAGCAAAGCTCCTATGCTATCCTCTGTAGCCTGTGAATAAACACTGTCCAAATCTAGTTAGAGCCTGGATTTTTCCTAGGATTTTCAGAGGAACCCGTGGGAATTGGGATTACTCCAGAATTTTACATTGTATTTGAGTTTTTAAATGTTGGAGTAAAATGTCTGCACAAATATTCTTTTCCTCTTTTTTTTTTTTCTTAAAGCTTGGCTTCAGTCAGCAAGGCCCCAGGTTGAAGTAGAACTTTACAAGCTGTTCTTAATACAGAGGATTTACATCAGGTTAGCTAACTGCTGAATTTTTGTATGCTAGGCAGGGTAAAACTCATTTTCTTAATTTAAGCATCGAGGTGTTCAGCATCTAAGTCTGAGCTAGTCACACCAGGTTTCCTCTACAGATGGCAGGGAGAAATAGGCTCCCCCAGAAGATGTCTCATTTCCTTCTCAAGAGCAGTGTCTAATCCGGGCCAGATGAATTGCCTCCCGAGGTAGCCACAGCTGCAGACTGCAGAGAGAGATCCGGGTGATTATCTCAGACCTCTCACTGTTAGACATCTAAAGGGAAGGGAGATGAAGCCCTGCCCTAGCAGCTATTATATTCCAGTGGGTCAGGGTGCTTAACAAAGTCTGTCTTCTCTGCTAGCTTGAAAGACTCCATCTTTCTTACCAAGAGACAATTTCATGCGCTTAAACAAAGTACTAAGGCATGAAAGTACAATTTGAATCTGTTGTTTCGATAGGGTTCTGTAGGGCTAGTTAAAGAAAAGGGCCATGGGATGTGCCCTGGATCTCACTGAGGAGCTTACATTAGTATCTGAGAAATATTCCAGTAGACTGAGCAAGAGGGCTGCGTTCAAACCCAGCAAAAGGATACAGTTTTTAGGGGAGTGCATCCATTTACACCCAGTCTACATTTGGCATGGGGAGAAGAGCAGTTGCCCCTTGATCAGGACATATTTGACATATTGAGTTACCTCCCTATAAGTGATGGAGTAAAGATGGAATACGTTTGATATGTAAGAGTAGCTTCCTATGAATATTAAAGCATAGGGAAACTTCACAGACTAAGGGGAGAGAAGCCCCTGCAATTCATCCGTGCAGACTATGCTGAGTTTGAGGTTACTGACAGCTGTAGACTTCCCTGAGGGGTCACTAATGGCTGTCTTTGGGCTTTTCCTAATTTTCTGCTTTTCTGAGGTCTTGGTGGATGGAAGGAAAACCCTTTCTTGAGAGAATATGAAGTCCCCATTACTGCAGGTCTTTAGTAACAGCTTAGACAAACTTGTGTCATGAAATGTTTTGCTCTTTTTCATCCTGCTGGGGAGGCAGGAGGATTGACAATGGTCATTCAAGATTTTGTCCGTATATGTTCTCAAATGCTACTACTGCTAAAGGACTGTTTTTCACCCAGTGCTCTGCAGATGATTTGAACACACTGCTTGGAAAGATTGCAACAAACACATGGATTAAGAAAGGAAAATGCTATAAACAAGCACAATGGAGAGGGATGCAATTAATAGATGAATGCTCAAAGCCACATTTTTATCCATGTGATGTAATGAAAATTATTGTGCCAGGAGTTGCGTGTTTTTGTTCTGCTTTCAAAAAATCTAGCAATCAATCATTTAAAAATAAGATTGAGGAACAGTATTGAAAAAGATGATCAATTGTATCTGTACCGCCCAGTCTGAAAAGTGGCCAGCTCCCATGTGAATCCCAGTGAATGCCCTGGAAGTCACTAATCTACAGGTAGAGTGCCATGAAAGCCTGGTGTCCCTCGGCCTCTCCGCTTCATGCTGCTCCTCGCTGTGTCTTTTTCTGCTGAACATTGCAGTACGATGTGTTAAATACTCCCATCAGAGCAAGATGGATCTCAGCAGGGTTTGCTGGTGTCATCTAAAGTCATCTTCCTCCTTTCCCGAACCCACTCTCTCACTAATTTCTTGCTAGATTGTTTATACTCAGAAGATTTCTGCTGCACCCCTTAAAAGAGGAGTTGTAATTGCTGATCCAGCTGTTAGATGTTCCCCTCAGTACAATCTGGAAGTCAGTAAACAACCAGCTGATGTTTATCATCACGATGCAGAGGAACTGAATGGTACTCCCTGATTCCTCCCTGGAACGGACCAGAGGGAGCGCTGAACACCTGTATTTTTTCTTCTGTGCAGGCTCAGCATTTGCTTCCAAGTGCATTTCAAAGTCAGTGTCTAGGATTTTCAAAGGTGCTCGCTTAAAGGAGTGACTTTCTCACAGCCAGAGGGTTTTTAGCTGAAAGGATGTTGTTGCAAAACAGAGAAAATGTTTCCTCTTGCTAGGAACAATGTCTGTGTCTTGATTTCCCCATATGGTTTTGCACTGCGATCTGTCCTAAGACATGAAGCTAACCAAACAATGTAAAGAGGTCACTTTAAGACATGAAGAAGAAAAGTAAAACAGTAAGAGGTAAAACTTTAGCTCAGTGGGGCTAACTTAAAAACAGCAAGATCAGCAATTGCTTTATCTGCATCGAAGATTTTGTTTTCACTTTTTTTTTTTTTTTGGGGGGGGGGTGGTAGGGGGCAATTGCCATGAGGTGTGACTCAAGGAAAAGAGCTGAGAGAAGATTGTCAGACAAGCAACTCTGTCAGTGAAAATGTGTCAGGTTAGAATATCTCCTCTGATGGAGACAGTCATGAAAGCCATGAAAGGCTTCTTTCTATTCTGAGATGGGGCATTCACCAGACATTCGATGTGAACTTTGCTAAAGGAAATATGCCCATGGGTCTCCCATATTTTGAGTTTCTTCTTCGGTCTATAAACTTTGCCCATGTGACTGAAAACATAAAGCATCAGTGATTTATTTGTGACCTGAGGATCCCTGAAAGCAAACTCCCTTAGAGCTCAATGTCTGGCTCTTCTGGGCACAGATTTGGTGAATTGCAGAGAATAAAAGAAATGCAGAGAATAAAAGTTGCAAGGGAGAGAGGGCTGAAACTAATCCAAGAGTGAGACCTGCCCTTTGAAGAAAGGTGGGCATGCTGACCTGATAATACTAGGTTTTAAATGTCTAAAAATATCTATGTGCAGCTTCTCTGGAGTCCACTGACTCCACAAAAGGAGACCCACATCCCTAGAGAGTCCCTTCTTTCTGCCTTAGTTTTTCAGTACAAGCTTTCACTGTGCTGATTTCAGCCAGGAGCTGATACAAAGGAAAAACTCACTGGTCCCTTCTCTGTTCCCACCACTGTGAAACCACAGGGATTATTATCATTCCTCTGGGAAGCACAGAGAGACATAGAGAGGTGGCCTCAATTTATTACTGTACTACATAATGTCAGAGACAGGCCTCTCTTGGCTGCCACAAAATAATCCAAAAATGTCACACCAGGGCTTGGTAGCAACAGGTCAAAAATCTGCCTTGATTTGGACCAGGTAGAAAGCAGGAGAAATCCCACTTGAGTACTTACAGTTTTTCTTATTTTCACCAGCAACAGGGAAACATCTCAGCTTCTTCATCAGGAAAGTGATTTCTGGTTTCATTGCAAGACCTCGATGCAACAGGTAGATTCTCTGCTAATGTAAGGCACCAATTCCAACAGCATGATAGCATTTATATCCCAGGGGCCAGTGTTTTGTAAAATCAAACCTATAAAAATTATTAAATAGTTCTTTGAAATTAAAATCAGGTTTTAACATCTGTGGCAAACAGAGGTTGTGCTCACATGCCACATCTGCACCTGTGCAAATGCCACTTAACCTAATGTAATTATTTGTAATTTTAACTAATTACCACTAAGATCAGAATCAGAACCATCATTTTCTTCCTCATTTTTTCTTTTTTTTCCTCCAGATCATGAGCTTTCTTTCACTACAACAGTTTGTGACTTTTACAGAGCAGGCCATTTAGGGCTAATCTTCAAGAAAACCACAAAAAACAAATTCCCAAGAACTCAGCATCCAAAATGCAAACATGATTTTTAGGGCAGCTTGGATCTTATTTAACTACATAAAAGAAGGGGTAGATCTTTGTTCATTCTCTGTAACTAGCAACTCTTTTTATGGTGCATATCATCAAAAGATCACAAAACACAGCAAATGGAACATTTTTTTTAGAAAATCTAGCTCCTACTGTGAGCCTTGAACCTTCTGAAAGTGATGAGAGAATGTTGCTATTTCATCACTATGCCAGGCTTTTTCTCCCTTACTGTGGCAGCAGACTCAGGTTGTGTGGCAAGGAACCATGATTTTTCTTCCCAATATTTATCATTATTAATTACATTCCTCATTAATTTGTATACTAATGTTATTTTTACACTACTAGTCATGAATTTTGGATTAATATTAATAGGGATTCCACTGTGAATAGTTGGGGGAAGGACAGGATGTTTTTATAGGTCTTCTTACAAGTAAGGTATGGATGGGATTCCGATACATTTTATTTAAAAGGAAGAAGCATACTGTAGATAAGAATAGTAGGAACTAGCTACTATGGTTTAAATGAGAAATGGCTTGTGAGAAAAAGGAATATTCATTAGCATGCCAAATGAGACAATTCAAGGAAAAAAAAAAGGAAAGTTTTCAAGCACTGATTTCTTCTCAACAGAAAAAGGAGTAGCAAATTTTACTCCTTGATTCAATTATTTTGCCATTGTATTGTAAGGAATGGATTGACACCCATGGTTGGCATCCTTCTATGTCCTCACAGCACTCCTGAACACAGATGGCTGCATTTTATTTTTCAGTATTTTCTGGAATTGCCTTGATTTTGATGATGTTTCTGGAAAAAAAAGGAAAAAAAAAGCTCTGGGATGGCTTTCTGATCTTTACCAAAAAGAGAGGCTGTGATCCCAATTGATATGAAACAGCTCCTGAGCATAGAGAAATGGAAGATCCCTGATCTAGACATCCATCAAAAGAAAGTCCTTAAAACTACTCTTAAAAGCTCCCAGTAAAAGATAGTTCAAGATCTCCTGTGCTGGTTGATTCAAGAACTAACCTTTTTTTTTTCATACCTAACAAATCTTTCTGCTGCGAATTAAAACTGATACTCATTGTCTTATGACTTCAGAGAAAGACCGATCACTGTCTTCTGCTGGATATTAAAGCTGAACTCCTTCAACTTCTCTCACAGGTCCTGTTTTCTGACACTTTTCTGTGCTGGTTTCTCTTTGAATCTCTCCAATCTGTCCACATTATAAAACTTGCTAATCCAAGGACCTCATACTCCAACCTCTTCAATGTCCAGCTGCAGCAGAATATGTGATCTGCCTGCTATTGCTTTCCAGAACAAGATTTGACTCTTTTACTGTCAATTCCTATTCATATTGCACAGTGCTATAACCTCTTGATCCCTTTCCTCTGTGCTTGCATCAAGGTAATTATTCTCTGCTTTGCAGACGTGCTCGTGATTCTTCCCCCTAAGTAGTCATTTGCACCACTGTCCTATTGAATTTCATCTAGCTGATTTCCTACCACTCCTCCAACATATCAGAATCATTTTAAATTCTATTCCTGTCTCCCAAACTGCTGGCAATCCCTTCCTGCTTACTATCATTTGTAAATTTTATAGATATGCACCTTAGTACATCATCCACATAGATAATGAAAATATTGAAGAAGTGTGGAGCTCCGATTCTAATGACCTTCCAGTTTAAGAGAGAACTATTCATGTGTAACTTCTCATCCAATCATGGTCCTTTCCTGTGATGATTTCCTCTAGATCTTATTTTCCTAGTTTGTTTATAAGAAAGGAAAGTAGGACTGTATTAAAAGCAAGATACACACAAATGCTGCATCTTTCCTAGCCTCTGTGGCAGTGCTGTGTTAAAGAAGAAAATTAGATTGATTTGACAGGATTTATTCTCAGCAGTCCCATGTTGACTGCACTTTTTATCATTTTATTATCCTCTAGGTGCTTATAAATTGGTTGTTTAATAATTTATTCTATTATTTTCTGGGTTAGGATGACTTGTCTGTAATTCCCTCGGTCTGCTTTTCCCTCTCTTTAAATATAGGAACTATGTTTGCCCTTCTGTGGTCCTCTGAGCCCTCCCCAGTGTCAATGAATCGTTGAAGATAATTGCTAATCATGCAGAGATTGCAGTGGCAGGTTCCCTGAGAATTTCATCAGGTTGGACTGACTCATATGCAACAGTCACCTACATGCTCTTTAACCTATTTGTCTCCTATCGTGCAATGTTTTTGTACTTCACATATTCCCTGTTATTTTTTTTTCTTCTTGCTCCTTATCAACTAATAAGCCCATATTTCTTCCTTTTTGTTCCTTACAGAGTCCAGCTCACTTAGAGCCTGAATGTCTCTTGATTCTCCCCTTGCTCATTTGGTCTATTCTTATATTCTTACCTAGTCATATATTATGGCTTCCAAAATTGGTTAAAATTTTATTTTTATTTGTGAACATATTTTAGTGTATCTCTATTAGTCATTCGCTTTTCTTTCTGAACTGGTGTAGTTTACTTCTGTGCCTTTATCCTGGTCACTTCTAGCAGATGCTGACTGTGGTTCATCTCTTCCCCACACAATCTCTTGTGAAGAAAATCTAGCAGTTTCCTGCATTTGTCCCACTCAGTTCTCTTCATTTTTTTCTTATTTTTTGCCTTCTCTCTGAACTCCAAATCCAGTTGGTTTATGGTTATAATTTTCAGTTACCTGCTTCAACTATCTGATTTACAACAAGTACTTCTTGGTTAAAACTTTATTAAGCAGCTACTTGCAAAACACAGAAACAATCCTGATTGCAGAGAGCAGCACTGTAAATCTTTCTCTTCCCAAATGAGTCCTACTAACCATTATTAGGACTTAAGGATCTGATTTTATCCAGATGTTCCTTATGATAGACCTTGTACAATGAGGTTCTTCAAGCCCAGCATGTGAGTAGTTCAGTCTCTCCCTGTATTCATCCATCTGTCATGTTTTGCTCCACTCAGACCTGCAGCAGTATGGAGTACAGGTTGCCATTCCTCATTGAGAGCCATTACTTTGCATCAGTTTCTTAAGAATCACATAAATCACATTAGAAAAAAAGAAATAATAACTCTACCAAAACAACCTAGAGTCACATAGGTGGCAATTCCCCACTACTCCACAATAAATATGCTCAAAAAATGAAAAAAAAAAAAAGAAAAGAAAAAGGAGAATCATAAGACTCAGAGAAAGACCCATCAAAAGCATGGCCAGGGACCCCTGCACCAGCCTGCACGCTTGGAGAATGTTCTGCAGGAGTCTGCATTCCTCCCTTGCTGTGCCTGGGAGCTCAGAGGGCATCACGCAGAGCAGCCCTCTGATGTTCTGCATACAAAATCCATGTCTGCTTTGTCTCTTCTGTGAGGGCACTGGCAGAAAGAGCTTTCCTCGTTCCATCAGCACGTGTTGATCCACATTTTGCCCAGAAGGTAAATTATGTGCAAATAAAACATTCTGAAGCTTCCTTATTCCATGCTTGGTGCTAATGAGCTGATGGGCAAAGTTAGCTCCAAAGATCTCAGCTTGCCAAGAGACCCCGATTTCTGTGAATTAGCCTCCTCCCCAGACAACCAAGCCATGAGACAGGAAGGGCATCCTCTCTTTAAGCCATAAATCATCTCTTTAATTGGTGATCAGATGCTGTGTGAGAGACCTGGCAGGTGCCAGTTCATTGCTGTGTAATTGAATGCAGCTTGCTCGGATGCATCCCTGCCCCTCGTCTCTGCAATATGTTAGAGAATCAATGCAAGCCTTAAGTGTGACTTACAACAGTAAAAGGGAAACACGAGAATGCAGAAGTTTATCTTTCTCCAGAACAGGGTCTGGATGACAGCTGTGGCAGCCTGTGTTGAAAGGCATCTTGGTCGTGCATCGAGACGGGGATCTGACATCAGAGGAACTCCCAGTCACTGACTGTCCTATCTCATCACTGTCACTGGCTGGAAGGAAACGAGCGTATGTAGGTTTTCCAATTCATGGATTAGAAAAGCAAAGGAGAGAAAGTTTTGTGCAATCATGCATCTCCCTCTGTAAACTTAATGTCTCCTGCATTTCATATGCTTGAGCTTTTCAGCTTTCTTTTTTTCATTTCTTTCCATCTCGCTCACATAAGGTATAGTTACAGCATCACAAACATTCAAGCAAACACTGCTTGGTGTAATTGCACCAAAAAACATGTTGGAAATTGGAAGAGACATGCTGTCCTTCAGGACAGTTATTTAGGCCTCAGATATTTTGACCTCCTCAAGATATCAGTCATCTAACTCCGATTTAGGTGACTAACTCCCATTTTAATCAGTAAAAGCCAGACACTTAAATAGCTTTGAAGAGCTGGTCCTCAGCATCTTCCAACTCCAGGATCCAATCACTGATTCATCAATCTCTGGATCCAATCACCAGTGATTGATTTAATGATGTCAATATTCCTTTCTACTCTCTATAATTTCCTGTCCCTGCCCTTTATGACTTGCTATAGGAAGCAGCCCATTATGATAATTCAGCATTGCTACAACAGAAAACCAGGTTAAAAATGAAAAGCAACATTCTCCACAGATCCGAGAAGCATCCGTAGCTGTAGAATCAGTGCCCAGGACATTATTTATTGCATTGTTTATCTATAATGCAATGGCACAGTTTAAAAATTAAATTAGTCTAATTATCCTATTTAAGGAGATAACTCTCCTGTTGTTACCACTCCCATAATTTTCTGCATTTCTATCTCCTTTAAGACTAAATTATCCACTTCTAGGCTTTTTTCCACCCCATATATATCTGAAAAAAATATCCTTCGAGGTATAATTAACTTTTTCATTCAGAATCCTAATTTCCTCTCTCAGACATTTTCTGCAGTGTTTAAACTATTTATTATGCAAACTTAGAGGAGTCAAACTATGAATTATGTACAAATCTATGTATAGGAGTTCTCTGCTAATCACTGCATCTCCGTGTCTTGCAGTTCAAGGTATCCAGAGTGCAGAGAGTGGAAAATCTTAGAGTTGAGCATTCAGCATATTAAAGATATTCTTGCCCTAGAATCATATAATTTAATGTCATCTTTTTAAAGTTGTTTTTTCTATTCTGTTTTAGAATAACTAGCACTATGCTTGCATTCCTTCATGTCATGCTTCCTTCATCTCTTCCACAGTAAACTGCAGTCAGACATACGATGACTTGCAGTGACTTCTGGCTGATGGAATGGTCCATCATTGCTGTTATATTTTATTCTCTTTTCTGTTTTGCGTTCTTTAGTTTGTTTATTCCCCTGGTATCTCTTGGATTTTGAGTTATAATTTTGAGGCAGGGACCATATTTATGTATCATTTAAGAGTATATGAAAGCATTTGTCTTTACATGTTATTTAAGCTTTGATATCACCATAAAGCTTAATGTTGCTGATGTTATTGATTATTACTATTACTAAAGTTACACATGGCTCCAAAACCAGAGTCAGATGACAAAACATCAAACAAACAGAGTGATTGTCATCCCAAGGATATTTCAATCTATGCTTACTCTTTCTGCTAATTAACAGCACATCAATGGCTATATCTGTCGTATCAGCAAGATGTTTGAATCCCCTTCCAGCTCTTCAGTGGCATATTTTCATGTGTATCTGTTTTAGATAAAATGGAAGTGTGTTGCTAGAAGTCACTATATTTTTTCCTCCCAATGCAGGTATCATGAAGCAAAAAGGAAAGGAAAAAAGTATGCTTTTGCTTATTTTTACATACAGAATTGTTATGATTCCTTAGCACAGAAAGTGGGCAAACACCTTGATGCTATGTCCAAAGAGGAAAATATAAATAAACTATTCTTTTAGGACTATATCTTCTCGTTGCATAAGGCAGTAACACTGTAGTGAAGACTGCTCTGATGGGTTGATAGCACGGCCTTGCTGTAATACCTAGAATTCTCAAAAATGACTTTGTCCAAGAAAGTGGGATTTATTTTCCCTATCTTTAGTAGGCAAAAAGTCAGGCATTCTGTGTAACCTGGCAGCCTGGGATTCTTCTAGAAAAAGTACAGAGAAAAATAGGTAACTTCACAAGCTGTTTGAACTCAGTGCAAATATTTATCAGCATAGGTATAAATCAATCAATCAATAAATACATATTTTAAAAATCCTCTCAAGATGCTCATGTGTGTTGCCTATATAAAGGCACACAGGTATAAAAAGAACATAGACCTGACACCTAAAATCAAGGGAGGTAAATCTTACCAAAGAGAGTGAAATACAGTTCCTGAATCAGGGAAAAATCTCTTCTCTAAGAAAACTCTTTAGCCAGGCTTTAATTTATCAGGGTATTAAGTCCTGATGAGGTCAGTGGGTTTTAAACACGGTAGATGAATGTGTTGCTGAGGATGTTTCCACATTCAAGACCCAAAATAAAGATGTTTATTCTTCTGGGATGAAGCTTGACCTATGGAGAAACACCATTAAATGTATGCAGTTGGAGAAAGAAAACTCCGGGTTGTCTGGGAAAGCTCTTCTAACAGTGAGTTTGAACTCAGTGTTTTAACTTGGGTTTGTCATCCTATGAAATGTACATTATATTCTATGACTTTATACACCAAGCCTGAGAACATTGAATATAACCTTATAGATACAATTCATTAGGAAGTAAATCAAGGAACTTGTGAATATGGAGCCAAAAGTGCTATAGGCAAAAGTTGCTCTGTAAAGTCACTTATAATTTTTAGAAGTTTTGAGATTTCATTCTTTGAGGGGCTATAGAGTGTTCTTCTGCATAGAGAAGGTTCCTCCAGTGCCAGGGAAAGAGACCCAGGACACCCTCCTTATGACTCTGTCTGCTTCAGTGTGACTCTGTAAGAAGACAGGACTTGTGACCAGCCAAAAGAATATGAAACAGTATCATTAAATGCTTTTATAGCAGTCTCTCAATTTCTTTATAGTTGTCTTTGCCTCATTACCGAAGCTCCTGACATGCTCTTTTTCACATATGCGTGCGTGGAGGAACATGTTCGGATATTTGTTTCATTTTCCACCCTTCTTTTAAGAGCTCAGCAACTCCAGATATATTCACAGCAGCCTAGCTATAACCCTCGTGAGTTTAATTTAACTCATGAGTCAGGTCAGCTGGGATTCAAACCTGCAGTTTCATGGAACCTGCGAGGAACTGCAGACCTTGTGGTTGGTCCCTTAAGCCATCCCTTTAGTCCTGAAAGTTCAAACAAGCATGCAGCAGGGGAGAAATAATTGCAGAAGAACTCCCAAGCTGGGGCATTAGTAGGAGAGGAAAAAAATCAAAGCAAGTTAAAAATATCCTCTGCAAAGACACCATAAGCCAATGATTCCAGGATGCTGAATTCCTTATCAGGGATGTGCACCATCATTTTTCTTTATTGCATGTCAAGAGTTCTTGTGGCTCCTCATCCTCCTGACAAATGCAGCATGTAGCAAATGCCCTCCCAACCAGCTCCGGATTCTCAGGATGTGATCAAACTCCACTGTGATCAGGGACAGACAGTTTGAGAGATGGATAAGATGGATGCGGTGCAAACTGCTGAGAGAATGAGGCAGAAACCTGTGCCAAGGAGACCTACAGGATGGACTATACCAAATAAAGTATGTACAGCAAGGTTATCAGATAATGTTGATTCAAATCTTATTTGTCATCAGTAGCAACTCCATGAGTTTTTTGCTTTCCCTTCTTAGTTATTATTCTTTTCTGGAAGTCTCTCATTAACCTGCTTTTCTCTGGGTTTGTCTGTGCCTCACTTTGGCAGCTGGCCAGGAGAAACCAAGGATTTAATTCCACAGGCTGTAGATTGTGTCCCAGTTATTAAACCATATTTATTTCTCTGTTTCAGGAGTTTCAGTTTAGGCTTGTTTGTTCGTTTGATTGCTTTTTTTTCCCATCTGTATATCTCTGCTTTTCTTCTTTACTATTTTTCATTTCCATGTTATTTCGCTTCTCCTTCTCACTATGGAAGAAAATGAAGGGAATTTAAGATAGAGTGCCAGAAACAAGACTGAATTTCCGAGTGGAATGCGGGATAGCCTCAGGCCCTATTCGGTGGCCAGATGCTCCCCTGGAAAGAGTCCTAGATGCTCTGTCCCGCTATGCATTGACATTGTGCCAAGTGCTGGCTTGGGCTGAGTGCACCATTGAATGACTGTGCTGGACAGCACATCGACTGTGGTTTGACATGACCCACCGGTCTATGGGGTGAACACTACCTTTGAAAATACAGTGTCCTCTGGGTACTGCATCAGTCAGTGAGTCAGGAATTAAAACATATAAAGGAGATTCATACAACTTAACTTCAGCTGTCTAACTTGGACTACTTAAACTGAGTGCTCAGCCATTGTAGGTTTGCTATAAAGTGGGAGAAGAAAGAGCCTGCTCTAGAGCACAGTTCAGAGAGGAGACCTGAAGCTCCCCTGCATGAGTCTCTCTTTCTTGGTTCTCAAGGAATACCACAATGACCAGCTATCTTGACGTTGTGCTGTAAATCTCCCCCTACTCCTGAATAAAATTATTTTTTTCCAGACACAGATTCACAGTTCTGCATCTTAGAGTTTCAAAGAGGGTTTGGGCATCTGTGTCCTTATTTGAAATAGCCCTTGTGCCTGCTGGAGCATAAACCCACAGATACGAGCAACGGAGTTGAATAATCCACATTCAAAGTTGGGCTCTGTCCAAGTTACCACTGTGAAATTTCTTGCTGCACAACTCAGGCAGAACAGTCTTGAACATCTAAGCACTTCTGGAAAAGGGGCTTTCATTCTGTAAGCTCCATCAGTATCTGTAGCTAGCAACGTACTTCCTAACCTACAGCTTCATATACAACATGTCTAAAATTAAAAGGAATATGTGACTAAATCAAATAGTTTTGTCTTTCTCATGCCAAAATCTTCATGGAAATGTAAGAAGACATATATTGTGAGGGGTTACCTTTTCCCATTGTCCTTTTTCCTCACTGAATATTGTCTAAAGCCTGTAACTGCAATATTCAAAAATTCACAAAACCAACTTCTCTCTCTTGTTACCGGCAAATAAATGCATCAATCCATCGTGTTTCACGTAGTGACATCTCTTTTTATCCATGGAGGTGCTAAGATGGCTCATTCAGTCAAGAGATATTACTCAGAGACTCACAATCCATCAACGTGACATTGAGAAGATGGATAGCAGATTTTTTAAAGGCGTGTTAGTCTTGTGAGTTCTCTGAGAACTGTATTTCAGATCAGCCCATTGAAAAGAAGACATGAATCGAAGGGAACGAAAGATCTCCTCCACTTTTCCTTATCACAAAGTGTAGCTAATATTTGATATCCTAATTAAAGCCTAAAGTGCTGTAAAGCACAGACAGCACAACACCAGGGTAGGCTGTTTCCAGTCTTCACTACATTATTTCTGCCTGAACACTTCATGTTCTGGCATCTCCTTCCTAAATGAAAGAAGAAACAAACCCATGCAGAGATCTGGGCGAGACATTAAATATGTTTAGGTACTTAGTCCTCATTGAAATGTTTTCCAGTAGGTTCCAGGATGGAGGAAATCAGAAGTTCCAACAATGATGTTGGTGGTCCCAGGCAACGGTTTCTCTCTAAGGATTGGCTCCACCTTCTATGAATTCCATCTGTAGTTTATTAAATAATTGCTCCCCCTTTCAGTTCCTTTTCATTGTGAAGTTCACTCCTTTGCCAGCACAAAGCTAAGCCAAGGAATTACTGGTGTCCCCTCAGCAGAAGGTAGAAATGAGAACCAGATGGTGCATAGCTCTTGGGCTGGCACTCTACACAACGTTGAATTTCAATGTCAATGAGCAGTTGGATGATTGAGGGCTCATCCATACACAGAGTTTATTCACTGATCTGAAGACATCTCATCTGAACTGTCACAAACACTTAGTACAGAAATACATGGCTTCAACAGAGCTGCACATTTTGTGCTTAGACCATTAACAAATGTGAATGTAGAATCATAGAATGCCTAAGGTTGGAAGGGACCTCTAGAGGTCATCTAGTCCAACCCCCCTGCACACGCAGGGCCACCTAGAGCACATGGCACAGGGCTGCATCCAAGCGGGTCTTGAAGATCTCCAGAGAAGGAGACTCCACAACCTCTCTGGGCAGCCTGTTCCAGTGCTCTGTCACCCTCTCCGTCAAGAAATTCTTCCTTAAGTTCCCGTGGAACTTTTTATGCTTCAATTTGTGGCCATTTCCTCTGGTTCTGTCAGTGACCACCAGTGAAAAGAGGCCAGCCCCATCCTCCTCACTGCCTCCCTTGAGGCACTTGTACACACTGATCAGGTCCCCTCTCGGCCTTCTCTTCTCCAGGCTGAACAAGCCCAGCTCCCTCAGCCTCTCCTCATAGGGCAGATGTTCCAGGCCCCTGATCATCCTCGTGGCCCTGCGCTGGACTCTCTCCAGCAGCTCCACATCCCTCTTGTACTGGGGGGCCCAGAACTGGACACAGTTCTCCAGATGTGGCCTCACCAGGGCTGAGTAGAGGGGTAAGATCACCTCCCTCGACCTGCTGGAGATGCTCCTCTTAATGCACCCCAGGACGCCATTGGCCTTCTTGGCCATGAGGCCACCCTGCTGCCTCATGGTCAACCTGTCGTCCACCATGATGCCCAGGTCCTTCTCAGCAGAGCTGCTCTCCAGCAGGTCGGTCCCCAGCCTGTACTGGTGTCTGGGGTTATTTCTCCCCAGGTGCAGGACCGTGCACTTGGCCTTGTTGAATTTCATGAGGTTTCTCTCCGCCCAGTTGTCCAGTCTGTCCAGGTCCCTCTGGATGGCAGCACAGCCCTCTGGAGTACCCGCTACTCCTCCCAGCTTCGTAGCTTCGTATGTAAAATGTCTTGAATTTGTGGATCAGGTATTTACTATTGATAGTTATCAGATAGCCTCCATATCAGACCAGCCTTTTTTTCTTAGTAGATTTGTTACTTTCCTTTTTCCCTTGCTATTGATAACAGTATTTTTACAGAATATAAAAATGCTCTCATAGAGTTCCTAGTTATTTACTTTTTTTTTCCCTTTACATTCTTTTACCTAGATGACTGAGTTCATAATAGCTTTCATCTTTGTAAAATCAGTCCTGCGTATATGTGTATCTGTGTGGTTTGGACTTTATTCCATTTGAATGTAGAAAGTGTAATCAAGTGTATGTCACTTGCATCTAAACAACTCTCTGATTTTTAATTCTGTGACTAAATTCTCTTTACCTGTCAAGATGATGAGGTCTAGCACCATTTTCCCTCCTGTTGGATAAAACACTTTCTAAGTTAGGAAATTGTCATCTTCAATTTTTAAAAAACTCAAGGATGTTTTCATCCTGGCAGCATACGATCTCCTTTATATGCTATTCAGATTAAAGTCTTTTTTTCTTCCTTCATATAGGAGAGAAGTGCTTAAAGAGCCAGACGGGGAATCAAGACGCGCTCTGTTCTCTACTGGATAGCAGGCAGGACCGGGTGTTGTGTTTATGTGTGTGAACTTCAGATCATTTGCTTCAGCCTTGTTACAGTCTCAGAAACAATCGATGCCATTTTTGACTTGGGAATATTGCCCTTCTTTCATTTTTGCCCATTGGATCCTTCCTAAATAGATTATAAGCAATGCTTTTAATATTCCAATCGTGCAAATCTTACTATAAGCTTTTCGTAATACCAAACTAGGTCAAATTTATGCTCATATGTGAATAATTCTTCCTTTTCTTATTCCTCCTTTACTTATTCCTCCTTCAACGTGCATCTTCACATTGGTGTGGAGGCAATTAAAGATTTTCTATTCCTTCAAATCTCTTGGTACCTCAATTAATTTGGTTCTCAATGTCTTGATTTTGTGCTAAATTAGTGCTCCCTGTCCCCTCTTTTAAACCTCCCCTTTGTTATTAGCTTAATGCACCTCTGCACCCTGCCTTCTCTACACAGCCTCTCCTCTTAACACTGGCTTCTCTTCCGAAACAGATGTTATCCAAATGGTAGAGCATCTTCTTTGAAGAGGAGGACCAGTATTAGAATAAAGAATAGCATCTTTAGCTTATACCACTCAGCAGTAGTTTAAATTTCCAGAATTTTCTGTCTTCTTTTAAAAGGTAAGAAAAAAAATCTCATCTCCCTCATGAGATTGCTTGCTGCTCCTCCGCTGCCTCCTGTGACCTGAGCTGTCTGTAGCTGGTGACATGTTCCACGGAGCTGTTACCAACAGCAGTACATGCTGCTGTTACCAAGTCCTTGCCTATGAACTTGGAGAATCTTGCACAATCTTGTCACATTTCATGTCCAGGAAGGGTGAAATCAGCACATCGCTCCTTGAATCATCTCTTTCCCATTTCTGGCAAAATCTGAGAAAGGTTCCTTTCTTCTCTGTGACTGCTGTTTTTTATGATTCTTCCTTGTGCTTCATGGTTTCACAGACACAACATTTTATTTGTTTTTCATGGGCAAGTTCAATTCTCTTGCAAACTATGCTCTGAGGTCATTCCCAGTCCAAAGTGGATCTCCATCCCCTTCCACTGGTTCTATCATCACAGATAATTTCCTTCATGACAGTCTGAGAACCTAGAAAAAAATGGATACTTGCAGTTCTGTGAAAATTACAATTTTTTTACCATTTGAGGTTATTATTCACATCCGATTCTAGTCATGCTTTAGGTGATCATGTCCTGCTGGTGCTAGTGGTTGCATAAGGTCTGCCAGAGTGGTATTGGTGTCAGCTCTCCTGCTGAGCTCAAGTGAGTTCATCCAGTACTGCTGTGACTTGCAGAACTATTTCCTCAGCAGAGCGCCTGCCTTCCTGCGGTACCCCCAGCGCATCTCCCATCCGCGCTGCAGAGGAGGGAATGGTGCTGGTGATTTGCCAGACACTGGGTCTTTGTGACCCCTGGACATTTATCTAAGTGCTACCAAGTCGTTCCCCCACCTCGGAGCTGCCCCCTCATGCAGATCAGCACATGGACTTTATCCACGCAGTGGCAGGACACCAAGACAGAGCCTCAGGAGATGGCAAGGTCCAATTCACAGTAAGGTGCTGACTCACCCAGAGTTTCCAGTGACAGATGTTTCCCTTAAACACCAGTGCTTTTAAAAACAGATAAATAATAAACTTCCAGCAACATTTCTGCAGCTCAATGGTGACATCCAGTGACTGGCTAAGTTATTCCCAGGTGTGTATCCTGTAGGGACAGGCCGTCCCTGTTTCTTGGCTCTGAGAGTAGCTCATGTCTCTTGCAATCACATCATGCTCATACTGGAAAACACTTTAAAACAAAATCCCTGTTTAGATTTGCATAATCACTTAATTGCAATGCCTCACATCTCTTTTCTTCTTGTCGAGCTGTGCACTGTGCAGGAAGCAACGTGCCCGTAAGCTTAGCTCAGGCCTAATATACCTGGGAAGGGCTTAGCTCCTTCAACGAAGGAATTCCCATCTTTTAGCCTGAATTTCATGATCAGTGGCTGTTTATCTTTCTTGTGACCCGAAGCAATCTGAAATCTTTTATAACCCAGGTCTGGCAATTACACCTCTGCAGTTACATTGTGTCTGCCTGAGGGTGCAGGCTCAGTGGTGTTATCCTGGGCTATGTGCAAGGCAGAGAAGAGAGAACATTTTGGAAAGGAGCAGAAAAAAAAGCAACACAAAGGGAAGATGGAAAGAATAATGGGGATCAGGGAAAAAAAAAAAAAAGGAAAGAAAAAAATATGGAAACTGAAGGGAATGGGATGAAGCTGAGGGGAGGGAGAAGGAAGAGCTGTCCCAGTTTCGGCAAGAAATCATGCCATTAAGGAATCTGACTGCGGCCGAGATGGCATGTATTGAATATACCCTGTCAGTGCAGCAGTACCAGGCTTTCCACGGTGATAAATGTCATATGCCTTTGCTGACACTTGATAAAGGTTCTGTCTATCAGCAGTGCCAGCCAGAGGGGCCAGATGCCTCATTTTTAACCTTCATCACACTGTTTCAAGCAGAGCTCCCAGAGTTTTTCTCTGTTTTGCCACTCCCTCTTCTGAGTCACTGCTCCCCTGTAGCTCATTCACTGTGTTCCCCTCAATGCTTTCAGCTTTCAAAAAGACCACGAGCAGCAGAAATAAAATGGTTTGACTTAACCCACCTAGGAGAGACACACTGGACCTAGGCTCAGCTTAGAGAGGCTTTCAGTAGGATAGAAGACATGTAAATGTCATGGGAATGTGAAAGCAATAAACAAAAAATTATAAAAACATCTCACTATCCAAACTAAGCTTGCAGCTAAGGAGTCATTGTGCCAGACAGTTCCTCTGCAAGTGTTAACAGAAATGTGCTGGTTTACACCAAAAGGATTTGGCCTTGTGTCTCATACACCCACGAAGAAAGAAATACACAGGCCAATGGTACTGAAAGATTGGATCAATGGAAGTGTCATTATATATTTAAATGTACTTTGGATTAGGCTCTGAGAGCATTGAGAAGTAACTAGCAGCATAAAGCTTCTCATGGGAAGGCCAAAATGCCCTTTAAAATCAGAAACAGATTATGAGGCTTGTAGCCATAATTGGAAAGTGCTTTCTGGCCACATTGTTAGCCTCATTTTAGAGGTTAAACCAAAAAGGGAAAGTGATTTATCTAAGGCGGAAGATCAGCAAAATGCCCAAGTGCAAAAATAGTAAACAGCTGGTTAACCTGGAATAAAAACAGACGGAACACAGCTTAGTTCCACTACAAAATCAACAAACAAAACCCACCTGAATTGCAGCTATTCAGGAAGTGAATACGGAAAGACTGACGGATAAGAATAAATCACACATTAGCACATCAGGCTAATATGGCAGCAAATAACAGGAGAACAGGGTTATTTAGGATACATATAAATTTTTGTCAAGAGAGGTCATTTTTTTTCCCTGTGGGCTCAATGAGACAAACATTCAGTCAGTTCTGAGTATCTCAGCATCAACAACGTATTGACAACTTGGAGAGAATTCAAAGAACATCCTCAGAGATGATTAAGGGACTGGAGGGATTGATTTACAAGGAAAGATTTTATGATCTAAGTGTGATAGATTCATCTCTACTGTAATTCCATTGATGTCAAAGGGCCAAAATTTGCCCTCAATTACAACAGAGTAGATGTGGTGAAACTTTTCTAGAGTAAATATATAAGGTCAGGATTGGGAAAAAAAATCAAACAGGAAAATCTATTAGTCTCTGGATATACCTATGGGGAAATATGGTTAAAATTTCAGGGCTTGTGACATTTAAAATTAGCCATGATAATAGTATTGAATAGTGTTATGTAGAGAACACTCCTTGAGGGATAAGGGAAAGAAAAATATACAAGTGCTAATTTTGCCCTTATTTTTATTATTATTGCCATTTTATGAAAGAAGGATCCACATCCAAAATTAACTTTCTGTGGGTCCATTTAAAAGGAATTTGTCTTAATATAGCCAAAAAAAAATCAGGAAAATAATCCAGCTTTGGCAGAGTGGAAGAAAATAAAGATAGATTTTTAAGTATGTTTTTGGGAGAAAGGAAAAACCTAACAATGGTATCAGCCTATCAACCTACTACAACATACTACAGCTGGTGATAAAGCAGAGGTGAGAAACTGTTAATAATTATGGAAAAAAAAAAAGCAAGTCTATTCAATAACAGTTTATATACTACAGAGTAAAGAGATGGCTCTGAGAAAGGTTTTAGAGGATGACTGAAGTAAACTTCAACTTGATTCGTAATTGGAAGTATGAAAATGATATAGTTCTCGCTACTGGAATTACAGAATTTTACCAGTAGGTTATATGTGATAGTAGAGAAGAACTATTACGCTTTCACTTTTATCTCTAAGACAAAAGTAATGTCTATAACAGAGAGAGAAAAAAAATAGTAGTAGTTTGACAGAAGGGAGAACATCTGAATGGGTTTCAGGGTTTTATATGTCTGGGTTCAGAAATAAATCAGGACAGATAATGTGAAGAGATTGTGAGGAGGAAGTTGGATGCAAGGAGAATATCTGTGTCCACCTTAAAACAGATCTGGAAAATGAGAAGGTTGGAAATGCAGACAAGGGCAGACTTTTTAAAGGAGCTCTCTTGATGACTGACCTCTCTGATTGTGAAGCCACAAGCCTCTCCTTGATAAATTAGTACTCGAAGTATAATCCTGTAAATGCAGCTGCACATATTGCAGTTTTAAGTATTTATAGGACCCCTACAAATTCTGTGGTCTGAGAAACAAGGCACTGGGGGCCCTGCATAGCAAGACTGCTGATAAACAGGATTGAGGAGAGGCAGTTCTGAAGAAAACAGGTAATAAGTGAAGAAGATAATTTTTCAAGGGGAAGTGGAAAGTAAAAGGAGAAGACTGTGTTTAAAAGGTGTGAAGATGCGCGTAGCAGGGAGATCAAACAATTGCTAGATTTGCATAAACAGATAACTAAGAAGTTCCTTTTATTATGACCTCAACCTGCAATTGAAACCACTGAGGTCAAGGAAGGTGAGGGGGTCATTTAGGTTTACCACTCACTTCCAAAGTTGGTTAACAGCAACTGTTACAGGCCAGTCTGCATACCCGCAATCAAGACATGTTTGGGAAGATACCTATACAAACATTAGTAACAGTCATAAATAGTAAGGGAGTTCCCAGAGTGAGGATGCCCTGATAACTGTAAAATTCATGTTCAAAATGCTATACAGAATGACTAATTATCCTGGATTGATAATGTATCCTGACATAAATACAGTGAAAATAATGGAAAAGCTAATACAGGACCCAATTAATAAAGAATTAAGGGATAGGAATAGAATTAATGATTGTCAACATGATTTTATGGAAAATAGGTTTTGTCAAGTAAACCTGATTTAATTAGTAGAGGAGATTCCAAGTTTGACTGATAATCGCATTGATGGACTTGACTTCAGTAAAGCCCTTGACTTAGCATCACACAGTATTTTGATTTAAAAAGTTAAAGCTAACCTAATAGGAAATGCACTAAATAGATTAAGAAGTGACTAACTTGGAGAGCTCAGAAAGTAGTAATTAATGGAGCTTTATCATAAGCATTTTTTCCCAGGGGAATTCCCATAGATAATTGTATCTACAGTCTGTAGAACTCAATACTACTAGCAAAGAATTCCAAATTAAAATACAACCACTGCTGCAACCGCTACAGCTGTGAATGTATCAAAGCAAAGTTTGATCAAGTGCTAAATGATGAGGTTTGCAGTTGCTTCCAGGCAATGGACAGGATTGCCTGGCAATTAGGTCCATTTAGGAAAATACACAGTTACAAAGAGTTTTCAGGAAGGAGAAACACATTCCATCCCTGGAGAATGGTGGGAAACGGCGCCCAGAAAGAATGTAGGTGCCAGAAGACAGTGCTTCAGTGTGAGCTCTCACACTGGTGCTGAATATGCCCTGGTTCCCATATGCAGCGTTCACCACCGATGCCCTGTGGGGAGATAAGAGACGCCCCATCCCAGACACCCGAGATTCCCTTTTCTTGTTTTTCATGGATGCCTCTGCAGGGTCAGATACACAGTTTGGAGGCTACTGTCTGAATCCTAAATCATCCTCTGCTGCCTGCCCTTAATTCCCAAGGCTCTGGCCTAAATCCTGGCCATCTGCAGACAGCCGCTTCTTTGCAGCTTTCCCTCTAGCAATTGTGTTTAGCTCATAACCTTATAGTTTTGATCTGCACTGTTAAAACCTAGAGCTTTCGCCTTTTGTTCTCCAGCTGTATTGCCAGCTTCAGATCACATCCCAAATAACTCTCTGCGCTCAAAGAACTGAAACAAGCTTTAATTTTCCTGAGGATCTCCTGATCAGAGACCCTCGTGAGGGTGTTTTTCTGCCCTCCACCCTTCTTTGTCGTCCTGCTACGTCTGTCAGATCATGTAATAAACAAAATCCCAAAGAAAAACAAGCACTTACATCTCTCCCCCTCCTCTTCAGTTCTCCACCCACAAATAAGTGCTGTGCTTTTAGTGCACTTAGTGTTCTCGGATTATGTTAAAATATACCAAACATATACTGCTCTGCTCTTTCATGAAAACTTTAAATTGCTATTTCTGGCTCAATGCAGTGCTTGCCTCATTCTGCAATAAAAGGACTTAGAAATGCTGTTCTAGAATAGAGCAGGATTTGAATCTTCCTTGTTCGTGGTATCCCAAGGGGCTTTACAAGCACTGACTTAGTCACTGCAAGTTTAGGCAAATGCAGGGCCCGTTGTGCGTGCCGGGAGAGCTCATGCACCCAATGCCCAGGCTTGTGTAAGAGCCATGGGCTGGAGAAGGGAGCGGAGCACAAGCTGAGCAGGACATTACAGCAATGGGGTGTCCAGGAGCCTGAAACAGCGATGGAGGGAGGAGAAGGAAGGAGGAAACACGCGGTGTGCATGGCAGGATTGCAGCAGAGGTGCAGATAATCTCGGGGTATCCCCTGCCTCGCNTTGTTCGTGGTATCCCAAGGGGCTTTACAAGCACTGACTTAGTCACTGCAAGTTTAGGCAAATGCAGGGCCCGTTGTGCGTGCCGGGAGAGCTCATGCACCCAATGCCCAGGCTTGTGTAAGAGCCATGGGCTGGAGAAGGGAGCGGAGCACAAGCTGAGCAGGACATTACAGCAATGGGGTGTCCAGGAGCCTGTAACAGCGAGGGAGGGAGAAGGAAGGAGGAAACACACGGTATGCGCGGCAGGATTGCATGGTACAAATGATCTCGGGGTATCCTCTGCCTCGCTGCTCCCCAGGAAAATCCGTCTCATTCCCACGGGTGAAGCGAGGGTTTGTGTCACCTGTATATCCGACACGGAGCGTGCAGGACACCCTGATGATGGGCAGTGCCGTGGGAGGTGGGATGCCCTTCTGCAGGGCTGTACTTTGCTATAACTCTGCAGAGCAGGGCAAAACAACACGTATTGCCCTCAGAACCCATAGCATGAAAAGAGAGGTTTTGTTTGAAATTGTTTGTGCAATTTCTTAGTGTATGTGTCGGAATGATTCAAAAGGAACAAGCATTGCTCTACTTCCAGGCAGTATGCTCTCAAAATTTGGACTTTTTTAGGGACTTAGCATTAGAATGCTAAGGAAATGAGAATTTCCTCCTAAGGAATTATTTTTTTTTCAGTGTTTTTAAACATAGATTATTCCTAGCAATGTAAACACCTATAGGAAGGTGCTTACTCTGATGGAAGTTGGATTTTTTTTTTTTAAGTGTGAGTTTTATCACTGGTAAAGGAGTTTATGAGAAATTGAAAAATAAGTACAACCTCTCCTTGAAAAAAAGCAAAGGCTCAACTTAAAAGACACTCCCTCTTCTCCCTCTTTCCTGAGAAATATGATTCAAGTCCTGTTCTGAGGTGATGAGGACTTGAGAAGCCTTGAATTGGAGATTATAAATGATAATGCAATGACATGGAGGTTAGCGTGTAAGTCAGGAAGGGACTTGCACAGGAGGGACGGGGATCATTACAGCTTTTCAAGCTGCCAGCATGGGGGAATAAAAAACTTGTTCAAGCCAGAATGCTGCCAGGGCTGTTACATTGCAGCCCAGTACAAATCCACTGGGATAACTGCTAAAACTTTTCTGGTTTTCTTTTAGTTCCCTATTTCTACTTTTACTTTTCCTAATATCCAAATGGTAGCTGTGGCCATCACATAAGTGCTTTAGAAAATATTTCACTCCACATTACATGGTGAGATTTGACTCCCTAACTCTCCAACAGTGTTTGTCTTTGAGCAATACTCTCTTATGGGAATTTTGGTTCATGGTCCTTACCTGTAAAAAGGCCCAACTGTTCAATTTGCAGCTCCTTCCTGTGCCTGCACATTTCACTTGCTTTAGTCTTCTTTATCCCGCCTGTTATTAAAAAAATCTACTTACTGCAACAGGACACTCTTCTGAATTACATCTGGAGCCCCAGTCCCTGGTGCTTCCAATGATGGAGAGCAACACTTGCAGGAGAGAAAAAAAGGAGAAGGAGAAAAGAGAAGAACACAGGTCATGGGGCCAGCATCTTCTCAAAGTCAGTATTTTATAATACATCTGATTAAAAGAGGTAAACTCAGATCTCAGCAGGCAAATCCACTGATGCTTTGCCATTTTCCAGCAGCCCCAGTGCAGATCAGCCTGCGGTTGTGGGGTACGGGTCTTGCACAGCCCCCTTTCCTGCTCTTGCTTTTGTGCACTGTGAGGAGCACATGAAGTTCGTCACTCCAGTGGCCAGCTGCAGAACAGATGGGTTGATCATGCCCTGCATGTGTATGGAAAGCATCTGGAAGCTTAAGGAAGTGAGAGAGAGCTTAAACAGTAGGGAAACAACAGTGCTCCTGTGTAAAAGAACGGGTGGCCATAACGTAGATGATCCATAAAAACAGACAAATGCCTCCAGACTAAGGTAAATGGTAAACTCTTGAAAAACTACCTGTGAGAGATTATGTAGGTGGAACTTTGCAAAAGAAACCTCTGGGGTTTACCCTAGTGTGAGCAGTTGCTTTAAATCATTTGCCAGGCACTTGAGAATTTAATATCAGCTTTTGATGCAGTATTTTTCTAAAGTGATTTTGGAGATTACATGGAGGGAAAAGTTAAAAATAGACCCGAATGGGAGGGTTTCGTTGCAGTACCAATCTTAAAGCCTGAAAAAGTCATGAATGCCTTGTTTAAGAATGGAGCCCTGGCAGTATAGGATATCATTTCCCAGCTTGAAAGCACACTGCAAAGTTTTCAGTGAACTGTCTAAAAATACCGACGTACCGATCTCGAAGTGGCAGATGGAAGTGCTGATAGGCTACAGAAGAAGGAAATACTTTTAAATATCCTTTCAAAGAGATATCATTTTAATGGAAGAAACACAGAGATGAGTTTGGATCAAAGTATTGATCCCAGATATCCATTAGCAAATGCAAAGGGTCTGTTCCACAGACCACGTGAAAATGCTGATATTTGTGCTCCCCTAAAAGTGATCATGAACAACTGTAGAGGGTGTGGAAAGAGGGGAAAATAAAGCCTGAGAAAAATCAATGCCAAGAATATCTTTAGCTGATAGAGATCTAACAACCTGGCTTTCCTGAATGAGTGGTTGGGAAAGGAAAGATATCTTTTCTCTCAATACAGGAACCAAAAATACCCCACCATATTATACCTGACAGTTTTCTCCCCAAATGGTTAGAGAAGTGAACAAAACCTCCAAGACTTACTCTTGAAAATTTATGGATCCAGAATAAAGGAGTTATTCTGAAGCTGTTTTTTGAGTGATAGAAATTAATTTTCCCCTCTACCTGGCCAATATGAAGCCATCCACATTGTATTTGCAGGAACAGGAAACTAATATGACTCCATTCAATGCTATTTAGTTTATGCTTTCTAAGAATCTGGCTTTATTTTTCAACTTCTCTCGGTCTGCAGATTTTCACTGTGTGCTTTAAATTGTTTCCACAGTAATGCAAAGCAGCCAAAGGGTGGAATTTAAGCAGATGATAGTTGTTGAGATTTGAGTAAGAGCTTGAATTTGGGTTTGGGTGCCAACAGTATACGCCTGTTTTCCTGGTTGATATCTTTGAAATTGGTTCAGTCGCAGGATATAGACATTGGGAAGACCCTTGAAATACACTAATCTGACTTCCTGGACTAAGAAATATTCTTAATTCTGAAGAAAATGGCAGTGGAAGAAACTATGCCAGAACCTATAATCTCCATACAGAAGGAGATATTTGTTTCCAAGACCAGACACATTTCCCTGCTGTGCCCTCCCTGCACATTCTGTGCTCTACCAGCTGCCCCTCAGAATAAAGTAATAAAAATTCAAATTAGTTTTTGGAAAAATATACCTATGAAGGAGAGACATCTCCCGTCATTTTAATATCATACCGGGTTAATAATATTAAATCACCAGAGGCCAAGGAAATGTCACTGAAAATATCTAAGGCCCCCCCTCAAGAGTGACGAGACTTTCAAGTAGCTCCGTGAGAATCCTGAATGGGAGGGCAAGGACTGGCAGGGCCACCCTGGCCTCTAAGTTAAAAGCATTTTGCAGGGACCAGCTTCTCATTTAATGAACATGAAAAAATGAAGAAAATAAAAGGATATGTAATCTTCAAAATGAAATTAATGTTGCTGAAAATGAGCAGGATAGTTCTGCAAACGAAGTCTCCAATTGATCTACCAAACCAGCAGGAGACAGGACACTGTTGGACTAGCGTCCAGGCTTTAGCTCTGCCAAGGACTGGTTCCTCAGCTGATGTCAGGAGTGAGAATTTTACTGAAATGAATGTAATTGTGGCCGCTTTCACTGGCCGTTACATTTGCTTGGGTTTTGACCCCTTCACAGGCTGGCAGTACCGTATTTCCACACCTTGATCCATTTTTGAAGGCAATACAACCAGCCGCAGTGGGAGACTGTACAGTACATGAGATCGATTCCTGGGCTACGGGCACTACCCCAGCAGNTGTTGGACTAGCGTCCAGGCTTTAGCTCTGCCAAGGACTGGTTCCTCAGCTGATGTCAGGAGTGAGAATTTTACTGAAATGAATGTAATTGTGGCCGCTTTCACTGGCCGTTACATTTGCTTGGGTTTTGACCCCTTCACAGGCTGGCAGTACCGTATTTCCACACCTTGATCCATTTTTGAAGGCAATACAACCAGCCGCAGTGGGAGACTGACTGTACAGTACGTGAGACCGATTCCTGGGCTACGGGCACCTCCCCAGCAGGAACTTGACAGAAATCACCTTGCCGTTAGGACCATCTCAGTCTACTGAATAGAAGGTACATCCTGGTGGATCTCATCAAAGCCAAGGAAACCTCTCAACACACAGGGACCATTACTTTTCACAACATATTTGTCCTGGGACAGCACCATATGCTGACTTCCTTCCCCAGGATACTCACACCCCTGCTTCCCAGCAAATAGTGCCCCTGGCCGTGAACCAAGTCACACAGCAAGAGCACTTCATGCGAGCTGAGCACTTTAAAGAGGTTTTGCACCAACTGCCCCTTTTGAGTATTTCAAGTCTGTCACAGAAGCAACCTGCTTTAGCTCTCTGCAATGTGCCACCAGCACCAATGCCACTTTCATAATAAAAATCAATCTAATTCCCTCTATGTTAATAATTATAGTGCAGTTTACAGCGGTTTAGGAGCTGATTGGCTAAGAGTAATTCTGGAGAATTCTTGAAAGGAGTAGGAGTATTATGTTGTGTCTGAAGATTGTAGAACAGGATCAGATGGGTTTCATCTTGATCATAACAGGACAAATAAGGTTTTGTTCAGCGTGATCCAGATGTTTCTTTCAGTGAAAGAAAAAAACTGTTGCTTGCTTTTGTTTATTTGATGTTTCCCCTCCTTACATTCACTCAAAAGAGAAAATAAACTGATAAATTCTGTTTTAGCACTAACAAATATACCAACAATATGACATGTTTTCAGTTGAATTTTCAGTTCATTCCATTTTCCATTTCATAATGAAATTCAGTTCAATTCAGATATTCAATAGTAATTGGAAATAGGCTCTGGAAATGGCATAATCTAGTTCTCAAAGACCTAGAAATTAGCAAACAAATAAATAGAATACACACAAAACTAAAGTAACCACATTATGTAAAGATGTAATAAGTCAATTAAATTCATGCACAATGTGATTCTTGGCTGATGGGAGAGTACAAAGAGAGAGGTCAGATCCTGTTTTCAAAAAGAAGCGTCATGAAAAGGGAAGCAAATGGAAATGTCATTATTGAACATTATGATGAGAGATGAAAGGAGTCCCATCCAAAAAGCACCAAGGGGGTGAAATGTAAATTGTTCAGAAAGGAAGCAAATGAAAGGGGATGTGATAAAGTCAGCGATGAGTAAACATGGCAGGAAATGCAGCTCAGGTTCAGACGATAACAGTAATAAATAGTAAAGGGTGTGATCCATAGCCGGCAGACATCAACACGGTTCCATCTCTTCAGTGGGGCCGCACAGATTCACACCCGCTGAATGCCGCCCTGTAACAGCACTGAGTCCTTAGGTAGCTCTTTCATCTATTGAGAGTTCGCACAAAATTTTACCTTCACCCACAGATTCAGCGAGGGGTGTGTGTGTGTGTGTGAAGAGCTTCTGGCTTTTCATTTTTTCCTCTAACTCTGACTGTGCATTTTGGTGGTTAAAGGACAGGAGGGCAGTGTTGAAAGCCAGAACCACGGCGTCTTCAGACAAAAGTGCTCATGCTTGAAACCTCTGAAGATTAAATAATTTACCCCAAAACAGATGCCTCCAAAATGCCTAAAGGAGTCAAAGGACTTGTCCATACAGAACTATGTTTGACTACATGGTACCAGTGGAGCTCCTTTGATGAGATACCTTGAATACAGAAAAAATACATAGCATTGGGTTAATCTTCCATTGGGACTGCTTCACAGATCTCAAAGACAGTCAGTGGAAGGACATTATTTTAAAAGAAAAAAAAAAAAGATAATGAGAAATATTTATGTCTAATAATATCAAAATATCGAAAGGGCCTATTTTGGGTTATCTTTATCTAAATCTAAGTTGACATCTATACCTGTGACACCTGCTGGAATTCTCTACATGGGAAAAGGTGAAAGGGAATCCCTAAGCAGTGCTACATGCCTGTACTGCTGCGGGGTTTTCGGTAGTAGCTACATGTGAAATGAAAGCCCTACAGAGACATCATTTTCTTCGACAAGTTAATCATTGCATCAAGGTAGTCCTTCCTCCCTGCTGATGCATAGCTCCGCTGCCTGCTGTTAAACTGTCGAGTGTTTCAACTCAAAACCAGTTGCCATTCATTTATGAGGAGGTAATCCCTGCGCTTGGCATATGCAGGCTTGCTTAATATGTGAAGCTCCATGAGATCCACAGGGACGGAAGGTTCTCAATGGATGCTCGTCATCGTCAAATGCAGGATGATAGTTAATTAGCTTGCGTGTCTCTTGGCACCCCATGAGAATAGCCATTCAAGCCTGACAGAGATAACTTGCCTCAGAAGTGAGTAATCCTGATAAACGTAACTGCAGGACAGGACTGCAGAAATAAGAGAGGAAGAAGGAGATTCTCTCCATATAAGATTGTGAATTCTGATCCAGCTTTTACCATTTTATATCTTACCCTCACACGCTGAATGGAGAGAAAGCCTGACATGATATTTGCTGCTTACATCTCCCTAACGGTATGCTCCAAATGAAATGGAAGAAATAGTAAAGATAGGTTGAAAAATCTGTAGTTTATTAAAAAGTTAACTACAAATGCTTAGCACCTGCGACAGTCTGATCCTTTATTTAGATGTTTTTGAGTGAATGCAAATTCCTGACTGCAGGCACCTACAATTAAGAACGATGTCATCTGGCTGCTACATGGCTACCCCAGAAGCAGCAGCATTTTAATTGTTACCAGTGCAACCTGCAGACTCCCTGTATGCATCTATTTATCAGTGATGAGGCACCGTGAGCACTAGCTGCACATAAGGATGATTTCCAAATCTGGGCCACAGTTTGCAAAACCTGCTGAGGAAAGAGGTGTTCTGTAAGATGTTATTACTAGGAATTTTTAAAAACCTTGAAGGTTATTATTGTACCAGATTAGGTAGAAATGTTTAATTATGATCAGAGAAAAGGTTTTTGGCCTTTTTCAAAGGATAGAGCCTTTATTGATTTTATTAGTCAAAGAAGGTGATAATTTTTATATTAATAACCAGAGAGCAATTTCTCTGTTAAACAGTGATTATAAAATACTAACTGAAATACCATTGGAAAGTCTGGGGAAGGTCACTCTTTTTTTTCCTCATTTCTTGTAATCAATCTTACTCTCTCAAAGACGGCAGAAATAGAGCAATGGTCGAAGCTTCTGAACTTGGAGGGAGGTGGTGGCAGTGCCTGCTCTGCGGGCTGAGCCTGGATCAAACGAAAGCCTTTGATTGAATGAGCTATAATTACTTGTCCGATACCTGCAAATACGGTTGGCTACCTGATGTGCCTGCTAAACGGCTGCGTGTCTTAGGCAAACATGTCCGTGGAAGGTCCTGGTTAAACAGAGATGGAAGCAGGACAGGAGCGATTTCAATCAGCTGAGCTCTCCGGCAGTATCCACCTCTGCCTTTGAAACGGATGGGAGCTGCTCCCTGATTATCTTTTGGTTTTCTAACATATAATACGGCTCAGGCAGCTGGTCCTCAGGCTTTATTAGACTTAGTTGGACCTTTGATTTTTACTTCAGTTTTTAGGAACAAACCAGGTAAATACAGAGCTGGGAGCTGCTTGCTGGGTCAGGACGGCAGCAGCCAGTCCAGCATCATCTCCGCAGGCGGATCCATGCCCGGCCTGAGCGGCCCGGCAGAAACCATCCCTGGATGTCCTGCCCACAGGGGGAAGTTTCTTTCCTAGCCCTCATCAATTAGTGGCTGCTTGAAGTTCTCCATCTCATACATTTTTTATTTTCTCTGATAGAATTTCTCATTATTCATATGAATGTCTAATCCTTCTGCGAATCCTCCAAAGCTCTTGGCTTCAATAATGTCTGTGGCACTAAGTGCCACATGTTAATTTTGTGCTGTGTTGGGGAAGTATTTCTTTCTATTAGCTTTAAATCATTTCCTGTAAAAAAAAAAAAGTTAAATAAATCATAACAGAATACAGCTTTGCCTAGATAGGATGTGTCTTATCCTAAAAATGACAATTACTATTTTTTTTTGTATACTAGGAAACTAGGAAACTGAATGAATGGATGAAAATGCTCACTTTTGGTCACTCACTTCTAGATTTAATGACAGAACGTAGGTGTCCTACTTCTTATATTCTTTCAAGAAAAAGAAAGACATGATTCTCTCCATATACTGAAAACTGATTTAGACATCTCAGGTTTTCGTGTTCATTTTAAGGAATAATCTCATTGCCTGGCACTCAGAAGGAAAAACAATAGGTTTTCCAGACAATACAGAGACTGTATTAGAAGAAATGTCAGGGATCAGATTCTGCCAAATCAAGTTTACTATGATCCACTGGGAACCAAAGATAAACTTTCGAAAAACAAAAAAATAACATGTTGAAGCCCCTGGGAATTCTCTGTACTGGACAGGATTAAAATAATTCTGACTTTTCTATTGCCAGTAATCTCTGTGAGGATATTTGATTTTCCCTCCCCATAAATGACTTCATAATTTTTAGTTGCTGATTTTATAGAGGCAGAGCGATGAACAAACTCATGCAAAAGACTCTCTACTTGCCAATATGCAAAGAAAAACTATGATAAAATAGTCCCCACTCTCACAGCATAGACTTCCTTCTCATGCAAAAAGCAGCTGGAGATGGGGAATTACTTTTCCTCCATTTCAACTTATGTGCTATATATTGGCTCTGGAAACACTTTTAATCATACAGGGACAAAGGAGATGGAAAATAATCATCCTTACTTATCTAAGTGTGGTATTTAGATGACCCCCATTACCACAGTATTTGAGTGCCTCCACATATTTAATGTATTTATACTCTAAAAGTCTCGTGAAGCAAGAAAGAATTGAGACAGAGAGGAGGTGACTCAATCAGGATTGCAGAGCAGTTCTGCAGCAGCGCCGACTTGAAAACGGCCCGTCCAAGCCTTAGCCTAATGATCTAGTCCCTGCTGTGCCCTTCCTTGTTGACCAAGGGCTTACAACCTACTTCATGTGTCTGTAATGAAGGCATTTAAAAAAAAGAGAGAAATATCTCAGAAAATGCCACTCTGAACGCAAGAAACTTTTCCTGATGGAAGTCACAGAGTTAGTATTATGAAAAGGGTCCCTTGCTTTTTTTTTTTTTTTTTTTCACCAAACAGGAACTATTTTTTCCTCCCAGCAAGTGCTACATGGGATGGAAATGCCACTTCCTCCCAGGCTCAGGTGGAGAAGAGTCCCAGTGGGACCCGACCACAGTCACATAAGACAGTTGATGGAGAAGAGAATTGACAGAGGTTTCTGAAAATGCAGGTGACCATGAACCATCTTCTCCTATGGAGAGAAAATGTTCTGAGAGGAACTAAGAAAAGGGCCAAAACTGGTCTTGATTCTCTTCATGGTAAAATCTGCAAGTCCCATGTGAACAGAGTCTGTTATTACTCCAGTCAGAAGATCTTTCCACTTTTCTGCAGTGCCTTCTCTATCCTTATACATACATCATGTCTTTCCCTTGTTAACAGTTTAATTTAAATTAATGTTTTAATTTTTCAAACAAACAGTGACATTGCTTATGAATGCATTACCACTGAATAATCTCTGGAATATCAATTAACTTAAATCTAAGCTACAAAATCTTTTTAGTCAGAAGTGTTCATGCATAGAAACAGATTTGTTTAAAGCAACCAAATTAAAGAAAAATTGCAGCTGTCAACAGAGATCAGCGTTTGCAGGGAGTGCTGGCTGTGTTCTGGAGAGGAGTGTGGTGGCCTCTATGCGGTCTACATTGTAGGTGTTCCGAAGGAGTTGGTAGAAGGTCATACATTTGAGTAGGACTCCAATGGAACCACATTTGAGTAGGACTCAAATGTGACCAAGAAGATTGTTAAAAGGGTGATTATTAAAAGGGTACCATAAATGTCTGCGAAGAAGCAGAGCTAATTGTGTGGGAGGGGAAAGTTAGAGAGTGCTCTGAAGTTTGTCAGAGGCTGAGATGCTATAGGAGAAGGCCACTTAACTGGCATTCCAGTCAGCATTCCAGGAAAAAAGTGAGAAATCCATCTGTCTTTCTGGAAGACTCAGACCTCAGCCTGCAATCTGTGGTCAACACCTTCATGATCGCAGATGAGTTCAGTCGCTCACATCTTGCTCACAGGGAAGACGACACGTGCCATGAATGGATGCTGCAACCTGCTCACAGGGACTGAGCTAACTAATGGAAGCTGCAATATTTCCATCAGTGTTGGAGGAGGTGGGAAGCCCTGAGCAGTCAGGGAAGACAGAGACATTATTGATGCTTCTATTACTGTCCATAATTGGTCACTGTGGAGAAAAACAAGTACCCATAGAGTGGACCTGGCCTGGCCTTTTACTTCTCAGCAGACAGCAGATTGGTCATTCTAGTCACTGCCAATGAAAAATGAGGCTGAAATCTTCTTCTTTTAGTGCATGAGGGACCTTCACTCAGTCCCTGTAGCAGGAGAGAATTCACAGGTCAGGGATGAAGCTGCCGCCCCTCTCTGTGGGCTCCAGAAAGATTCCCATGTGCCACATGGGGACAGGGGAGGGGGAATTGATTTGTTCCTTAACATGAGCAGTATGTGTTGAAATATGAAAGGGCGGATAGGATGGACTCCTCAGAAAGGGACAGGAGTTTAAAAGTGATGGACAGACCACAGCAGAGAGAGATGTGTTAGCCCAGGAGCGCTATGAGGCAGGGACCTTTCAAACCAGGCAATAAAATAATGAAAATGGTGGAACAAAGCACAAAGGGGCAACTTTGACTGGATGGTACTGAGGTAGGTACAGATGCACAAAACTGCAATGACTCAGATAAGCCAGATACATGTACAGATGCAGAAGAAGGATGACTTGATTCTAAAACAAATCACAAATAAAAGAGATATTTTCTTCCAGCAGTAGACTAAAACTGGTATTTATAAGGCTGGGTGATGATGGTCAGACATCTGCAGAAATCTCCAGCTTGGTGTAAAGCACAGCTTGATGTAAAACAGAGGACAACCAGTGGAATAAGCAGACCAGGCATAGAGTAGGACAAGCTTTGCTGGTAGGTTATTGTTGGCCTTGAGGGAGGGACATCCTCTTTCGTGAGGCTAATGTGGCCCCAGGAGAAAGAGGAAGGTTTGTGTGTCACCGTACAAAGCTGGCATGAGACAGGCTATAAAAATAACTCATCTGTGGCCTAAGATCATGGTGTAGGTTTTGTGGTAGAGGAATAGTAATCCAAAGTACAAGGAACCAAAATCTTTTTCCAAATTATTTTGGAAATTTTCCAAATTTGGGGGGGATATTTTTTTCCTTAATAGTACCTGCCCATTTAGCAGCCTAAATGTACACAGAGACCCTAACATGAGCCCACCTTAATATACATGGTCCTCATGATAAGGTTCAAGAAACAGCACTTGCCTCCCTCTTACCACTCAGAAACCAACTTGGGCGGCGAGCTCCAATGAGGAACGAATGTCAGAGAAGTGCTTTAGAACAGGTTGCAGATGCTCGTAATAAATCTATCTGGATGCACTTTGAGAAATGTAAATCACTTAAATTATTAAAGTGTTTGGGACTTAGGTAAGCTCAGAGCTATTGCAGTGGAAACCACTGTAGCCTAAAGACAGCAGGGCAAGAAAGGGAAAAAAATGTTTTAAATTCCAGCTATTCCACTTGTGCTGTAGCTTGCAATCACCACCAGCAGCTGTACGTCTTTACTTAGTGGAAGACAGACCTGAAGTATTTTGGGGTATAAGGTGGCAAGGAGCGTGGAAGGGAAATAAAGACAGGACAATAGTAGCAGAGAAGTAAGGGAAGGCAGTAAAAGCACTTGACTGTGAATCAAGGAGTGGAATTGAAGAAAGATATAGATATAGTGACACATTGATGACACTGGTAGCTCCTCGTTTTAAAATGAAGCCATGATATGTATAGAAAGGAATGCACAAGCATGGAAAAGGTATGGAGTAGAATTCAGTTCCACTTCTGCATCCAAGCCACTTCAAGTGTGAGAGGACTAAACCAGCTGCAGGGACATGTGCATCCAGTCACTGATTCTGCCCATCCAAACCTAGGACTTCATGTTCAAATGTCATGTTCAAGCATTCACCTTGCCGTATGAAGATACTAAGACAAACCAAACATGATGAAGAGCACAAAATGGCCATCCACAAATGTTCTCCATAGCAAAACAGTGGATTATTATATTAGCAGGTCTTTATTGACCAACATGGTTTCTTATTTCCAGTTATTCAGACAGCTGCCAGGCACTAGTGGAAGTGTTTTCTCTTGAAACAGTTGTGCATGATGGTGTTTAGGGCAGAAAAGATGTTGTATCTGAGAAAATATTATTCATATGTACACAGAACCAGAAAGAATAGCAGTTACCATATAAGACAATCTCATACAAAAATTTAAGAAGCTTCATCTTAAATCTGTGTAGGTTATTGGACCTGGTTATCCCTTTTCCTACCAAAAAGATGTCTATAATCCAGCTCTTCTTATGGTTAGGAATATCCTCCTAATTACCATCCTCAATTTATTAATGGTCTGCTTATGCCTATTTGTTCTTGTTTCAGCATTGTTCTTTAGGTTTAATAGTGCTTTTCCTTCCTTGCTGTTACGCCACAATCTACTTATATGCAACAATCACCTCCTCTTTTTCAGCTTTCAGTTTTGCTTGGCTAAAAAGCTAAGCTCCTTAGTTGTGTCTTGTAAGAAAAGATCTTCATTCCATGACCATGACTTAGTATTCTATTGTTTGAAAAATGCCTGTCAAAAGTTCATTATTTCCTTCTCCTTTTTCCTTGGCTAGAATTCAGATTTTTGAGCAAAAATCCAATGTAGCACTTTTGGTTTTTGTCCATTGCTACCACCACAGCAGAAGGACTAACTCAAGCTCTATAAGCAATAGAGCACAGACAAACTGTGCAAGCAATTCAATCATCAGGGCAGTTTAATTCTACCAACCCACCTGAAACCTTTTTAATTTGTTCTTGAAACACTTTTTTTTTAAATCAAATTCTGCCTATGACATAGACATACAAATATTATTTGCAAAAAAAAAAAGTGTTTATTCATCAAAGTCAATAGGAATTTTTCTAGTTTGAATAGATCAGGTCCTATTCAGTTGCAAATGGTGCAGTTCAGAGAATACTGAGGCACGGATAAATGCTAGACTTTGTTGATATGATATCTTGTGTCTTTCTGTACTTAGGGGCTTTAAGAATTGATTAACTGAAACCCTTATCAGGAAGGTAACTAGTATAATACTCATTTTACTGACAAGGAATATAGAGCACAAAAAAGCTTAGCGACAGACACAAGGTTACACAGTGAATTAGTGGGAGGAATACTGATTCCATCTTCATCTCCCTGGTATGACCATTAGATACACACTCTTAATCTGAATCTTCCCCCAAGCTCTCTGCCTAAATTCAGTTTTCACTTGTTTTTTTAATATATTATCCCCTGCCTTTCAACATTTTTAGTCTGCCTGGAAGTGATGGGAATAGCACTGCCTATAGACAAAAAGTTAGCCTCAGCAATATTTTAAATATGACAAGGAAAAAAAAAAACTCACTGAAAGAGCATTTCCTCATAAGGATTTTCAGCCTGAATTTGCAGCTTCAGAGAATTGAGCTAAGCCACCAAATGGCTGGGTGCTTTATATGAAGCAAACCTCTTAAGGTTTTGCATTCATGCATTATTAGTAGTTTCATTCTACATCTAAGTGACTTATAAGGCTTCTAATTACCACAGTATCTTAATGCCTCATCTTAATGTATTTATCCTTGCAGCAGCCCAGTGGAGCAAGACAGTCTTTAGACTCCTGCCCTGTGGATGATTTTTGTGCTGCAGAAGGCATCAGAAAATGTAGTCTTCAGGGTGACTGCGAGGTCCGTTATCCTCTACTTCCCATTCCAAAGGCAGTCATCAGATTGAACCCTTTACCACCTGCACGAGCCTGGGCCTTTGGGATCTATACACTCAAGTTACATACAGACTCTGCTGTGGCTTCTATAGAACCAGCCTGGCCATGAGAGGCCACTGTGGCCATTTACACCTTGCAGAATAGGCATATTCAGGTGTGCAAATATATTTTTACAAGTTTAGGGTTACATGACTTGCCTGAGGTCACCCAAGAAGTCTGTGGCAGAGAGAATTTCACCATGGTCTTGTAACCTCACTGGTTCTCTGGCAGTCACATGCTCTGATTGCGATGAGAATGAAACATGCAGCAAGGCATGAAAAGCACTAACATGAGGGCTTCATTTTGTTGCTGCAACACAACAAAACTTGAAACAACAGTTCTAAGATAACACCCAATATCTGTGTTTTCTCATCAGCTTGAGAAATGTTTTTCCCAGTTTCTCCTATCTCCAGTTTCATGAGTAAAATGAATGTGTGAACCATTGGTGTTCAGAATTGCATGCCCCTACAAGGAGGCCATTTGATCACAAGTCGAGATTGCCCCCCTGTGCCAATAGTGGTCCTCTGGGGCTTTTAGATATGACTGAGTTAGTAGTACTGTTACCTGAAATAGTGCTGAAATCCTGATCTAGCCCTTTTGTCCAGGGGCAAATTCTACCTGTACTTATTAGAATCAGTAATGCTCACCTAGTCCAGGAGTCTGGATACCTGAACATTTATCTCCATAAACTTTCCACTCCAATAAATAATTTACCCCCCAAATGCACTTAAATTAGATCTATAATTCCACCATAAGGCTCTGGTGGTGTGAAGAGACCTCCTGACTTTGCTCCAATCATTTATAATGCCACCATAAGCCATCAGTGGAATTGCAGCCTTATTATTTATAGCACTGCTTATATTGTTCCCTATATCGTTTATTATACTCAATTGGAAAGGTCCCAGCTAGCCTGTTTGAAGGGAAAAGGCTTTCCATTCCATGTGGGCTGTATAAAGCAGAGGGAGGGTTGAATAGAGACTTCTTTAGGTGTCTGTTCTACTTTCCCCCTGAACAGGGCAGATTGAAGAGGCCAAAGCAGAGTCTGACTGTTCTTCCATAAACCGTGGCAGTTCATGACATGGGCCCTGAGCATCCCTGACTTTGCATTAACCTGCTTTGTAGGTCCAGCAGGAGTTTGTGCAGGATGGGGCACATGAAATGGTCACATATCTGTGTCCCTTTCTCCCACCTGCTCTCCTGCTCTTGCACATGCTACCCAGATCAGAGCTGCATCTCCGCTACTATGAATCACAGGCTCCTTCCTATATTAGAAGCAAATCAGAATTACTAAATCAGGGATTCAGAAAAGGAGAAGTGTCAGATTTAAGATCACAAAGGTATCCCTGGTAATTTTTCTTTCTGGAATTTTTAATGACATCACCTCATGCTCTCTTTACCACAGTCATTTATTTATTTATTTATTTGGTACAGCTAGAACATGAGGGAGATCTCCCAGGTGGCAGGAGGGTCAGCACTCATATTCCGGTAGTTTACTCTCCCTCACAGCCGAGGAAGGCAACGATCATGCAGCAGCACATGGTTGCTCAATAAAACACGAGCATCAGTTTGCCTTTTAGGGCACTGCAAAATCCTGTCAGGAAAGAGGGATTAAATCTTGCAGCAGGAACATAGAAAATAAGACTTTTGTGCCCCCCGCCCTTTTCCTTTAGATAATGTAATATAACCAGAAGGCTTTTCCAGGTTAATTTAAAACTTTTTTTTTCCTGGTAGTTCAGAACACGAGAGTTCAATTAAGCAGGACAACAACTTCCCTATACACCCTTCAAAAAAAAAAAAAAAAGAAAGAAAAAGAGCAGGCAGGCAGACACACTTTGGGGATTTAATTTTTCTGGTAGAAAAAAAAAATCTGAGGAAGGAGGGGGGATATGACTGCACTGCCTTGTGAAATCATTCATTTTGCACTGATCTCGTCAGCCATCCAAAGCTCTCCTTAAATAAATGCAGGGATTGAGGTTTCCAGAGTCAGACCCGTCTCATCCTGCAGACCTTGGCAGTAGGACATGGGAGAGGATGGAGGGCAATCTGCAATATCTGGTCCAAATCTGTCTCGCATGTGCATGCTGCTTGGCCAAGAAGGACGGGGTGGTTTTAAAAAGCATTTTTCTTCACCATGAAAGGATTGCCAGGAAATAAATAGAAGTGCTAGTGTTGCTGTTGTATAGCCGAGGAAACTGAGGCTTGGAAAAATGATGTCACCCAAGATCAAAGCAAAAGGTCAGGGCCACAGTTAGCCAACTAACTGAGGGGTCTTGGCACGCTGGCTGCTGAGCTAGGGACAAGAATGTGTGTCCCTTCTTCTCCCAGATACCACTGGGGAGATTGGGACAGGCAGCTTTTGTGTGGTCCTCGTTTTACAGTGGGAAGAGCCCTGGACCCTGGCCCTGGATGATGCCTCCAGCCGTGCCCGCATTCCTCTNCAAGATCAAAGCAGAAGGTCAGGGCCACAGTTAGCCAACTAACTGAGGGGTCTTGGCACGCTGGCTGCTGAGCTAGGGACAAGAATGTGTGTCCCTTCTTCTCCCAGATGCCATTGGGGAGATTGGGACAGGCAGCTTTTGTGTGGTCCTTGTTTTACAGTGGGACGAGCCCTGGACCCTGGGCCTGCCATTCCCTGGACGATGCCTCCAGCCCTGCCCACATTCCTCTGGCCCAGGGATGGTTTCCCAGCTGCTCAGGACATTGGCACAAAGAGGGCTGCCTGCAGCTCAAGGTGCTTTAACAGCGCAAAACCTTCCTAAGCAACCGGTGCCTTATCTGGAATGCCAGAGCAACCAGGCTGTGGCATGACGTGGGCTGGATAGAGCAGACCAAGTTCAGGACTGTTTTCTTGAGCAATCAGTTTTATGAGGGAAGAAATAAGGACTCTACTTTTACATCTCTGAATACCAATAACTGAATAGTTCAGGCAGTGGGGCCACAGAGAGCTCCAGAAATGTCTTTTTTTTTTAAAGTCTTTTTCCCCTCCTGTAGTTGCATTGCAACATATAGCAGATTTGGTGCTCTTAACAAGTTACTATCTGGGATTTTAATGAAAAGGTATATGTTACTTAAGAATGTTGATAACTCCCACCGTGAAGTTACTTATGTGCCATATGCTTATGTCTTTTGTTCTATCGGTAAAAAGTAGTGATATGAGGAAAAAAAGGTATTGAAGCTGAAGGAAAAAATAAAAGTAATGCCCTTCAGTCTCCTGTATTTTGAAGGATTTGGCTCTGACACTTACCTGCCTTGTTGTCATTGTCATTTGCTGTGTCTGGTTCGGAGCATGGCAGACAGGGAAGGATGTGGACGTCCCACGGGAAGCCACTGAAGTCTGTGCAGTTGGGCAGCTGGCTGTATGGCAGACACCTTTGGGAAGTATTTCTAGCACTTTTGGTTCCTGGATGGCTATTGAAAATCAGGATGGAAAAAAAAAGAAAATCTCTCTCTCCATATATGTATTACAGCTTTGGGAAAAAAATTGCAAAAGAGATTGAAAGTGGGACAGGGAAACATCATACTTAAAATTTTTGACAGTCTTTGCTAAATCTGTATCTGCTCTCTTCTCTCTTCCATTCAGAAACTTGAATAATATTCTGACACAGCTCATGCAACACCCGTCATCCCATAGGTCATATAAAATGAGCCAGGGTGCACTTAAAGAAAATATGGCTACCTACCTCTACAAAACTTAATTAGTTTACCCTTAGTAGACCTGAATTTTGGTAGCCTTGGCTACTCCTGCTTAATTTAGCTTCTAATGAAGTGTCATTGCATCTCAGCAGCTTGCATACATTTTTTTACACAGAACTGAGAAACAAATATGTTACCTTATGTTATCCTTTCCTCAGACTTGCCTGTGATCAAAATACTCCACGCTATGTGAGTTCAGGACATGGGCAGACGCCAGGGTAGATAGTACAAGTGCTAGAGAGATTGGAAGCCGAATTTTGCAGACCCTGTTTTTTTTTTTTAATACCGTTAAAAATATATATTCTGTTTCATAAATATTCTCTGAGTTGGAAAGGAAAAGAAAGGAAATAGGCTTATTACTTTGCCCCTTTTCTGTCATTGAGATTTTGTTGACTTTCAGTCATTCCCCTCTGTGATGTGCTGTTTTGCTTGAGATTTCAGGTGAGCCCAGGAAGGGACTGTTTGTGCAATCTGTAACTATTTCTATATAAAAGAAATATACTTTCTAAACTACATCAGCACTGTAGCACCCATGCTCCATAGCTCTGTTCGCTCCAGTGTTTTCCAGATTATGTTGTAGCTGTTTAGGCTGCACGCTTGCTTTGCAGGTGGACTTTGATGTCACGTAGATACAAGTGATTGAAAAGTTCTGGTTGTTTCTCAAGAACTGCAGGCCCTTTTTGCCTATTCATCTCTCATTAGCTACATTTCCTCTCTTGCTAACATGGTATATTTAGACAGGTTCAGATTATTTTTTCCCGAAGCTTTACCTAGACAAGCCTTGCAATAAATGGCTCTCTCTTCAGAAGATTTCAAGATACTGATTGTAGGACTCTTGAAAATCTTATTGTGAAGAACAAAGTATTTGAAATCACCACTGCGACTGAGCAGCTGAAGACCCACTACCTGGTTTGGGATGCAAAGGTGCATGAAGGAATAACTGTATCTTGTGACAAGGGCTGTTCAGTGATCAGACCACTGCAGACTTTTTTCAAGTGACCTGATTTTGTATTTAAATGTATTAAACTTCACTCACAAGATGATAAGGGCAGTGCAGGGAGGTCATGTGGTGGGCATGGATGCAAATACAGTCGTATGAGATGCCAATCACAGCACCACAATAAGGTGCCCTCGAGCCTTCGAGAGGAGCAGTGATGAGGAGGCTTGAATGGCTTCACTCTGAGGACCAAGCTGATCCTCTCCTGGCAAGAGAAGCCTGATGGCAAACTTTTCTGATCATAAGAAGTGTACGTCCAGACTCATTTTCTCATTCTGTAGAGCTTCAAAATAGCATTCACCCTCCCCCCTCCTCCCAGGTTTGGGGCTTTTCTATCACAGATCTCTTTTGGTTCAAATGAAATCTGATTTCACTCAAACCATTGCCTATTTCTATGTGAAATTTAGCCCTCTCACTTCACAAGGGGTAAATTTTCCCTGGAACGTTTGCATTGCCCTGTAGTCAGCAGGAATGAAATTGTCTGACTATACTCTCCCCTTAGGGACTCTGATGAAAATGAGATGAACCTCTCATGAGGACCTCCCAGCAAGCACAATTGAAATATCTCTGTGACTGCAGTAGTTCTGTAATGAATGAATTAATTGATTTCACCCTCAGCTTCTTCTTCATCGACCCCGCTAGCCCCACAGTGAGGAAGGAACTTTGTTCCAGTTCCAGTTTCCCTCAAAGTGCTGTTCTATTTAAAGGCAGATGAAATCGCTTCAGGGCTCAGGGTGGGAATCCTGAAATTTCGGCCTTGGATGGCAGCCTGGTGGTTCAGAGTTCAACACTGAATTTAGACTGCAGGATGAGAACCTGCTCCTTTCTACCATTCCTGGGGCCTCCGTAACAGATGGAAAGTGGCTCTGGGACATCTGATGTCCCAAAGGTGTGTCTATTGAAGATGCATGGTTTCTTCCCAACAGTTTGAGGAGTTTTTGTGGGTAGGTAGACTTCCTGGTAGCTCCTGTTCTCTCCTCACTTCTTAATCTGATCCATCTTCTGGGACATCACTCTAGGACTCCTGCACCTACCAAATGCCTTTCTCTCTTTAAAAGGGGCATGCGTGCATGTCTGCTAACCTCTGTGCCCAGTGACATGACCCTACCGGCTGCAAAGGTGGAGCAAAAATACTTCTACATCTAATGAGGTGTTTGATAGGACTGTGCATGGCAATTCTGGAAAAAAAAGGGAAAAAAAAAGAAATGAAATGATTCACTAGTGCCTGAAAATAATGTGTCCCGTTCTCATTTCCAGGCAAACAGCTCCCCCTCGAGTCACTGCTTCTGGGTATCGTCACGTGGTGCCTTGCATGGGCTCCTTGGCTGGGATAACCAAACTGTTAGGAAAAAGCTTTGGGGACTCAGGTCACTGAGTTGCTGCTAAAAACCCAAGATTATTCTCATACCCTGAGAAGCAAGTTGCACATTGCTGAAGGCCTTGTATAGGGCATGAGATACAACATCTTCTGCTCAGTGTGTCCCAGTCAGCACAGAGCAGCTCTAGGATTTATGTCCCCATAAATTTTAACCATTGCTATGAAGTGACATTTTTTTGTGCCTTTCAACAAGTCACGTGGCTTCTGCCATGCCTCAATTTGCACGTTGTGTTCTGTTTCCTTTAACTAGTTCTAATTAGCTTTCCAGCCCCTTGCAAAACATACGTTTTGAATAATCCCCTTCCTCAGGAGAAATTGCTTTTATAATATCTGTATGTTAAATTATTCAAGGGAAACATTTGGATGTTTGAAATTTTCAAAATGCTGTTCCACCTCTGGTGAAATGTTGAGATCCTTGATTTTGACAACTGGAAGTGGATATTTTGAAGATTTTCATAGTTTGGGGAAATTAAAGTATTTCATCGCAGTTTGGGGTGAAACAGTTGCTGAAAACTAGAAATATCCTTCTGGCTAAAGTCTGCTGTGTGGACATCTGAAATATTCCCCTTTCTACAAGTGTTCCCTTCAGAGTACCGACCAGCAGCATCATGAATGTGTTAAGTAGGATTGGCTGTGAACCTCAGACCGTCTTTAGCAATACTCCTATTACTGGAATTTGGGATAGACCAATAATGAAGGATTTCAGGAATAATTTACGGAAGGATTCACACTCTGAAGCTTGCTTTGAGTTGCCCTTAGCTCCCTGCTATCATCAAAGCGTTTCTCAAGTGCCCTGGTACTCAGCTCAGTGCAGGCTACACCCATGAGGGGCACCTGGGAGAAAGGGTTTTAGGTGGAGAAGGCTGTCATGAGCACAGATATATTCTAGCTGCAAAAGAGGAGTGAAGGCTAAGACTTTGGGACTCCATTGCGGGAAGAGGGACGACTTACAGAAAATACTGCAGAGAAGCCTCAGGCAGCTTTGGACAACTGCTAGCTACATCTCAGGTCTGAGCTTTCCTCTCTCACACTTTTCCTTTTCCTGTTATAAACTAAGAAAATGGACCACACTGGTGGGAGCATTGGTATAACTACACAAGAGACTTTGTTCTGTTGTTAAACAGGGATAATGAGAACAATAAATGGAATGTCCTTGTGAAGGGGGAAAGGAGATACCAGAATCACTGTTAACCTTCCCACTTCCACCCTGGTTTGTGTAAACACATTGCTTCCTTATCCATCCATTTCCATCTATTCCATCCTCAGGAACAGTTTGAATTCAGCATCCAGAGTGGAATACTGGGGGCCAGTTGGTTACCTGGGGCTGTTTGTGGTCCAGACCTCGACCTCAAGATAGGAAGGAAATGCTCTTCTACTGGCATACTGCAGCTGTCCCGTTCACTCTTTCTCTTCACTCCTTTGTCTGACGCTTTTTGCTTTCCTGTAAAGCAGAATTATTTTGACTGCATCCTCCTTGAGGACATTAAATACCATTTAAAGCAGGATCATAGCCCCTAGAGCTCCGCACCGCACATGGACGGCTCAAGCTGTGCTTGCTTCGCTGCTTGCAGGCAGGGAGCTGCTTTCTCCAGGCAGTGACAACTCCCTTCACTTCTGGAGCATCTCGGGAACCTGGGTTTCTAGGGACAGGAACACACCTCACGAGCCCTTACGCCTTTACGAGTACACATGTCGAGGTGTCTGCGGTCAGTGAAGAGCTGGGTGCCTGTGTGAATCTCCGTGATTTTTAGTGTGTACCCACACATTATTGCTTCTGAGGAGAAATTGTGCATCAGCGACATGGAGATCGTGCGGAGAGGAGCAGCCTTGAAACAGGAACAACTAATGATGTGTGGCAGACAGACGGGGCCTGGACAAACCGCTGCACTGCGCTGTACATGCCAAGTAGGTTCCTGGCAGCTGGTTCTTCTTCCCATGTCACATCGGATGTTTGAATAGAGAAAAAAATAACACGTGAGTTTTATTTCCAGCTCCTCTCCCTGTTTAGACGGGTGACCTTTTCATAGCTCTAGAGGGCAAGGGAGAAGGCAGCCTACAAAATGTTCGGCCGATGCCTGACAAATGGAAGTGTGTAAAGGAGGTGAGGGATGGCAGGGGAGAGCGAGGAAGAGCTGGGGCCTCTCACGCACTGGGTGTTGGGTCTCATTAGCAAGGGAAGTGTTTGTGTTGGCTCTCATGTTGATAAACAAAATACCCCCTTTCCCTTCCTCAGAGTTCCTCAGTTTCCACCTCCTTTTAAGACTCCTTAGCCCAGAGCAAGCAGGGAGTCCTACCCGGGCCCTTTTAAACTTTTCCCTGTTGGCTTCTCATATAGACCGGGGTCCTCTGCCAGCCTCTGTATTGTTCCCACTACACCTTGTTACCACTGATATGAGAATTTGGGCTACAAATGTCTTCCCAAAGCCAGTGATAACCTATCTGACACCTGAATAACTCAAAGCAGGAAGCGTTCAGACCTCAGCTTCATGTTATCTGAGCCACCAGAAAGCCGAAAGGGATTGTAATCTGATTGATCCTGGCTACAGCCCCTCAGCAAGGCTGGAATATAGTAGATAGAAACACGACTTTCCGCTGGGCGAGCGAAAAGAGCTGGAAGCAGTGACTGCTTGGATTACACCACACAACATCGTTGTGATTTGTACCCAACGAGAAAATTGCACCAGGTTTGATTTTGCAGCTATAGGTAGCTCAGATTCTTCTGCATCGCTCAGCTCTGGGAACAGTCAGACGAGATGAGTTTTAGTTGAAAATCGTATGTTTTCTAAAAGCTTTTTTGAAGTAAAATGTGGTTCATCAGTTGTGGGCTTTCCGACTAGATAAAGTTTACAAATAGATCTGTTCTCCTAAAAATCTCTTCCTTGATTGCAGTTTTTCTTAAACCAAGATCACCAAAGTGTTCAGCCTAAGCTGCAAGACCCCTTTTCATCTGGGTAGGACATATTTTTTTCTCTAAGAGTGATCATGCTGACAAAATCTATGATTTTAAAGAGATTTTTTAAAAAAAGAACAGTTTCCATGTTTGTTTTCCATGGAAGATGGAGAGACAGCACGTTTTTCTCACTTACTCTACATAAAATGCCTCTTAATTACCACATTTGAATAAGGAAGGGTAGAAATCATTGAAAATATCCCCCTCGCTCACATTCCCCCATAGCAGATCCAAACTCAAAGACCCACAAGTCCTTTTTCAAGACTGAAAAGACTCACTTGACTTCCCCCTTTTATCACTTTCATTGTCTCTCTGCCTTTTGGGGCACAGCCAGCACCAGAAGGAGAATGAAATAGAGTGAAAAAAACTATTTTGTCTCTTGCCAGCTCAGTTGGAAACAGGAAGTACTGGAAATCTCCCAACTAAGCCTGGCTTTGGAAGACCTCCAGCCCACTTTGTGGAGCCCTGGCAGCTCTGTAGGTTCTGTGAAGTGAGTGAACTTCTGGGAAGAGCCACCTTCTTAGTGAGATCCCAGATCTTACTGTTGTCACTAAAGCAGAGTTCAGGGGAGATTTAGGAGAGGGGGCACCTGACTTTCTACTTCAAACAAAGTTTAATCTGGAAGATCTGTATTTTGTGTGTTCTCATAGGTTCGTGCTCAGGCACACTTTTGTGAATGCTGATGAACTTGATGGAAGGTTTGCTCATGATCAGTTTTGGAAAGTCATGTCTGCCTCTCTGTCCCATCTGCACAGCTTTTCAGGAGGAACAGGAGGATGAGAATGCAAGAGGGTTAGCAGATCAATTTGTGCATTATCATGGAAAACACCATATTGGTCATTTATGCATCCTTGACCTAGATATCCCCAAATCACTGAACTCAGTACTGCAATTATCTCATGGAGCCACAACGAAGCCTTCGGGGACCCCAGCGTCTGAGCCCCAAACCTACTGCAAGTAACGAAGCGTTTGCTGACACGAAGCTCTCGGCAGCCACGGACTTTGTAGGTGTTCCAGGTGCTCAGCAACACAGCGTGCACAGACCCTTGAGAGAAACTGAAAAGGCTGCAACAAGCTTTTATTCTCCTGCACTACTAGCTAGACCAGAGAGCCCACAGAGGTTTGTGTTTGCAGCTGGCAGCTCCCTCTGTGTTTCTAACTGTCCAAATGCAGTTCGGCCCAGCAGGGAGGGCTCTGAAGCTGCCTCCAGTCTGGAGTCGGGCGGGATTTGAACACACAGACCCTGCGTGGATCCAGAGCCCGGGGCTGACCCCAGGTGTGGATGGCATGTGGACCTGGTGGAAGCTTTGCATCCGGATGCAGCCTCCCCAGGAAGCAAAGCTGTTCGCCCATCTCCGGCCTCTGTAGCAGAACTGTCTTTTAATGCCAGGATAACTCATTATAGCAATGATTGCACACAGCATTATCTCAGCATGACACATGCAGGCCGGGTGTGCAGACCATGCCTCTGCAGCCCCGCGCTGCAAGCCCTGATGCAGTTAGGACTTTGATGCAATCAGAATAATGATTTGCCAAGGTCGGCTCAAGCAGAGATGTGTGTCTCCCAGTTCCTGCCCTCCCTCCCCTCCCATGGGAGACCTGCTCCTGGCCCCTAGTTGTGACCATGGTAACAGGCAAAAGGCCTCCTCGCCAGGCACTCTCCATCTTATTGATTCCTTGGGAGATTTATGGCGGAGGCCTGATCTCAGTGAAGGAGCTAAATCCAATTCACTAAGGAATTACAAGCCTGTCCGATCAATAATCTATTTATCTCCTTCACTTTGCCATCTTTAAACACTCCAGTCCTGTCAAGAGAAATTGAAAGCTTTTTAAAAATGAAATTATTGAGCTCTGCAATGGCCCTTCTAGGGCTTCTGGAAAGGATCTTGAGACCAGGATGGGTCTAGTTCAAGTTCCAGCACTTAGGAGAGATCTGTCACAGCTCTAGTGATTTGACAGTAATCCGGCCTGCAGGTGGGTGAGATGGTAGTGGACAGGGCATGTTGGCACTTAAGAAACAAGAAGAATCCAACCCACAGGATCACAAGCAGTATGGACACACCATTTGCAGAAGATAACATGTTGGCATTAGTACCAAGGAGGAATATGCACGTGGCAGGGACTACAGCAGGTTAACTTGTACTACAGTCCCTTTGGCCAAGTTGAAGCATGNAGACCAGGATGGGTCTAGTTCAAGTTCCAGCACTTAGGAGAGATCTGTCACAGCTCTAGTGATTTGACAGCAATCCAGCCTGCAGGTGGGTGAGATGGTGGTGGACAGGGCATGTTGGCACTTAAGAAACAAGAAGAATCCAATCCACAGGATCACAAGCAGTGTGGACACACCATTTGCAGAAGATAACATGTTGACATTAGTACCAAGGAGGAATATGCACGTGACAGGGACTACAGCAGGTTAACTTGTACATAGGCCAGGCTGAAGCATGAGGAGGAATCCTGTGTCCTCTGCTGCACCAGAAGAATCTCATACACTTACATACAGGCACTAGGAACTAAAAGAAAACTGAGACACTGAATGTTAACCCCATCTGAAAATAGACTGCCGAGGTCCCTGGTCACAGCAAAATGCACTTGTTCATGTCTTGAGGAGACCACGAGGTTTAATTTAACTGGGGCATGGCTCTTCAGAAGCAGTCATTATGTCTCCCAAGAGCAGAGGTGTGCTGCATCCCAATAAATAACATTATTTTTCAGCTCTCATGCAGTATTTCTAATTAATAGATTGTAAAGTGGTTTGCATGGAAAAAAATTGAGGCACGGAGAGGGAAAGAGTCTCTCTGGAAGCCAGCCAGTGCCATAAGCAGGAGCAGACACACAGTCTCCTTGAAGAAAAGCAGTTTCCATCCTCTTCCAAGCTTCGCTGCTATTTTTATCTATCAGATCAATCCTTTACAAATGTAGCGGGAAGGTAGGGTCAGTTCACATGTGTGTGCACCCCTGCATAGTAAAGCTGCTGGTCAAGGAAGTATTTACACACATGCTTAAGTCTGTCTATGTTTAGACCAACACTTAAGCAAGAGGTTATTTACAATCCCAGTGAGACTTAACTATATATTTGGCTGGCCAAAGACGGGATTTTTTTCCTGGTAGTGCAGAACTGGAGCATCACAACCACAGTTGCTCTGTGACAGCAAATGTGCTGGAGAGTAATTACGATGTTCAGATTTACAGTCATCACTGTTGGGGCAAGCCAGAAGTCCTGCTGACACCAGTAGTGTTGCACTGGTACCAGTGAGGATTCAGCCCTATGTACGATCCTGCCTGCGGGACACTTGCTCCCAGGTCACTCCATTTTTAACAAGTTCATGTTCCTAATTTTCTTCCACCTGAGGCTCTAGAGCTGAAACTGGAAGGGACTAAATTTCTCTGGAGATGGAGAGGGGCCAGTTCCTCTCACTTCAGAGGTTAATGAATGGAGTTATTAGGATAATTAATGTTTTGCTGATGAATTAATCACCCTCGCAAACAGATTCTGCCTTTCTCTATTCAGAGAGGCAGGGCCCTCTTGAGAGCTTGCACATCCCTTGCTAAGGTGCTGCCTTGTCCTGAGGACCGTGTGGTTTTGGCACAGCTTCCTCTGCAGCTGCTTTTGCAGCAGGGAGGTTGCTTTTCTGGGGGAGGGAGATCCTCAAAGCCAAGGGCTGTGTTGGAGTTTTAAAGACTCCAGGCTGCCAATTTTTCTCCAAACTGAACTAATTCTCTCTGGGGGGCAACCTGGGCTGTCCCTTTCCCAAGCCCATTTAGCTGAGCACCCTGAGCCCATGCACTCTGCCAATAAGCACCACTTTTCCTCTGAGGAATTCTCTATTCTTGTCCCTCAGTTCCTTCTTCTGGATGCTGTTCTTACCTTCTCCATCCCCCGCTGTTTTTCCAGCCCTGACCCCAGGTTTGTGTATTGATCCCAAACCTGACTTGAATCACAGTCTTTCTTCAGGTCCCTTTACTACAGAGCGTTACTGAATCACTCCACCAAGGAGCAAATGCCCTTGTTGTTTCCTGTTATTGCGAGTGTGAGAAAGTGTGTGGTGGCCATGCCAAAAAAAACCCACTAACCTTTCCGTGGCGGATTGTACGGTGCAATGAAACATTGAAAAGAGCTGCCAGCACGTGAGAATTTTCTCCCTTGACTGCAGACACATCTGAACTGTGATTTCTAGGGGCTGGGAAGCTGAGAGCAGTTTCACAACATCGTTCCCTGAAGTAATTCCTGTGAAGTCAAAAGGGCTCCTTGGACAGAGCCTGTGATGCTTGGAGTTACAGTAGGGCCTTGGTTACAGGAAAGAAAGGTACCTCTCACCCCCTCCTTGGGGTGAATTCATCCACTTTCCACATCCCAACCATCCTTCTGTTTTAACATGAGGAAACAAAAAGAAGGAATTTCTTCATCCCTAAACTGTTTTGACATTGTGTATTTTAGGCAAAAAACGTCTCAAAGGCAAAGGATTTTCTGGAGAAACCTCAGATTTGATAAAGATATCATAAAGAAAGTACATAAAGTCTTGAATTTTCTGGTCAGTTCTTGGCAGCAAGAAAAAGCAGAATCGAAAACTTGACCTTTTTAGTGGAAAATGAATACTGTAACACTTTGCTGTTTCACGGGGAGGGGAATGTAAAAGCAATTTAAAAATCGTGAAGGGTGGCAAAGCAGGATTGTCATCCTGTACTGCTGAAAACACCCGCGTTTGCAGGTCAGCTTGTCCTCTGACTTCCCCTGTGAGTGTTCAGCTCTGCTCTCAGTGCCGAGACTTTTTCCTCAAATCCCATTCCCCGCCGCTGCGCTGCCTCATCTCCTGACTTGTTTATGGTTGCCCCTCGGACAGTCCCCTCCTTGGACATCCATCCATCTCAATGTGGCCTTTCTTCTTGTCAGTTTAAATGCTCCCTGTGATTTATAGCCCAGTATCTCCCCAAACACTTCTCTGGCATGTTATATGGCGCTGGCGTAATGTTAACTCTCCTAAACCACAGAGGAAGCAAACACTGCTAATTTATGCTTGGCTTTTTTTTTTATTCCCCAGCATAATTCTGATTTTAATGTTCCATCTACACCACATCAATATCCTCTCACCACTGGCAAGTGAAAAACAAAAAGTAAATATTTCATTGCCCATTCTCCCCTCTTAAAAGGTTTTCCCTGCGCCGGCTCACCCGACATGCCCTGAGGTTGGACAAATAGGAAGCGACTGTGGCTCTGCCGCAGGGCTGCTCGATGGGGAGGGCACTGCCCGCAAGTGTCAGCCTGCTGGGGCAGTTACCATCTATTCGTGCACGAATATAATAAATGCAAGCATCTCCTTCATCAGGCTGAATTACTAGCCTGAGCTAATACAAGGCTCTAATACCTCGCTAATTTATCAGTCTGGTATTACCATTTACTTTATGTAGCTATATTCAGAAAGCACATCAAAGTGCTCTGGGAAAGGAGAAAGAAAAAAAAAAAACAGAGAGAGAAATGGAGAGAGGAAGAAGGGCAACAAACCATTATGCAAAAATATTAAAAGGCTGAGATAAATCTCTGGCCAAGGGCACTGACAAAATGACTTTTGGTACCTGGAGGGATTCGTATCCTGCTGGATGCAGAGTGCCTGCCGTGAGCTGTTCCTCAGTGCAGAGAGTCTGGGCTCCTACCTATATTCTAGGAGACCATCAGATGTCTTCACAAAAATACAATCCTGGGTGGCCTTCACACCTCTCTAAAGTGTGTGTGTAAAGGAAGGACACTCCTCCTCTCTTTATTTTTTAGGAGAGAAATACGAAAAGACAGTGATCTAGCTAAAATTTCATCTGAACCCATCGAACACCAAGCCACAGCTAGAGTCTTCATGAGAAGTCAGGTTCCTACCCTGCAGCTACTTGAGATCAGTTTGTTTTACTCAAAAAAGAACTGTTGCAAGACAAATACCTCTCTCAAGACAATTGAAGTAGGTCACATTAGACAGTGCTCTGGAGAGTCTGTCTGGCACTTTCCCGTCAGCAGCAAGCACAGCTCTGCTTCTTACTTTTTCTCTCACTCTCCCTCCTTATTTCCTCCATCCGTCCTCTCTTTTCACCATTTAAAGCCCATGGAAGTGGTGTTCTGTGAAGGGGAAATATCTCAGGCAAAATCTGTGCTCTGTTTCGGCAGCTGGAAGAATCAACTCTAGCAAGACCTGCGATAGCAGCCAGCGGCTTGCACTGGTGAAGAGGCATCAGACGAGCAAAGTCTGGATGGGAATTAGCAGAGGGAGGCAGGATGGAGACACTCGGGCCCTGCAGGGAGTTGCCTGGACAGCAGTATAAGGTCGAGCAACATTTTAACGACAGGCATCAGACACTGGATCTGCCTGAGATGTTTTTTGCAGTTCTTCAGACCTGCTAGGCAGACATCAAGACTCCTTTGCCTCCCATGGCCTGGAAAGCACCTGGGACAACTTGGTGTGGGGTGTCCAGGACCTCGCGGCTGCCTTGCACTGTGCACCAGGGATGTCCCGTCTTCTCGTTCTATAGTCACCAGCTCCAGCATCGCTGTCCCCCCATCTGTCACTGCTCCCAGCCGCCTGCTGCTGGCCAGGAGCCTCAATGATCCCTCACCCCCACCCTGACCCCACGCTTCTTTTCCAGCTGGAAGCAATTAGCACAGGGCACCTTTGGGCAGATTAGGGCTCTAACACTGCAGGGATATGGCTTCTCCCAGCTCTCTTGGAGAGATGGAATGAATGTTAGTTAAATTTAGTTGCTGGTTTCAGTTTATAAATTAGCAGCAGCCTGTGGTCTGATGAGAGAAAGCAAAGTTCATGCAATCAGACCATAAACTCTAAACGTCGGATAGTAAACTGGCCCAAGCCATCCAACTGGCAAAAGCCTTTTGCCTGGAAAGAGGTGACAGGAATTACTTTTATTTTACGTTTTGTAGAGCCGCCTTCTTTTCCCTGCCAAGTTGCCTCCCCGTTTCCCAAATCCAGTGCTCCCCAAAGCGCTTCTGATAAATGGAGGGTCACTGCAAGTGTATTTATAGGACCTAAAAAGAGCAAAAGCAGAGTGTGATCTCAGAGGTGGCAGCCACCAGGCACTGCCCTGCTCCCAGCTCCCTCGCTCTGCGGCCAGGCTCCCCGGTGGTAAAACACGACGAGGACCTCGGGGCATCCTGCCCGCGGGAAGGGCTGCAGCCGCCTTGGGTACTGCCAACAAGCAGCCAACATCCACTCTGAGGCTGCCTGCCCAGGAAGGGGGCTCTGCGATTCACACGCTTAGGAGAATGCAGGTCAGATTACACGTACAAAGAACAAAATGAATTCCCTGATTTAAGCCCTTTTGAATTTTTGGAGGATTTTTGTGCTGGATATTTAGAAAGCTTCTGTCTCTCGCAGATGAGCTGTGTGGATTGCCAAGTGCATGTCCTTTTAGGGGAAAAAAATGAGTTTTGTTTCTGTTACAAAGCTCCAGGACTTATTTCAGTTTTACAAATTTCCCATCTGAGTGGAAGTTTTTTAGAGGAAAAGGAATTACTTCGGATTGACTATAAAATTCTACTTTAGTAATGCTGACATATTTGCCTTATTTTCACATTTTAATTAAAACAGTAAATCAAATATTCGAAATGGATCGAATTGATCTACTTCACAGCTGCATTCTGCACCCTCTGCTCCCCTGCTTGGACCCCAAACCAACCAGCCAACCAACCTAAAAGGAAAAAAAAAAAAAACATGCTTTGTGTTAAAGGAATCTTTATTTAAAAAATAATCCTTCTGAGAATGTTTTGATCTGACTGATCCATCAACCAGTGGCTGAGGATAAGGAAAAGACGACAGATGCTCCTTTTGAGTCTTGCGGTTACTATTAGCTCCAAACTTTCACCTCGGGCCCTCCACGTCGTGCAGTCGCCACTGCTCTGCTGGGACAAAGTCCCTGTGCGGCTGAAGACATCTCAGGCTGGAGCAGAAGATCTGCTAGAAGGAAGAGAGATTTTGACCAGGATTGTTTGCAAAACCCTGGAAAAATGTAAAATTAGGAATAGCAATAATAAAAATACAGAGAGGTTTTAAAGAGTCTTTCCAAAAGCACTCAAAATTTGCTTTAGTCTTCTGATTTTATTAACACCACAGTAAAAATAGGAGCATCCACACAAGGAGGCCACAGTCACAGAACCTTTGGTTTCCTAATATCCCTGGACCCTGTCTTGGGGGCTGACTGGCTGCCCTGCAGCTGAAGACCAGCCTGCCAAGTCGTTTCTGTATTTCGATCTGGAGTGCAGCTCTGTTTCTGATGATACTATTTATATTCCTTGCCAGTGTAGAAGAGATGTGCCACAGCAGAGAAACACGATCACCGAAATCCAGCACTGTCTTCCCTTGAATTAATGATGTCGGGCTGACTCTCTGCAAAAGGGAAGGAAATTTTCTCTGTGACTATACTTAAGAATAAGACTGCATATATATATTTCATACAACTGTGAAATGTAGATACACCTGAATATTTAGGATTCTTACCAGATGTTTGGAAAGGTTTTTCTGACACTAAAGGAACCTAAAATCCTATCCAGGATTGTGCTGCCAGTATCCAGGCAGCACAAACTTCCTTTCTGAGCTCGCTTTTTGAGGAGGATGAGGCTACTGATGGGAATTATAGATGTACAGATTGCTTTTTGGTGCCAGAATGTCTGAACAAAGGCCAGAATGGAAAAGCACAGCCATATCCCCAAATGAGAAATACATTTGGCTCCTGCTCAAAACTCAGCTGCTCAGGTCCATCCATGTCACTGAGGATAATCAGACAAGTAGCTTGCTGGAATCCTAATCCAAGAAACCGAGAGCCTGAGCTAATGGCTAAATAATCCCCACATTAAAGCCTTCCACAAAGTAAACCGAGAGAACTGAGTTTCTAAATGCTTCCAATTAAACGAAACATTAAGGTCAGCACCCAGGGTGAGCGCAGAGAGTGCCGGCAGGCTGGGAATCTCCCGGGGCAGTTTGGACAGGCTGCATTTACAAGGCAGGATTTCTGCCTTTCTCCTGTCACTAGCAGCGTTATGCACAGTCACAGCATTAGAGAAATGTGTTTTTTGTTGGTTCATTTTATTTCTGTGCATCAGTTTTCATTAGCACAGAGATAGTTATTTGATGAGAACCCTGGGTGGAAGGAAAGATGGTTTTTTTTGCTTCTCTCTTTTCTTTGCAACCCCTTCCCACCTTCTCCCACCCAAGAGCACAGGGTAATTTGTGCACTGGCTGAAATAAAGCCCACTTAACAGATGAAGGCCATGCCTAAAGCCTGTGGACATCAGTGCAGCTTTAATGAAATTTCTGTGCCCAAAACACATTAGTAGGCAAGAGCTGAGACTAGAAAAAGATTAAGCTGCTGAATAGCTGGCAGAGCTGGAGCTGGGCTGACAGAGTGAAAGTCCGCAGTGAAAACAAGGGAGAAAAAAAGAGACAGAAACAGGAGAAGGGGCTGTTTTGGTGGAACTGACTTTGCACAGGGCAACAAGGGCCGGCAGAAACGGGGCAAGTCTGCAGCTGGGCATTCCCTGCGGCAGAAATGCAATTCCGCTGTTTTGGGGAGCCCGGGGGACAGATATTCCCACACGCTTCCCTCTCCCTGTGCCGTCTCCAGCCCCATCGGATGCTGCTCAGGCCAAGCCAATGAGTCCCGTTGGGCCAGGCATGGGCCAGGGCACTGGGGGCTGCATCCAGCAGCCCTTTTCCCTGAGCAATTGCACAGTTTCTGTGCTGAGAAATGGTCTTGGGCATGAACCTCTTTTTAAAAAACAAGTCTTTAAGATCTGTTGATTTAAAATAAAAAAAAGAGTCTGATGAATAATTATCAATAATATTGCAGGACTGGCAATTCAATTGATGCGTTTTTCTTTAATTCCACTAGGATTTTGCTCTGACTCCATGTCAGCGTTTGACGTTTTACTGTGCCCTTTCAGTTATGTTACAGACTGTGATCTTGTCTCCGCTCTTAACGGCTTTGTCAAGAGATCATTTCTGCTCAAACCTCATTAGTATTAATAAAGATAAGTCATAAACATGTTTTCAGCTTCCTTTTTTTTGCTGGATTGTAATTTGACTAACAAATTAAATTAATTTTGAAAACTGATAATTATTTGGCTCGAAGTAGATTGAAGGGAGGTTAGCTGAAAATGGACTTTGCATGGAAAGAAAAGAGATACCAATTCTTGGAAATATAAATTACAAGTAGTAAGTGGAATGAGTGACATTTTGAAAAATCTATTCTCATTAACTGGCTTTGGGTTTCAATGTATGTCATTTTTACTTTTGAACATCTTCCTACTCTCCCCAAAGCTTTATTATCTCCATTTGTAAAGCTGATATCTCTTTCCTATGCATATGTTGGGTAGAAAAAGTCATGCAGCAAGGAAACTTTGGTGATGGAGCTATAGAAATAGAGAGATCTCATTATAAAGATAATGGTTCTTTTTTCAAAGTTTAAATTCTAGAGGGTATTACTTTTTGTCTTTTTTTTTCCTGTGATCTCCAAGCCACATCCAGGAAAACCATGCTAATGCTGTGCTGCTACCGAGTTTTACTGATGTGTTGCTGTCTCAATAGAGTGTTTTGATACTCTGTTTTCATTTGTTAATTGACTCTTTTCTTACTTAAAAAAAGGAATTGGGAGTAGTTTGTGATAAATGGATTGCAGCATCCTCTTTGTTTCAGTGCAGCTTCTGTGAAATAATCACAAATTCTTCATGACACTGTGTTGCACCACAAAAGAAAGGAGTTGAAATTTGGCCTCACTTTTTTGCTTATCAAGGGAAGGATAGAATTTTTAACTCGGTATTTATTTTACATGAAACAAATACATGACCTGTGGAGCACAGCCCAGACTCCACAACTCCACTCTCCTGCATTTGCTGCTGCTCCTGAGGGCTCATTAAGGCCAGTGACTCCATCCCGGTTTCTGTCCAGTTCCTAGGACCCTGCATGGATGGGAGGTGGCACTAGTGGGACCTTCCCTCCAGTCTGATGGGAAGGGGCATGGAGTGAAGCTCTTCCTTTCCTGGGGGTTCATTGTCACCAGGGAGATGGTCTCATAGTCAGCTTGATGCCAACACATTAAAAAGAAAGGAGGGAACCTTGTGCCATCTTTGGGCTTGGCCTCAGGAGGGATCTTCAGACTCTGGACAAACTCAATCAATCAGAATTTCACATTCTCTGCATTTCTCATAGGTTCCCTGTTTCAGATCCCCCTTCTAAGGCCTGTAACTCACCTCAGGAGCTTAAAAAGAAGGCAAAACTGTGCCTAACTATGTCCTTTATTGGATCTGGCCTTCCGAAAACAGAAGGTGTTGGCATACCCTGTCGCAGCTCCATATGGAGCTTTGTGGCTCCCTCCGCTCTTTAAAGGGGAAGGAAGACATGTTCTCGCTCTCATCCAGACAGACTTGGCTGCCAGGCTCTGATCTTCCAAATTATCACCCCTATAAAGAGGCAGAAAGACCTTTAACAAGGGCTGACTTGTCCCATCTGCTGGTTCTCCAGCCAGTGCTTCTTCAGTGTCACAGCTATATCCCTGCATCGTTCTCTCTGTGTGTTATCTTTTTGCTTTTTACACAGTCATTGCCCTCTTTCCTTAACCCTCCGTCCTACCATCCCCTTTCTTCTTATCTCTCAACCAGTTCCTTCACCAACACACTCCCAAGGAGGACGATCTCTTCTGTGCCTCTCACTGCAGTCCCCCTCCAAACCTCTGTCCTGCCAGGAAAAGCCAGTTGTGAAGGGAGACAGTTATTCCGATAGGATTGAAGATTGCTCTCATGTTCTCAAATTTATTTATTTATTTATCTTTCTATTAAAAATAATCAAAGAAAAGGAGAAGTTACAGGAACTATGTCTGACTGGTAGTAGTTGAAGTTGTTTACAGTTTCTGGCACAGCTAAAATAAATTTTAGCTTTGGTTGTACTAATATCTCTTCTCACTGCTGCTTATATACACTAATCCCACTGGCTATTAAGATCTGTTTTGCAGATGAAATGACAGAGGTGAGTGGTCAGGGAAGGGCTAAGAAGGGCTCCTTTGCTCCATTCTTCCCTCACAGTTCAAGACTTTACATATCCTGAGGATCTGGACATGCTCTGCTTTTAATTTTACTCCTCATTGTCCTAATTCCACCAAAAGCTGACACAGGCATAATGCATGGGAAATGAAGTTTCCTGCTTTACTGAGCATATTTTCATCTTTAATTTACTTTCTTTGGCAGGTCTTTAAAAAAAAAAAAAAAAAAAAAAAAAAAAACCCCAACAAACACTACTCGAAAAAAAAAAAAAAAAAAAGACCAAAATAAAAGACAATTTATTTCCTTATTTCCACCACTGCCTAGGACTGATGGGGAGATAAGCCAGTGCTTCAGCTCCCTGAGGATAATGCGAGCTCACAGGCAGGTGGAAGCCAGGACAAGCGTTGGGAAAAGGCCAGAGGCCTCGGATGCAGCTTCGGTCAGTGTTCAAATGCAGAGGAAACTCAGACAAAGCCTCAGGCTGCAGCTTCTCCTACCTGCTGCCTCCGAGCTTCATGACATGCACCAGCAAAGCTTGTTTACCAGCCCCGAGCCCCACCAGCATCCCCAGCTCTTCCTGGCGCAGCTCCCAGGTAATCCGTGCAAGTGGTTTGACCCTGAGATGGACTCTATTTCCCGCGTCCAGAGTCAGCAGGGGCTGCAGTTTGTCATTCAGCACAGCCGCTGGCTGCAAAAGCGTGGTCTGACCCTGGGCAGAGAAATGTCTCCCCTTCTCATGGGATCTTGCCATCTTTTCCTGCCTCTAATAACAGAAGTTCTAAAAAATCCAGCAAAGGCCATAGTTAGGTGCAGTTTTGCATTCTTTTTAAGCACCTGAGATGAATTCTGTGCCTTAAAAGGATGATCAAAAGAACAAAAACCAAAACTATCTTAAAAGTTTCCTTTCACATTCCCACCACGCATTTTGATTTCCTTTTGTTTTTCATTACAATGAAATTACAATTTGAAACAAGAAATATATATAAAAAAAGCTCTTTCAAGCAGGACTTTTCTTGGGTTTTGGCTAGTTAAAGCACTGCAATATTTAGAGTTGCTAAAATGAGCTGAAATCGACCTTTTTCTCACAGAAAGTCTGTTTCAATGAATCAGCAATTTCTGGTGAAAAACAGTTTGTTGAAAATTTCGCAGCCAGTGCTAATGCTGAGCACACTGGGCTCGCTCCCACCGATCCCTCCCTGTCTTTGAGGGTGCAAATCCCCCCACCAGATTTCCCAGGAATTGCACTGCTGCAGCACAGGGCTGCGCTGCGTTTGATGGGCAACAGGAACACAGTTTTATCCAGGGCTTCCCATTTTTCAGTTTTCCCCACACCTAGAACAACTTAGTGACAACAGATAAAGCCCAAACTCTATTTTGGCATGTTTTTAATCAGTAAATTAAAAAGGATCAGGCCTATTTGTTCATGAATGTGGGTGTTTGTACTAGAGAACTATTAGCTCAGCAGTAGACACTCAGTTTGACTTTAGTCTCGATCTGTTCTTTGCATTTAGACACAAAGAACGAGGCCCAGAGATGTTAAATGACTTCCTATCTCAAATTAAAGAATAAAAGTCATCCTTGTGCCATTTTGATGGAGTCTAAATTGTTTATAAAGATGGGCACTGCCAGAGGACCAGGCTGTATTACAATATTTCCCACTTCTCCATTTCTAGGCTGCTCTGAAGCATAGGGTAGATGGACACGTCCTCAGAGTCATGAGGTCCACTCATGAGTGGGCTGGAAGACATCTCTACCAGCAAGGTACAGATGTGTCATAGAAGCCTCTAAATAAAGCTGCAAGTCTCTTCTTTTGCGGTCTGGGCTGACTGTGGGAGTCAGACTTGTCCAAAATCCATGTTATCTAAAGGAAAATCAGATGCCGCTGATCATTTTAAAGTGCCATTGGGTTGAAAAGAACATCATCCAATCTTTGAGCAGCTTTGCGCACCTACCCGGACCCCTGCCTCCTGCCTCCGTATGATGCAGTCCCGAGCAGAAGATGGAGGCAATCTGCAAAATGAGCATCTCCATGGAGATAAGCTGGGAGCACGAGAAGGTCAGAGCCAAAGTGTCGGGAGCAGCAAAGGAGTTCTTCAAACTTCATTTCCTTCCACAGCAATCACTTGATGGAGATTTGTTGAACGTGACACCTGGCTGCCTCGCATTGCCGACTCGAATGAGGAGACAAAAGAGGAAGCTAATTGTTTCCTATGCATTCAAGTTTAATTCAGTGCATTTTTAATTAGGGCTCTAAAAGGGAATGGAATCAATTACCTTTTGCAGAGACCGACACCACTGGCAGGTGACGAGGTGCAGAGAAAAGGAACTGCAGCAGATGCTGATGCTCCCTGATGAAGAGAGAACCAAGGTGCTCTTTGGGGAGCCCCATGCATCGGATGCGCTTGGTGGCTCCAGGAAAGCTTGCCACGAAGTGGCACTGTGACACTATCCAGGAGGATAAGATCAGGAGAAAGTGTTGCTGAATCACCCAGGTTTTGATCTGTCCTCATGCCTGGGAAAATGATGGCCCCTACAGAGCATCTGCTCTCCGTGTCCTGGGAGTTGGACAAAGCGACTTGACAGACCACACCGAGAAAATCCTTTCCCACAACCATGGTGAGATCTAGGCCCCTTCAGGTCAACATGTTCCTTATTCAAATGGGATTGAAGTCCTAAAGCTTGGTGATGGATGATGGAACAGGAGGAAACCAAGACGCCACTGGCTGTAATTCAGCTCTCTAGAGATGTCTTTACAGAGATCTCTGGAAAACCTATCCCAATGAGCAAACTAACTGAAGGGACCCCAGCGAGCAAACACAGCAAGCCAATTCCCTGTTAGNCTCTAGAGATGTCTTTACAGAGATCTCTGGAAAACCTATCCCAATGAGCAAACTAACTGAAGGGACACAGCGAGCAAACATAGCAACCCTGTTAGAAGCAGATCCTCATAGCAGATTGCTGCTATGCAAACACACACAATGGGAAACCAGTACCTCTGAAAACTTGTCTTTAAATTGTCCTGTCAGTAGAAGGTTAGGTCTCCATGGAGCCCAATTTCATGCCTTTGATAGGAATTATATTTTTTTAAGGAAGCAGCCAAAGTCCTTCAGTTTGGTGTAATATACTGCAACATCAGTCAGGTTTCAAGCTGAGTTCTCAATACCTTCACATTGAGCTTTTGCCAGGCAGAAATTACTGTCTTTTTCAAGTCTTTCATCAACAGGACACTTTGGAATGTGCTGGTTTTATCCTGTTCAGTTATGTGTGACTTCAGCATCTATTGCTGAAACCCATACCCCAGGATTTCCTTGCAAGACCCATGGGGATCAATTTAGTTGGCTAAAAAGATTAGCAGCACTGTATGCGAGACCTCGTGGCATCCTGAACATCTGCATGGGGTTAGTAGAAATAGCACAGGATTAACAGGAGACTGGCATCCAGGCAGCTAAAGACTATCTCAGATACTTGATAATTTCTCAAAATATACTAGAGCTAACTGAAAGCAGCTAGTTTTTAGCTGCTCTTTTTAGCTAACTGAAAGCAGCTAGTGTTTCGCAAGTTTAGTGGGTGGTTGGTGCAAGTCTTCATTCAGCTGGAACACCAGACAAGGCCTTCAAGCTGTACCGTACTGCACTTCAGCAAGTCTGAGGTTAGAAATTAACCACTGAAAATAATATAGGACATTTTCATTGTGATGCTTGAGCTGACTTAGTAAATTGCATTGTGAAGCCAGAAGGAGAAAAGTATCCATTAAAACAAAATGCCGAACACAGACTAAGTGCTTTAAGAAATAAATCTGGGGGTGAAATCCACCTTGCACATATAAAATTGAGATCAGGACTTTATTGCTGGGGAGGATGTATCTTTTCACTTCACCTTTCCTTCTCTTTGTGTTTTGTATTTCTTCACATTGTCCCAATGAATCTCTGGAAGATGCTGTTTATGGACAAAATGGGGCATGCTTCATGAAAGATTTATTAATCTGAACTGCCAAATCCATAATTACTTTCTGGGCACTGAAATTGTTTGGCCTTATCAAATAAATGAGAATAACTAATGATTATTGTTTTTGGAAAAAGGAGTAGCTGGTAATAAGGAAAAAAAAAACATGCACATTTGAAAATATGAGTGATAATATAAATGGACATAGATATGTTCATACAGATGTCTGAGTGGTCAAAAGACTGATCTCTCCTTAATAGAAAGCCACATAATTTCCATAATATGAAGCGCTGAAGCACATCGATATACTTTCATTCTAACAGATAGATGGACTGCATTTGTTTCCTGATCTTTTCTGGCACTGCACAGTTTTATGGTTCAAATGCAGTTGGCTTTTCCCTCTATTGGGTTTAAGTTTGAAAAATATGATCCTCTATTCAATAGAAATTAGTGACACTTAATGCCAGCAAGAAACATATAAAGACTGGGAGCTTTTGAAGCTGTTCCAGACATAGATTCAACATTAGGATAGACCTGTCTGATATAGAGATGCAACCCTAAAGTGATTCTTTCAGAAAAGTTTAGCTTATAATACAGGTCCTGAGGTTTCTAAAGATGATGAAACATATCAGCTTTCTCTGAGAAGATTGTCACCAGGCATAGGTGCTTTCACAAATCCAAACAGCTGCCCACGTGCCTGGGAGAACTTGGTTTCAGAGGCTATGAAGTGAACAAAGCTTCACAACGGAGGATGCTTGGAAAGACTTCTGCGTTTATTGATGTAACTTTGAGGGATGCTCTTGAAATTTTCTCTTCAGTGGGGAAGAAAAAAAGTTGGAAAGTTGGACTGTGAGTAACAATCAAGTACCCTCCCCAGCTGCCCACCCCTAGGCTGCCCTCTTGCTTTTCATATTTGTAATAGATCCTGGTGCCTTTCCTGCAAGGGTGCAGGAGCAGCGACACCTTCTCCAGGCTGCTGGCTCAGGGACTCCTTCTCTCTCACCCTCTTCCCAGGTTTTATATATTTGTCTCTCCTCTTGTCCCATGATGATTTGTGGGGGGGAAAAGTATAATTCTAAAATGAATAATTGATATTCCTTCGAAGCTATCTCCTTTACTCTACTCGTTCTCTTAATTTACTTGGTTTATACCAACTGATGACAGAAGCCTATTGTTTTGCTGAAACATTAACTTCACAAAGTCATTCCACTCCCATCTGCAGCACTAAAATTAATGATTCCCTCTGCAACATCTGTTTAATTAACTATCGGCACCATAGAAGAGGCATCCAAATACCCCAGCGACTAAATCAGCCTCAAATTAGGGAAATACGATGTTAAATTGTATCAGAGAGAAGCAGAGATTATCCTTTTGAGCACTGACATTCATTAGCTACCAGCCACCCCATGTATCTTCATAATGAAAAAGTGTCAGCAGCTCTTTGCCGTAAAGTTTTCATTTAAGGGCTGCTGCTCCTTTGGCCATGGTGATTGGAAAGAGGAGGGGCAGGAGGAAGAGAGCAAGCTCCAGCCAGTGCTCCATCATCCTTGCTGATGGATCTGGTGCTGGAAAGAAAGATAAAGGTAAAACAGCATTGCTATTAAACACACACCGTGTTTTCGTCATGCCTGTTGAAGGCCACTGCCTGATTTCTCACTGGTCTTCCTTGCAAAGAGAGGACTTGTTGCAAAAGCTGCTGCTGAGATGGAATATTTTCTGGGACATGTTTTAAGGTGCCAATTTCTTGGCTGCTCTCTAAAAGAGGATATGAGAAAGCAGCTCTAAGGGAGAGGAAGGGGAGTGAACAGTCTTGAGTTCCATCGAGGTCTCGTGGGAGGATTAAAAGGTCCCTTACAGACTCAGCTGCTAATGTAGCTGCATGTCCAACTTTGTTCAGGCGATACACAAAACAAGAGGCTGATTCAACAGTTTCAGGGATTTTTCTTCCTCTTTTTTTTAACTTTTAACTCCCCCCACGTTGCCATGGCAACAAATGCAGTGTGAAATTGCAAGTTTGCAAAATGCACAAAGTCAGCAGGCAGCGTAAGACCGTGGCTCCAGCAAAGGAAACGGAGCGAAGGGGCAAAGCGGGGAGGCTGACCGGGAAGGAGCCGCGTGGAGCTGGGCAGGCCGTGCTGTGGGTGCAGGGTGAGCAGGGGAAGGCGGAACATCACCAAGAGGCAGATGCTGCAGCTCCAGTTCCTGCTGAGTAGTTAAACCTGTTAAGGCACACATCTGTATCCAGACTGCCTCAATATAGTTGCTACCTGAAATGAACTTTCTCTCAGAAGGCCCCTTTCCAGGGATTTTAGCCATTTCTTGGAGAACCAGAAAAGCATTAAGCTGTTCCCTTTTAAGGAATGAAGCCTGAACTCCTGGAAGTACTGAAATAACTCTAAGGTTCTTCTCTAATGCATGAGCTTAGGTCAGAAAAGAGCATCGACTGACTCCTCTGGGGCGAGATTTTTCAAAAGTATACTGAGCCCGAGGCTCTGTGCCCGCAAGGGCCAGGCTTGCATCAGAGCTCAGTTCCCGCTTTGGCAGCTAATTAATCTTTGCGAACACTGCAAAGCATCTAGACTGCATCTGCAGCTGTGATGCTGCCCTGAAGAATGGCTATGCCTAAACAAAAACTTCACACTTTAAAAATCCATTTCCTCTTTCTTCAGAATCGTAGCTGCTGGCTTTCTTGGGTAAATCCTTTCCAGTTATTGTTTTTCAGCTTAGAAACCCCATGCACATTGGAAAGACTGCTCTGTAATCTTGCCTCTTGCTGTCTTCAAAGCAAACAGGTACTTAAGTACCACAGAGGGGTTGAACTTGGCCTTCTTTACCAACCAACCAGCTCAACCAACTTAAAGACCATGTGTATATAAAGGTGTATATAAATTCTGAAACCAAGAACTTAAATGATGCACTAAACTGAAGGCACATTTTGTAGCTAAGGACAGTACGCAGAGGCACAACATAGTCAATGAGCACTTTCATAAGCAGGAAATAAGCTTCAACAGGAGTATCACAAGACAGTCGAGGCAGATGAGGTTGACATTAGGCAGCGGTCAGAAATATCAACCTTTTTCAGGAGGGGTTGAAGGTCAGTAAACATAATTACTCTTCTACCATGTCCGTGTTACACTCACCTTTCAATGAAACGGACAACAACTCTTTAAGTCTCTGCTTCCCACCTTTCCCCAAAGATGCTAGTTGTCTTCTCTCCCCTGCTCTGGTCTCACCTGCCAGCTACAACCCATCATTAGATTAGATTCTTCAAAGGTTGTTTTTCCACAGTCACGATTCTCTTGTTCCCTAACAGAGATACAGTGGCTAAAGAGTTGGTGTGACTTAAAGACAGCAAAGGTTTTTATGTCTCAATGAAAGACACTCCTGAGTATTTATTTGAATAAATTTCAAAGTGTTTTTATCGAACCTCATTCAGGTTCATGATAAACATCCTCACTATGAATTAGATTTACTTAGAACCACAATAAGAATTTTGTTCCATTTGTTTCAAAAATTAATTTGTAATAATACGGTTGCACACCCTTTTGTCCCTACAGCTACTTGTTGCTTGAGAAATAACCACAGGTGAGTAACCCAATTAATAAAAATTCTATCTTGTTGAGAAGAGGCTCCAAAGGTAGGAAGACGGTTTCTTTCCATAGAGAACTTATCTATGTTCGTGACATCCCCATACTTCAATGCACAAAAAAGTGGAGTCTGTAGTTGCTTTCACAGTGCTGCATGTGCTGAGGTTATTGGCAGAACTCTACTGACAGAGCATGTAGAGAATGTACCAAACCACATTTAAAAGTGTGACATGAAATTCAAAAGCAGCCAGGGGAATTACAACACTCTGTAGCAGGATAAGATGCTAAAGGAGCATGAAACACATGCCATGCTTAATGTGATTTTTTTTTTTAAGACTATTTCCTTCCCAAGCCTGCCAAGGAATACATCACACTGTCAGAGTGCAACATGAGACGTGAACGGCCGTGGCAGTAGCAGTGAGGTGGTTACAGAGGCAGCGAGAGCAGAGCAGAGACTATGGTTCTGTTTAGATAAGTGAGTCCTGTGAACATCGACTGGAGCAGAATATGCAGAAGGCACTCAAATACAACGAAGACGAAGAATGCACCATAATTCTAGGTGCAGAGGGTCTCAAATCATGGATATTGTCCAGCACAATGTAAGGCGAAGGAAGATACTGAAGACTTTGTATGAGAAGGCCCTTGAATGGTCAGTACTGGGAAATCAATATTTACCCAGCAAAATGGCACATAGTGCTGAAATCCAGTAGATGGAGAGTTAGTGATTGCTTGGATTGTGCGGAGAACCCAGCTGGGACTGGATTGCCAATATGACAGGAACTGCACACACACGAAGAGGATATGAAAGCTGCTGCCGCATTATACTTATAATTTTAAATAGATATGATGAAAAAATAGTAGGAGAAGATATGGGAGGAAAAGGTGGCCAGGATTGCATAGCAGGTCAGTGCCAGAGCTGTGAATAGATTCCTGAGCCTCCCAGTCCTCAGCCCATTTTAATAAAAACCCCTGAACATCAGAGGAACAGCTATGACTCTGTCTTTCCTATTATCCTCAAGGTTTGGGTTTATGTATTTATTTATTTATCAAACACTGAGGAATGACAAACAGAATGAGAAACAGAGAGTGCACAGGAAGGCTCATAAAATCCTTTTCATATCTTTAATCAATCATGACTAGTATATCTCCTATATATTTTTCCATTTTAAAATAGAATAAAGTTGTCCCCTCACACCATAATCTTTCTCCAGGCAGCTGTGCTTCTTACATCAGCACAATGACCCAAAGAGTATGGCTGCATTAACAGATACAATCTGTTCTTTAATGGAGCTCAGCAACTGGGATTAGCTCCCTATAATGTAGTTTGGGCTGTCAGGCTCTATACGAAACTGCTAACACATTACAAGTTATAGACATCATTTTTTTCTCGGTGAAAAGGCATTTCAAATTCAAAACACTTCAGACCTAATAACAGGAAATTATCGTGATGGATTCCCTTCAACATGTTAAAAAATAAAGAGATGAGGAGAGCGGGGCAGGTGTCCGATCAAAACAAAATCGTATCAATCTGCGTAGTTCAGAGCAAAGCAGAAAGGTGGATTGAATTTCAGGAAGGGAAAGAGGTTGTGGAAATGTAAAGCTGAATGAAAAAAGAACGTTTGCAAACCACATTAAAACAGGAGAAAGGGAGAGCCCACCTGCCAGTGTGGGTCAGGCATATGCCAAAAGCATCAGTCTGGCCCAACAAGACATAGTAAAGGATTTCTTCCCTAAGAAGTCTACTTGGAAGGTCCCAGGAGGCTACTTAGCCTTTTTTTTTCCTGGAACAGCATAAATAAACAGATGACAAAGTCAAGAAAGAGAGAAAGAGAATTAACTCATAATACTGAAGAGGTTGAGTTAGGCCTTTTATTGACTTTCATTTCCTGAAGTTGTCTAATCTGGAGGTCCTTAATGAGATCTGTTTTTTCAGCTCAGAAGACATTAAACACTTTTTAAAAATCAAGTCTTTTTTAAAAACTGTTGAATTTTGGTCTCCAAAAGTGTTCTCAGTGTCTGATATATTGGCCATTTGTCCCTTTAATCCTCGGCAATGGTTCAGAGCATCCTTTTGATAGCTAGAAAACAGCAGAGAAGGAAGGGTCAGAGTCCGACTGATGAGCACTGACAAGCTGAGTCATTGATGAGCTGCATGTTATAATCCATCATTTTTAAACTCAGCCTGAATGAAACCTCTCTGTGTTGTCCCACTGAGTAATTTCTGCCCATGAGAGAGGCAGGGAGGGGACCTGATTCCATAGCTCAGCACTGTGCCCATGCTCTAATCCTGCTGCTGTCCCATTTTCACCACTGCCCTGCGAGTCGGCTGAGCTGCCGCCCGACATCCCAGCAAGAACAAATCTTCCCTGAGATGGCGAAAGAGCCCCCTAAGGAAAACAGGAGGCATGAAAAACAAATTGAAAGCAAGACAGACAAAACGAGAGGCAGATTTTCCTTTTAGCACATTTGTGGAAGAGGAGGGGGAAGAAGTCCCTCGTGGCCATCAACCCGCACTGCCGCCTGATCTCCAGCTCAAGGCAGGAGCCTAGGGGAAAGACAGCCCTTCAGCACCTGTCAGCAGGGCTTGCAACAAAAACGAAGTGTTTTGTAGGAAAACAATGCAGGACAGTCATTTGAGACTGCCTCATTAGTCATACAGTATTTGATGGCTGAAGGCAAAATATGACCTTAAGTTAGATTATCCCACCAAACGCAACGTCCTTCTTTGCAAGGGGAGAACAAGAGCGAGCGGATGCACTGCAGGAGATGTGAGGGATGGGGCTTTGATAGCAACATTCAGGAACAGGAGAGGTGGATATTCTTGATTATCACTTCTGTTGGATGACAGTTCAGACATGGGATGGTGCCATGTGCTGCGTAAAGGCCCTCTGCAACAAACATGCTCTGCTCCGAAGGGCTTTCACCCTCAATGTAAAGTGAACACAGGGTGGGTGCATATTATTGACAGACAAGACAGTCCAAGGCAACACTGAAATCACATAAAAGTATGTGGGAATTTATTTTTTCCTGGAAGTCAAAGTGAAAAAACAAGCCGTGACTATTAAGAAAATGTGGACGAGGACTGTTCTAGGAAGTGTTAGACCTTCATTTGAGTGCTCTTGAAGTCCCTGAAAACACTGCCCCACATTTGTGATGATAGAAAATACTTGTATTCATGCAGAGGGTGAGCCCTTTGCAGTGTTTTAATACAAAAAAAAGGACTATAACTTAAGCAGTATGAAAGTGGTATGAAAGGCAGATTGCTGGCAATCTGCATAAAGAGCAACTTCAGATGCAATTGTGTATTGTTTTTATCCTCATTTCAAGCCGTATCTGAGTGGCTTATACTTTTGTCCAGTGCCAAGGAAAAAGTTTAAATACTAAACTTGCCCAAAGCTTTCCATCAGCTGACCCGAAGACTTGTTTTCTTTCTTCCCGAAGAAAACAAGGACACTTTTCTATTCAAAATTAGACAGTAAGAATTTTCAAAGTTCTTTGTAACTAAGATCACTAGATCACATCAGCTTTTATTCTGTTGGTTGTATTAATAGTGTGCTGTTTGAGCGCTCCCAGTGCTGCAAATGTGAAGTTCGCTAATTTACATGCTTTTAGAGTCTCTTCATTTTCTTACCAAAGACTATACACACCAGGCATAATGAAGAGTGTAAAGTAGGCTATAAATATAGGTTTAACCTAACAGAGTGAATCCCAAAGCATGAAGAAGGGATTTGTAATGACTTATTTTAATTTTTTCATCAATGATATTTGTATGGCTCTCATACTGCGCCTTGTCATTTTTTTATATCTACTTTCGGGGGCTTGGAACATAGGAAGAATGGGTTTTAATGGAGACCATTGGCCTCCTGCTTCTGAGAATATACTGTTTGGGTTGGTTCAAATGAAGAGGGACCATGAACATGTTCTCAGAGGTTCTTGCTTTGGCACTGAGGAAGATTTATCACGTTCCGATATCCATTTCCTCCACATCTCTAATCTTCAACACCCACCAACAGCATGCTAAATGAACAGCCCAGCACTTCATAATGGAGACAGGAAATTAATTCCTCTTAAAGTTTTTTTTTCTACCCCTCTTATTAAGACTCCTCAGCCCTGTCAACAGCCGACTGATCCTTCACAAGTCATAATGATGCATTTCTGCAGACTCATTTCCTCAACTATCTTACTTGATGGATTATGCTCATTAATAACTGTCAGATTGAGGAGCAGCTGCTGGGCATTTGAGGCACCTTGTTGGGCTCCATAACCCTAACCCTCTGAGTGGGGCTCTTGGGAAAACGGAGACGTGAGGCAGGGTCCATCTGATCTGTGTCTACTTTGTTCAGTCCGTCTTAGAGGTGTGAACTCTGGAACATCAGCAAAATGTGCCTGTTCACAGGATTTCAGAAGATCTTCCACCAGGTTGAGCACAAATGTTCTACTAAAAAGTAGAGTTATGGTCTTGTTGCCCAGCAAATGTCTATGAGACATAGTTTCTGTTTAAATAGAGAAACAAATGCGATATAAAGCTTCTAAGAGGACATGCCCCCCACCAGGGCAGTAGTTTTTTCTAAGCCTCAGAGGGTAAAATTGTCAGAATCTCTTGTTAAATTCTAGACAGCTCATCATAGCCACAGAGACCAACGATATTAACATGAAAATTAGTAGTAATTCTGGCTCAAAGTCAGAGATAGCTGAGTGCTTCTAGATCCCTTGACCCAGGGAGATATTATTAACATTTTGAAGTCATCTTTAACATTCTCTGTCTTTTGTTTTTAATATATTAAGAAACTATGCCCCAAAGGGGAATGTACTCCTGAGTTTTGTGTCACTCTCTGAAAGAGTAAGTTGACATCTCTAACTCCACAGCCAAGTCTACGTGTCCATGCCAGGAAATACAATTTGTGTCTGCCTCGTAATGGCTATTACACTGTCTTGGGGAAGGAATTAATGGGCTGATTTGGCTTTTCAAGGTTTTATCTTCTTTTGCTGGAATACTTCTTTAAAATCGTTTAGCCCTCCTCATTTCCCCCTTTGCCCCTTCCCACCAATGTTTTCTTCCACATTACAGTGAAAGGGACCAGTCGGCAGGGTGGAGTATTGGCAGTGATGTGGCTTGTGCGTGTCTCTCAAGGAGTCAGATGCTCCTTCTGGTACAGACCAAATCCAAGGATTATTTATTGATTCGTTTATCAGTGGACTGATTTCTCTGCTTGAGTGTTCAGTTCTAAGTTCAGATCCTGAAGATGCTGTCTTTCAAGGGCTATTGCCCACAATTCATCCATTTCTCAGAAGGAGGAGGTAGTCTTTGAACTATATTTCAGAGATGTTGGGACAAGAGTGAGAGTATTTGTTAATTCTAAGAGGGTTTTAATTTATATGATCTGTCTGTATTAGACACACCTGAGCATCTTCCTGAGTAAGTTTTTTCAAAGGAAAGAGTATCATTTGAGCCCAAGAGAACCAGAATAAAACAGATTGCTGTGTACAAAAACCCATTCACATTTCTTCTTCTTTGAGCTGTGAACTGCATTATCAACAGAACCTGTGGAACACTTCTTGGGGCAAAATCCTGAATACCTGAAAGACAGAATAGCATGGACATCCCACAGAGATGCATATGGCTGTTTTCATGTGCTCGCAGGGCAAATATAGAACCATTAAAGTTAGAGATAGCTGATATCTTAGAGGCTCTTGCTGCTCCCTTTACACTGACCTGTTGCAATTATAATGACTGGAAAGTGTCTGCACCTCTGTGACTTCTGAATCTGAAAATGGTTTGAATTAAGGTGTTGAGCAGACCAAGGCTAGAGAAAGATGGTGCTTAGGAAGCTGGAGGAATGGAGAGGCCTCTTCCAACCCACACGTGGTCAGACCTTGGACCAGCTGTATAACCTGCTTAAAACTCATCCCTTTCCTGCTTCCCCAAAGTGAAAGATGAGGTGCAGCCAGGATGAGAGAGGGTTTGATTGCTGTGAGGAGGGCTCTCCACACAGATTTTTGGATAATCACTGGATTTTGCTGTCTCCAGCAAAGGCTGCAGGTAGGCAGCATTAGTGGGCTGTTCTTAAACCTAAAAGATGAAGTTATCAAGTGATTATTTCGGAACGGCCTCACTGGTTGAGTGGACATGGCGAATGCTCCTCACATAAAAAATACAGTAGCAAGCAACAGAATGCTCTTTATTGTGAATGGTTATTTCCAGCCTGGCAAATTGTTCGGTGGTCTCATTTGAAGTTTCTGATCCTATTTCCCAAGCTCTCCTGGTTTCCAGTGGTGGCAAGATGGAGCATGCAGCATGGAATAACAGCGTCTACATGTTTGTCTCTCCTTCTCAGCTATTTGCAGAAATGTTTAGATGTGGGGTGGGTTTGATTTCTGTGCCTTATCTTTCTCAAACCAGATAGAACATTTCCTTCCATTACAAACATTGCTTAATGGATCTCTAACAGCCTTGCTTTCACAACATCAAATATACAAGAAAATAAGGGAGAAGGACGAAGAAAACAAACAACTCTTTACTGTTTCCAGGTGTCTCTGATTATGTTTGGAGAAGGAGGTGGAGAAGAAAGAGGGGAGAGAGATAAAAACTGTAACTGGGTCCTTGGAACAAGCTCGTCATGTATAAATATAGCAGACAAAAGAAAAGAGTTTTAAAAGTTATTAACTCCTAAACATCCAAAGCATTCAAAGGATCTATGGAAACTGACTTGCAGTTTCTTGTCAGACCCATTTGCCTTCTCAAAACTCATACATTTATATTGTGCTTATTTCTTCACAAAGTTATGCTGAAAATGGCTATAAAATACATAATTTCCTTATTCTAGCACAATACTAACTTTTTGATGTGAACTGTTTTGGACGGGTACACTACCCAAAGAGATCTCCACCTCCACATACCCATGAATACTTGAATTGGGCCAGCCCAAATGAGTTGGAAACATCCATTATATTATAACAAAATCTTCTGTTATGCTTTTTACTGTCTCCTGACTCCTATATAGTCCCATGTTTCCCTTCTGCTTCTGCTTTTCTTACTTTATAATAGTCTCCATTGTTACTTTTCTTTATGATCTTTTCTTCACTGACTGTCTGTAACAAACACCCAACTTGACAGCATTTGGAGTTTCAAAATCAAGAAGTACATAAATAAAGTTCAAGACAGACTCAGAGTAGGTTCTGGAAGAAACTACACTTTATATAGGGCTGGCAGGAACTTTTCAGAGATAACTTTGGTTGGGCAAATAGCACTGTATTAGATGTGATCATAGGGAATGATATTTTTAAAATGAAAGGCTCAGGTGTTTTTGTTCAAAATCATTATATTTCTCTTGAAATGTAGGGGAAAAAAAAGTGGGTATAGAAAACAGAACACATTATAAAAGGGAGCAAAACAGTATTTCATTTGATCTGATCTAGATCCCTCTGTCCATTTTCTTTACACTTCAATTAATTTATTTTTTAACTTTACCTGTTATCTTGATTCTGGTTAGCAAAATATATTGATAGGTCTAGGAAGAGGGAGGAAGAGAGGATGGGAAAGTTTTAAAGCAGATGGTGCAAGCCAGGGCCAATTCTCATAGAATATAAATGAGAATTAAATGCTTAATTCCTGTTGGTGGTGCTTGAAGTCCATCACGTATTCCTAATGTAATGCAGAGAGAGGAAGATTGTTATGGGTCTGCACTAGTATCTCTGGAGTATGAAAATGGAGATTATTTGAATGTTTCTTTAATGGGCAACCTTAGTTTTGTGCACTTTGGGGAAAACTGTGTCATTCAGGTAGTCCCACAGCAGTGCAAGTGATGACAAATGTTTTCCAGTGCCTCTTTTCTGTGCATTTGCTGGGTCTGAGCTAAGCCTTTTCATCAAGAGAGTTCCTCGTTTACTTAGGTCTAGATCTGCTACTCACTTGTTTCTTTCTAAAAATATGCAAAAGTTCAATACCTTTTAGAACTCTGTATTACTGTCAATTTTCTTTGAAATGGGCGGCTTGCAGATGGTAATCAGGAGAAACATATAGTCCCATAGTGCACTCAACCAAGCTTCATTTTCTTAGAGAAAGAAGCTTAAAAAATCCTGCTTTATTAAGTATTTTCTATTCAGCAGGCATTACTTCCACACGGGATTTCTCTGCCACCTCAGATGCCACCTCACACACACATGTGACTTTCGGTGGATGGGACCTACCGCTGAAAAAGACAGGGGTCTTTAAAACAATCCCACCACTTGTCAGAATTGTATTTAGGTGTTAAATCATTCCGGAGTACTGCCTTGTGCTGCAACACTGAGAATAACCTATTCCGGCCACGCGGTCTATGTATAGGCTTAAAAAAACCCTTGTCTTCCTTCGTCTGTTCCCAATCTGTAAGGCAAGCTTATAAAACAGCCCTTCTTGTATCTTTTGTCCTATTTAGCCAGTGCATTTGTCAGGACAGACAGCGTGTTCTATTATGTTTCTGTACAGAGAGTAGCACTGCAGAGTTCAAATCTTAAATTTAGTCCTTGTATGCAACACTAATATTACTAACAAGAATTAGGCATCCATCTATAAGCAAAGAAGAAGAAATGCTTCCCTCTTATGAGCAGGTATTATTGTCCCATAAGGCAATGACAGCCAAAAGTGAAAAATCGATATAAGAAATTGAATATCTAGACTGAACTTCAATTTGTCCTATGATCCAATGTGGCACCTATTCTCCTCTTGCTATTCAAGCCTAAGTCCTGTTGACATCAATGGACGTTCTTTGCAATTAGGGAAGGAGGAAAAAAAAAGCCACACTCTGCAAGGCTGCAGTTCTATCACCTTTTCCTTTCTTGGCCATCAAATGCTGAAAGAGTGACCTTGTTTTCATTAGGAGGAACACCTTGTGAATGAATACAGGATGTCAGATAGATACAGTGGCAGACAAGGTGAGGAATTCATTAGACAAAATTTCAATTCTGCGCAGTGAGACATTCATTATTTTACAAATAGACCCTGTAGATTTAATTAGAAATACCAAGCAGGTTGTATATATTATAAACTGCCTGCTTTTTTTTGCCTTAAAATCATACTAAATTTGAACCTGATTTTTTCTCTCCTTAAACATTTTATTTCCATTACTATGTTCCATTAATATGTTTGCATGGCCAGTTCCACCTGTAAAGCTGGGAGACAGTGTTCTGAGGTCTGCAGAACCAAGGGGGTGCCTGTTCTTGGGAGACTCTGGCCCAGTTGCACAGCCCGCAGAGATTTAGATAATCCAGAACAATCACCACAATTTTCAACACATGGATGTATAGAATTAAATCCGCAGACACATTAGGTTAGACTTGAGAAAATCATGATGAATAAAGCCATTCTCTAGAGCACTGACTTGCATTGCAACATGGATTTCAGTTTCTAAAGCACTGCGTTTGCTTCTCTTCTCAGACCCACCACCATCAGCAGCTCCTTCAGGAAGAAGTCCATCAATGAGAAGCAAGTTCTCATGCAGGTAGGACATGTGCTTTTGGGAGGAAATGTTTTAAAGAGTACAAAAGAGTACTCAAAAAAGTGCAAAAAAAGAGTTAAAAATACAGTGTTTTTATATAGAGTTCTTGCTATAGGATCCAAGAACAGAGTTTGTCCCTGTGAAAGCAAAACCTCTACTGACAGGAGTGAGGTGAAGCGTGGTCTTGCACACCTTAAACACCATCACCAAAACGCTTCTCATGCTGTTGACTGGAGAAGCTTGGACCCGTAGGAGGCCTCTATGCCTAAGCAGCATCCCCTTCTCCAGAGAACCTGGGATTAAGCAGCCTCTCGCAGGGATGTCTGGGTTTATCCTGCAGGGAATCCGGGAGCGTGATCTGTTAGAATGAGCTCAAACTCACACTTAGGTTAACCCACAGTTAGCATGAAGAGTCACAAATCATTGCTGTACATGCAAGACAGGGAAAGCTCCCCTCATGCTGTGAGTATGCTGGACAAGTCATTCGAAGAAGAGAAAGCAAATTCAGGACTTTTCGATTGAATAATATGAATTTCCACAGCATGAATTAACTGAAGAAGCAATCCATTAATCTTACAGATATGTTATGCAGCCACTAGCCAGAGCTGTGTGCAGTTAGCAAGGGTTTTTGTGGTTGTTATTATAGCAGAGTCTCTGCAACCCTGCATCTCTAGGAAGCAATATTTACTCATGGATATCTGCTCAGTGAGTACGGGATACAGAGGCAAAGGATCCAGAAACATTTTGTCATGAAAACGCATAAAGTAAAGATCCGTTAAGGCTGACTCACCCCCGTGTGTGTGTGTGCGGAGGGGTGTATCTGCATCTGTGTGTGCATATGTGTGTCTGTGTGTTTGTCTTGACTGAGTGAATCAGCCTACCTGTTACAGTGTAAAACAGCAAACATTAGTAAAACTGATAATAAGCTAGTGGTGGTGATTCAACCAAAGCTAGCACATCTGTCACTGAGCAACAGTCTGCCAGGTTTTTCATCAAGGGAAATACAATTGAATAATAATGTAGTAAAGGTAAAGCAGTTTCAGTGGAGCTTTCTGCCAAATTAAATACAAGGTACGCTAAAGAAAAAAAAGGAAAAAAAGCAATACAAATACATAACCTAACCCTTCTTGAATACAAATCCCTCAGTACCGGGTCCTGAACACGCATCACATCTGCAGCCTGGGCAGGTTGTGCAAGAGGTGAGGAGGGTGGGTTGGTGTGGATGAGAGAATGGGGAGGATGCTGATGAGTATCCACCTCCAGGAACATGGAATCTTCCCTGTGCCAAAGCCAAATCAGGAATTGAAAGGGAGGAGGAAATGGTCTTTTTGACTAATATTTTAAGGCCTGATTCTCTGGTGCCATCTGGTCACTTGGCAATGATGTTGGCGATGTGCAGAAACCGTAACCCTCTCCAAAGTGGTCTCAGAGGGATTCCCCTTTGGCTAAAAGTCTTTGATGGCAGAGGGCTTCTGCAGTGCTTGTAGGAGACGTTTCTAGAGAAAAAAGAAAATATCCTGCTGGAGTAGCCCTGCTCTCCACAGCCCCTGGCCACACTGCTCTCATTGTCAAGGCTCAGCAGCCTGGACCAGTCTGGCCTGGCCATGTCCTGCTATCCTTGTGACTAAATATCTACAGGTAAAAAACTGCCCTGAGATATTTTAGCACGATTCCTTCTTCCCTGCATTTATTCTGTGGGTGGGTGGGCAACAGGACCCATAATGTTTTACAGTAGCCCCATAACTGAAATTATTTTCATGTGCACTATCAGAGAAGCCATTGCTTAAATGGTGCTGGGCAGCAGGTGTTGCATATGATAACTCTCTGCCGAGCTCTTTGACTCCAGAGGTGACATCCTAGCCTCCTCACGGGAACCTTTTTCCCCACTGGTTAATTTGCACAGACAGATCATGGATTCATTCCTGGTCACATGAACAGTAACTGCTTGAAGAGACTACAAGAAACAAGGGTGAGTCCGCCACAAGATAAAAATGACACTTAAAACTACTAATTAAGAACTTCCCTTTGTATTCTATATAATGAACAGAATGGGGCAACCTGGCAACAACCTTCACTCCCCTCGGACCTACTTGAAAATGTAAAATAGGGTAGATGAAGCAAGGGCCACAGAACCCGAGACGAGACAGCCCTTCTTCCACACATACTCAAGGGCTCCGTGGTCCAAGGTTTATTCAAGTTAATTGAGGTTTTTACCTCTCAAGGACTGTGATGGCCTCTGGAAGCAGCAGTGCCAACCAAGCGAATGAGCCTCAAGAGAGTCTTGCCAGGTGTTTTAGGAGTGGGTTGCACTGCTGATGCCGCTCCAAGAAGTGGCTGCTTTTCTACCATGCCCTTTCCATATTGCTCTGTCTGGACAAAGAGCCTTTAACAGGGGGATCACTGCAAGCGACTGGACCTTCTGATGCCGGAGTGCAAATAAGCATCATGGACCATCAATCTGTTGCTTATAAACTAAGTGTCTTTTTAAAGAAAAGAAAAAAGAGAAAAAGAAGGAAAGAGGCACCAGACACTTTTCTGTTTGTGGGGAAGCTGTTTTGGGGCATTTTGATTTTGAAAAACCTATTTCTTGATACTTTCCCTCCTACATGGAACAGATATTTTTCTATTCTGTTTTGGTTTTTTTTTTCTTTCCCATTTACTCTTTCTTGGTTTTATTTTTAACCAGAGGGGCAATTAAAAAAAAATATGAACACCTTTTAAGCATTTGTGTTTAGCATTCGCTCAGCTTTTGAATCGGCTGCAGGGCTGGAGATAAAAACACACGTGTGCGCGCAGCGATGCAGACCCCTCCTGGCTGGAACGGGAGGAGGAATAAACCTTGTGGAGCAGCACTGCGAGGCGAGACAGATTTGCAAAAGCTACAACACAAAAACACCGCAGCAATCAACGCAGCGACAGTTCTGCCCGCTGAAAAGAAGCCCTCCTGCAAATTTCGTTTTAAAACGTACCTCTGCCGAGCGCGTAAACAGCTCTGCCGAGCAGCTCCAGCTGGGTCATCAGCACAGACCGCTCGGTGCCTTTCCGCACGCTGCTTCTCCCCCATCCTACCTCCTTCTGGAAGAAAGCAGAGAGATCAATGCTGTGTGCCCAGGCTTCCAAACACGTTGCAAATATTCTGGCTAATAAATAGCATTAGATGGAATCAGGAGGAATTAAAGCTCCCAGTGTTGGGTATTGGGTATTTCTTTGTTCGTTGTTGTTTTTCTTCCAACAGGTTGAGTGATAAATAGCAACCAGGCACAGAGAGGCAATGGGGCAGTGAAACCCCCCAAGCTATTACATGGGGCAGCAAGTGGCCACGGACCCCTCATCAGCCATATCAAAGGGGCAAATTTACTGAGCAGTGACCAAAAAAAAGCCCCACTGGTCTCAGCAGCAGCACAGCCCTGGGTACACCCGTGTGGAGCATAGCAGTCGTATTTACCCATTGCTGTGCATTAGGAGCTCGTATGTGGACAAATTACACTTTAGTGCCATCCATTGCAGGAATCTATTGCAGGAAACTTCTCTGTGCAGCCCTGCGCCTCCAGACACCGCGCTCATCCCATCCCGCTGCTCTCCGCCATCCCCGGCACCAGAACCGCCCCGTGATTTACTGCTCCGGAGTGTCCCGTCCTAACACACCTACTTTGTGTTCATCTAAAACCCATCATAATAAAGGAGAAGGTTAGGAGCAAATCAAGACAATTCCTGAGGCTGAAAACAGTTGTGAATCGGGCTCACAAGATTCGTGAGGCCGGGTAAGGTCCTGGGTAGCCGATTCCTGGTTTGCTGCCCTGAGGAGAGCGAGAACAGATTCGTAATGCACTTAAGCCACCCGGGTGGTGCTGCGTTTACTCTGGGAAGAATTTTCTGGAGGAAATATCCCTGCAACAAGCACCAGCATAGGAGAGTAATCCCTGGGCAACAACAGCCCATATATCCTTGCTACAGGAGGCACCAAAATGCCTCGTCTATCTGTAAGAGGCACTGAGAAGCCCACCAGCTGAACTGCTTAGAAAATGGCATTTTTCCCTACCATGGAGAGCAAAACCGGTCTGAAGCAAATTTTTGTTAAAGCTTCCCTGCTGTTCGTTGGCATGGCTGTGTTAGGAAAGAGTGCATGGGTGAAAATATTGTCATCCCTTTTGTTCGATAATTTTCCAAAGGAAATATTTCAAAATAAACTGGGTTCTGGAAAGGAAAATAAACTCAAAAATCTACAGGTATTTTCAGGAGAAAAAGATGAATAAAGAATGCCATATAAAAAGAGAATGCCATATAAAAAGGGACCAAACAAGAGAGNGTATTTTCAGGAGAAAAAGATGAATAAAAAATGTCTTATAAAAAGAGAAGTTGTGAAAAGGGACCAAACGAGAGAGAGAGAAAAAAAGGAAGGAAGGAAGGAAGGAAGGAAAGAAGGAAGGAAGGAAGGAAGGAAAGAAGGAAGGAAGGAAGGAAGGAAAGAAGGAAGGAAGGAAGGAAGGAAAGAAGGAAGGAAGGAAGGAAGGAAAGAAGGAAGGAAGGAAGGAAGGAAAGAAGGAAGGAAGGAAGGAAGGAAAGAAGGAAGGAAGGAAGGAAGGAAAGAAGGAAGGAAGGAAGGAAGGAAAGAAGGAAGGAAGGAAGGAAGGAAAGAAGGAAGGAAGGAAGGAAGGAAGTTAATTTGGGAGTTTTCCTCAATCCCAATGTGTGTTTTCTCTGGAAATTTCATGTTTGAAAGCACTGTGTTGTGTTATCAGGTGTACATCATGAGTTTTCACATGACAGTGAGGCCCAGAGTCCTATGCGTCAGAAACCTGCTGTGCTGTCAAGCAGCAGCTGTTGAGGCTCATCCGCTGCTGAGAGGTTACTTGGGATTCCAGACACCAAGGTCTTGTCCTCCTAGTCCATAACTGACTTAAAGCCACTATTGACAAACTCGTTGGCTCATTCAACCAAAACTGACCCCCCCCCCTTTCAACACTAGCTAAATACAGATGCCAAGTCCTACTTTGGATTTGAACCAGGTTGTTGGAAGAGGAAGGGAAGACAGGTAGAAGATTGATGCAGTTAGGAACGAAATTGCATGATCTTGTGCATTTTTTAGAGCAAGGTGATTTGCCATGAAATATCACTGCTTTAAGACACATCACTGCATCAATTGTCGGTGCTTTTAGGCTATTGGCCTAACCCATTTATTTTGATGAACAGACCAGACTGAAAACCTATTGGAAAAATAAAGAAGAAAAAATAGATGCATGTTTTCCTGTCATTTTTTGCAGATAGATTTGTACATCTATTTTGCTCAACACCTGCAACTGATTGATCAAATTCCCCAACTGTCCAAAATACACATGTAAATGTGAGCAAAATTCAATGTTGAAAGCTATTCCTATACCACATATTTTGTGATAACCTGGTATTAAGCCACAAATTTTTGAGTTCAAGGGTTTCCTGACTAACCCTGTAGCAAAAATAATTGAGTGAGTTTCTAACTCTCCTTGTTTTAGAAGAAGCAGCTTCTAAATTTTCAAAAGGAGGATGCCAAATAGAAAGAATCCACCATATGCTGTTATTTTCTTTAGTACATTTCCCAACTTTGCTGCTTACACCAAGATTTTTGCAGGCTCAGGATTGGCAGTGGTGTGGAAAGGATGTGTCATCATCAGTCCAGACGAGCAGTTTTGCTTTGAGACCACGTTCTGGCCCTTTCCCAACACAGTAGAAACTAAACATCACCAATTTTTCACCCAGGTATTGGACCGCTCCTCAGCAGATATTCGAGCTGGTGAATCTGGGCCTTTCTGCAAATGGAGCCGCTGGTTTTTCCACCATGTCATACAAAGGATCTGAGCAGCACAAGGGCAGTCTTAAATACCCTTCAGTGTGTTTTGAAAACTAAGTATTAAAAATATGTATAAGTAAAGAGAACATCCATAAACAAAGCACATGTGTAACTCAGTGAATCAATTTTTATTTCATTACTAGCAACCATGGTCTTTAACAGAGAACAGAATTTTCTCTCAGATTTGCTGCTTGTTGTTAAAACACTACCAAACTACCAACAGCTACTTGCAGGACAGATGCATCCTTTGGATAATCATCTGAGAATTAGTTTTATGTAAACATAAATAGCTTGTTTTGACGCAGGGTCTTTCACCAGCAGCGTACTTGAAAAAAAAACCACTTGTGTTGAGTAAAATCAGCTCAGCTGGTGTGCTCGCACCCACGTCACTACTACACAGGGATATGGGTATAATTTTTTCTTTCCTAGGAAACCTTTGGTCACTGCCATGAGAGGGGGGTCTTTGAAAAGGCCAAAGGCTTCTGATGCCCCTATCTTACTACAAAAAAAAAAATATATAGAACAAACGAAAAAACATGTTTTTTGAAATCAGCTCACCAACTCTATTTTGATGTAATAAGGAGCAGCCTCTGGACATAAGCGTGTGCATGGTTGCTGTGGTTGAGAGGCACGATGAGGATCCAGCTGAGGTGAGGACATTTCTGTTCTGCTGCGAAGATGAGACTTGAGCAGGTCACCCTAGTGCCCTGCATGGAACTTTACCCTATGGAAGGACAGGATGCACCTAGCCAGCAGCTCGGAGAATTTTATTTCCCTTGGTTCATTCTCCCATCAGCTAAAGCAAAAGCCTTCGTATCTTTTCTGCTGCTGCCACACGTGGCTACAAGTCCAAGCTCGCAAAGGTGAGACAGGGCAGGTCGCAAGGCCAGCTTCCTTGGGCTGTGCAGTTGCATCGCTTACCTGCCTCGTCCACTGAAGTTTTAATCTGGGGGAATGTGCAACGTTTAGCACAGAAGGGGGCTGATCCCTGCATCAAATACTATAAATGGTAACACACACATTTTCCCCACATTCGTGTGCACACACATGGCCTCATCCTATCACTTAATTCTGCAGAAGGAAAAGATCCCTCAGTTTATAATCTGTTGAATAAGTTATTTCGGAATTGCCAAGTAGGTTATTTTGCACCTCTTTCTGTGAATCAAAATTACTTGGGTGGGAGCATGAATTATGTAGAAAATTGACTGTCTTTTTATATCTGACTCAGGGAAGAAGATTTTTATATTTCTTGTTGAATTAAAATTTTAGAGATGATTTGTTACTTAAAATAATTTATTTCAGTTATGTTGTATCACTACATTTTGATAGGAAAATGTTCCATTTTGGTTACATTGAAACAATGTAATATACTATGAAACACTGGCCACAGACACTTGTATTTATTATAGTGTGAACTGTCATAATAAATGCAGTTGGCAATTTTTGTTTTATCAAAATAGTGAAGTGATATCAAAACAAAGCCTAAATGATTTGTTTCAGCTTATCCCAGCTGGAACTATCATTGAAACAGACTCCTTCCCACAAAATATTTTGGTGTTGGCAAACTCACGCTTTTGGGAACACACACTGTTTTCTCAAGATGTTTCAGACACCCTTCCACACCGTTTCCCTCATGCTGGCTGTGGTCTGGGCACTATTTGCAAGACCATAGGGTCAAGCATGGCATTAGATGAGGCCCTTAGGGACATGGTTTAACATGATGACTCGATGATCTTGAAGGTCTTTTCCAACCATAACGATTCTCTGATTCTGTGATTAGGAGACTGAATTGCAGCAAGGCAGGAGGGCAACACTGATGCCATCGGATCGTGTCACCTGCAGACCTGATGTGAGGGACCTGCAGAAGGCACATCTTGCCCATGCCAGCTAAGGAGACGTCCTGAGAAGCCAGTTAAGGACCCTTGTCACCTCTGCTGGACATCTGCCCTTCAATGCATCCCCTGGCGCCATCTCTCCTTAAGCCTTCTACTTGTGCCCTCCTTCTCCTCCACCTTGGTCACTCCTGCAGCCGATGGGACACATCCCATGCACCCACACAGCATGGAAAGGAGTGAGCTGACAGCAGCGACTCTGTTCCCCCACGAAGGGAACGGGTCACCCAGTGCTCCATCCCTCCCGCTGCTTCCGTCACGCAGAAGCGGCCCTTCACCTCCGGCTGTAGCCGCTCTTGGATTTAGACTTGGGAGGTCTGCAAGTTCAATCCGCAGCGCTGATGACTCACACAGCGCTGCTGGGCAATAAATCCCAGTGAACTTTTGAACACAGAGACGTCTGTAAACTGCAAAGCAGCTGAGCTGGGTGGCTGGGCCGGCCTGGGCTCCTCAGCACTCGCAGGCGGCTTGTGGGGCTGGGATTGACACCATCCTCGGGGCTGGGATGTGCTGCCCATACGTCTCCTTCCCATGCGCCTGCTGCGTCCGTACCTGCAGCTGATGCTTTCCTTGTGCTCCAGCCACTGAGTGGAGGTAACTGCTTTGCTTGTTCATTGCCACCTCCAGTGCCCCAGTGATGGGACCTCCAAATGCAACAGCATTTGCAAGTACAACCGCATCCAAACGCAACTGCAAATGCAGCAGCAACTTTGCATGCAAACAAGGACAGCCAGGCACCAAGGAGGAATATCAGAGAGCAACAGAGAAGTGGGAAGAGGAGGACAGGCTAGAAATGAATGCTTCTCTTGTCTCAGTGTCCCCATGGTGATGTGAAAAGTCATTAGACACCTCAGCAGACTTGCATAGCAGAGTAAACAGGAACAGCTAATAGGACAAAGGCTCTGGCACTTTATCTATTGCCTCTCCTTGGATTCAGAGCAATGAAAGTTACACATTCGCCCGGCGTCCTCCTGTGTTTTTAATATTCTGCTATCAGCAAGATAAAACGTTCTTCACTCCTTTTCTTGAAAAATTCTTATAGGGAAAAAGAAAAGAAAAACCTTACTCTCACTACATGAGGAAGATCCAAGCCAGATTTTATCCTCCCCCGCTTCAAGGAGGCTCTTTATAAAACAAATGGTTTTGCTGAATGTCCTTGGTCTGTGTCCCTGCAAAAAGTCAACAGAAGAGGAGCAAGGTTCAACAGGCAAAAAATGTCCATGCAGCCTAGCAAAGTGATTGCCTTTAGGTCCTCCCATGAGCAAGGGCTGCAGAGAGGCCCCAAGGAGAAGGGAGTGGAGTTACAGGTGGAAGAGGGCTTCTTGGTAAAATGTTGTTGTTAGCAGTAGCAATAACATGTTTGTTATTAGCAGTGATTAAGAAGAGCCACATGTGAACCTCCGCTGTGCTGCATCCTGCACAAAACTTGTTTAGCATCAAAACTGAGCAAGAGACCACATGGGAAAACAAACAAGAGGAAAACATGGAGATAAACCCACTGAGAGGGAGGAGAGTTTTGTTTGGAACAGTGATTCCTCAAGAGAAAGGCCAGGAGGACCCAAGCCCAGTAACAGACCTCCCTTTCATTTCCCACAGGACCTTGCGATCTCCGACCACCTTAAGGACTTTTTACACTTCTCTGTGGGAGAAATGAGCATGAATCTTACTCCTGATCTTCCTGAAGGACACTATAATATCATTTCTCCCCTTTTAGGAGGAGACATAATATCATCTCTCTCTGCAGTCCTCCACAGAAGACACCCACTCCCATAAAACCCACTCCAGCACGTGTATCCTTACTTTCTTCTTAAAATAATCAGTTATTTCCTACTATTCCACCTTTTTACTGCAGATTTTTTATCTGTTTTTTATTTTCTGCATTTGCACCAGTAAAAAGCCACCTCTAATACCCTTCCTGGTGACTAGACTTTTAAACTAGAGCAGTGTTTTTTTCATTACTAGGCTGCACAATCCAGGCTAGACTAGACCATGCAGCAAAAGCCATCCTCCCTCACGGACGATTAGGAAAGCTGGCATTGCTTATATAACTTCTTTTCACCTTGAAAGCAGGGTTCTTCCCACATGTAAAATCATGAATATTTCACCCCAAAGTGGGGGTGCTGCTGAGAATGCTTCAGTTTTCATTTATCTCTCTGTTCTTGATCATGGGATCGGTTCCGCAGCCCGGCCAACCAGCTGCTGAGCAAACTGCAAGGATGAAGCTGCTCGGGAGCTGCCGCCTGCTCATCCGCCTCTTCAGCACCCGAGCGCTGCTGCCTTCAGGGAGAGGAGTCCCATGAGATGCTGAAAACCTTCTTCTCTCCCACTACTGGGTTTTGTGCTGTTTTGTAAGCCCGTTGTGACAGCAGAGAAATAATTTTCTCCCCAAGGATGAATAACGCCTCTGCCCACAACGCTTTGCAGCTGTCCCTTGGCTGCCTGGAAGGCTGGCTCGGAGCGAGTTCTGCTTCCATTCCCCACCAAGGACAACGGAGGTTTAGAAGACGTTGATGGTCCTTGACCAGCAGTATTAAGACACTAAATTACGCTGACATGGCCCATAAATCGCTAAATGAGGGACTCCCAGACAGCGATGTGGCGTGAGCCGAATGTACTGAGAAGGACTGCGAGGGCTGCCCGCTTGCTGGGACGCAGGCTGGAAGACTCAGCAGGTGACGGACGTGCAGAGCATCTCGCATGGAGCCATCCCTGCCATGTTCAGGGAGAGGGAAATGCTCCCGCTGGGCTTTGCCATCGCTATGGAGTGTCCCAGGTGTGTGGGACTTGGGAAACTTTATTGCTTTTTCACCACGATGCTGGCTGTTATTTACATATGTAAGGAAAAGGACAGCGCTCAGGGGGGATATAGACAAAGATAGTCCTCATCTCTAAAAATAGAATAAATAGCTGTTTCTAAAGAGGGGGAAAAAGCCTTTAATCTCCTTAAGATTGTGCCACCTGCCCACTAGCAGGCAAGAAACCATTATCTGGATTTTGCTGTTTTGTTTAGGTTTATACATAAAATGATAAAAGACCCTGAGCAACATGGGTAACATCTGCTAGTGTGCAAGGGAAGAGGGGACATAGTCTTAATATCCTGGAGGGTGCCAGCTGGGTCCTGCACTCAGAGGTGAAACAGATTCCACCTTGGCTAAAACCCCAGGGCCTCAACTAATATCAACAGAGTTCAAAGCCCAAACAGCTATAACATGAGCTATGAAACAAGCTGTTCCGGCTGGGAGTTACCCGTAATTTCATAACTTCTGGGGTCGTATGAATAATAGGCAACTAACTGACCTTTATGAATTTCCTCCTTAATTGATATCAGCAAAGTAAAAACTAAATGTTAAGGTGACACGGACGAACAATCTCTGCTTGCTATAAAACCATGCTGTGCTTAAAGAGCTGGAATGAGGTAATACAGAAGACTTTTGCTAGCTCATGGGTCTAAGACTTTTAGACCTACTCCTACAGCTGGGAGTGCTAGTGGTGTGACAAGGTGAGAATAACTCACAATCATTTATACTCATTGTTATTTAAACCCAGCAGTGCAACAATACTTCACATGATGCACAGAACTTTGCCCTCTACTCCAGCCTGCCAAGAAATCAGGTGGTTGGAAAGAAAAGCATTATTTTTCAGGACTTTCTTTTATTGCTAGAGAAAACCCTGGAGAACAAGAGATGAGTTTTGCTTTACATGACCCGTCTAATTGGCGTCTTGTCATCGCTTGTAATTCGGTCACATCTTCCAGCTCCTGATCAGGGGTGAGTCTCTTTCTGAGACATTTCTATGAAAATCTGGTAGACTCAACCCCATCCCTGGAGATTTCACAATCCAAACAAAGACATGGGGGAGAGGAAGGGGATAGGGAAGGTTGCTAAGACATGAGCAAGGCGGTCGGGCTCACTTCATCCCTGCCAAGTTTTCAGGTGAAGTTTGTACACTTCGCCTGCCTTTTAGGCTGGTAAATGATCCTTGGACAACATAAAGGTAACCGTGGGGAGAAAATAGTGTAGGCAATCTCAATGACAGTAGAATTATGCCCCCCCACTTCCTATGTATGTAAAAATTCAGACGAGCTCTATGACTCCCATGGGGAATTGTTTTGTTCCATAGTGTTTAAAATGAAGCAGATGATAACTTTTCTCTCCACCTCCCCCTCACCAAGATTGAAAATGGTATGGGAAAGATGTCCAAATCGCTGATAGAGTTTGGCATCATTTACTCTGGATATAGAATGAGAGGAGGAATAAAAATGCAGACTCCACAGTTTCCGAAAAGTACCAACACAGCAAGAAAGGCAGGCGGACAGATTGCTTGGATAGACTCCTTTTTAGTAACAAGATCTATAGCTGCACAGGTTTTCTGTTTGTTGTGTGGTTTTAAAGAGGGATGCATTTTTTGCTACAGGATTAAATAAAAAGGAATATTTTGCTTTCCCTAATTCTCCATTTCCCACTATCTAAGAAGCTCTGTGTTAGGCTGGAGTAAAGAGGGAAGAAAGCTTATTTTTATGCTCCAGTTTCAGAAAGCAGCTTTCGGTTTGGAAACAGATGCTAATAATGTCAAGACCTGTGTGAGGAGGAGATTTTTGCTGCGGAAGTAAGGAACTGATCTGGGGTCTCCGAAGCCATGGGCTCCATTTCATTCTGCCATGCTTTCGCTGCATGGCCTTAAATAAATCTTTTAATTTCTCACTGTTTACATTTCTTGTCCTGTGAATGGAACACAATGGTCAGATTACCGATTTTTCACTCCTGTTTGTGAACAGGATGGGGAAGTTGCCATGCTGGCCTGGAGCAGTGCATGGTCTAACCTCACTGCTGTTCTTGGCAGTGGCCAACCCCAAACTTCTGCAATGCCAAGACTCTCGTCCAGAGCAAATGCCAGAGTATCTGCTTGTGGCAGACTTGCCCTCTCGCTTCCAGGTGCTAACCCTGGGTCATCTGCCAGATTATTTCATCCATAGAAATCTTGCATTCTTCATTTTTCAGCCAGTGAAATACACTGCTTAACATTTCTGTATTCCTGTAACCATCTGGCTGTGCTGTATGTCCTGCGTTCTGATATTTTGACCCATAGCCCCTGTTCTTTCTTTCCTATGCTCTCTGTTGAAGTATTCCAAGAATTTACATAGGAACTGGGAGCCTGGAACCATCTCTAATGTTTGCTATAAATCCTCAACTTTAAACACGGATTGACAGCTGCACCCAGCTCCGCTCACACTGTTAAGCACAGAATTCCCTTCTTTACTCTTACGTTTTACTTGCAGCCCTCAAAAAAGATAGCAAGCAATTTAGTGCTGATGAGGTAGGAAGAAGGAATAAAATGAAGGGAGAAAAGGCCGCATTATGAGTTACGTGTTGATGTGCATGACCAGGTTTAAAGCTGAAAGCAGCTTCCCAGGTTGCTACCAAGAATGCCTGCACAGCATTCAGGCCACTCATAACACACCGTGCACCGGAGCAGCAGATTCCATCTTTCAAGACCATGGACAACACTCACGATCTCAGAAACTGTCCTTCCTTTTACATATTTCCTATGATAATCTGATTTATCTCAAATATCTTCTTCCATAGGGTGTAGCTCCTGCTGACTCTCACATTCTCTTTTGAAGGCACAAATCATATTGCATCTATTATGAAATATTCCTTTGATCTAAGGAAAATCATGAGCAATTTGTGTGTGACATTTACCAACTAATGTGCTGAGGGAATATTACTCCTAGAAAAACACTATTTTCTGGTAGTTTCAATATACTGAATAATGCTATGCCGGCAATGATTCATCTGCAAAAGGTAACTATTCCAGCATGATGAGCAATACTAATAACAACACATTATATATAGTGCCTCTCAACCAGACAGATCCCAAAGTCCACTGCAGACCTTTTATATAAGGAGCCCTTCAGTCACTCAGTGTATTGCAGGTGCCTGTGAATAAAACAGGAACCCTGTTTCTGTAGCAGCCACAATGCAGGATGTTCTGCAAAGAGGGAAAGGAAAATGCACCCGGAGCTGAAATGCTAGGAGGAGTAGGAGAAATGAATAAAACAAAAGGCTCAAACTGAAATCTGACATTGAGTGTGACACTCCTGCAGCCTTAAAGAAGTACTGCTGGATCATTAATCGCCCAAAGTGGTCAGTGAAAGGGCTGTCAAGGCAGAGAAGTAACGGGGATGAGCTGTGATTAATGGAAAGGGAATTTTCTCCTGAGACTGCTGGACAGCCCTTGCTCTCCCTGCTCCCAGGATGGCTATTGCAGCCTGTGAGTCTCCAGAGCTCCCTCCTGCAAGGACAAAATGAACAAACAAGGTCCATAGCCAATGCCCACCAGCCTGCACCTCTCTGCAGCATCTTGCAGCCCCACAAGATGCTCGGGGATCCTCAGCCCCGCTCTGGAGCGGTCAGCGAGGTCCTGCCTTGGGGAAAAGCATCAGTCCCCAGCTCCCCTCTGTCTCCTTTAGGTCCTGCTCCGAAAGGCGACTGGATTCGCCCTTGCTCTGAGCGCTGACGACAGGACAGCCTCTGGGCAGGGCTGCAGGGAATGCAGGTGTAATTTTAGTTTTCAGATTATTATTTCCTTGAAGGTAAGATTTAAGGTCTGTATATTGCACAGGGACATCACTGTTGGCATGTTAAAATCCAACACATCAGGATCCCTAGCAACTTCTTAGTGTAAAAAGAATAAAATAATCTGTTGAAATGGATTTGAACAGCCACATGAATGTATTAATCTGTTGTGTAGTGATGTAAATATGGACACAATCCTTGCCTACAATAACAGTCTAAGTTCCAGTTCAGCACAGTGCTTAATCACATGCTTAACATTCAAACAAGCGCTTACGCACTTCGTTTGGGACTCAGCTGCAGAGCAGAGAACTTCCTCTCATTTTTCCCTCATCCTTGACTTTGCAAAACCAAGCATCCTGTGCTCCCATGCTTGTAATCCTCCCGAATTCAGCAGCTGCTCTTTCCCTAATTGGATGAACAATCCCAGAGATGGATTCAGTTCTTACTGGAATAAGGTGCAGAGCGCAGCGTTTTGCCCAGAGATGACTGCGCTCCCAGGCAGTTGGGTATCTTCCTAGAACCAAGCTCTTCACCAGAGTGCCTTCTCCAGGCTCCGGGCTGTGCCAAGTAGACGATACCTCTATGATTTATAGAGACGGTCACAGTCAAGACCACGATGTTTTCTTGAGGGAATATACCCGGAACCAAAGCTTTCTTGCTGTTGCAGGAAAAAGCAGTATTTCTGCTCTGTATACCTTAGTAAGGCAACTCTTGGGTTAGGATTTTAGGAGGTGGATGGAAATCCATGCTCTGGGGAAGTCGCTGTCTGCCATACTTTGTAAAGTGGGGCCATAATAACATCTTTCTCATATTGGCTTATAGAAAACATAAAAAGGTTACATAAAGTCAATTAATTGCTCAGGGCAAGAATGTTCTTACACGATGTACACCAAGCACAACAGGAACCTATAGTCAGAGCTAGTGTTGAGCTACTAATACAGTCCTAACACACAGTAAGAGTCCTGAACCCAGTTCACAATCTATTTATCCAACCCTTGCGCCAAAGCAATCCAAAGGCAATCTCCTTTCCAGGAGCCGGCTAGATTCAGAGCGCTGTGAGGCTAGATTTGCCCCTCACCCTCTAAATTTCTCTAAAATCTTGTTTGCTTTTGGTTCCTTAATAGGAACCCTGAGTTTATTTTCCCATTCTTCACCCCCTGAGGAGCTGTTCACTTTGCATGCTTAGCGTTGTTTCCCATCTATAAGCTGCTGCACCCTCGGAGGAGTTGTTAAGCTGAGCGTGTGTTGTAGTTCTACTTTTGTATGTTAATTGATACACTTTTTAATTTTACTTTTGCATATTATTTGAATTTGTTTCATTGTAAATTAGATTCTAAAGAGCCCCTCTAAACAATCACTGCTTGCCAGCAGATCTCTCAAACAAGCAAAACCTCCTTCAGAGAAAACACTGATGAAATTCAGAGTCTCGCTTCTGAATCACTGATGCAGAGCAAAAAATCCCACCTTTAAGAACCAGAAGGGGAAGAGTAGGGGGAGTCTCTATTAATATAAATGCCTAATTTCCACTGACATTTACAGGGGTTATGATAGCTTCATGGAAGCAAAATACAACCCAAAGGATTATACTTAAAATATCTGCACAACCCCACCTGATGTTTTCTAGTGCTAAAACATTTATAAAAGGCATCTTTCTTAATACCAAAAATGAACTCAAGGGAAACTGGGAAGTGATTCAAAATGATATGTTTCAAAATTATTTCTTCACACTGCTTCAAAGAAGAATGTTAAAATATACAGGACTAATTGTCCGATCCAAAGTAGCATCTTCAGTTATTGCTCGCCAGCCTTATTTTTTTCCAAATACATACTTTTTAAACTTGGAGTCATGAAACTAAATCCAGTCTTGGTTGAAATTCATATTCTACCTTTTGGTAATTGTAACTTCAGTAAAAAGATAGAATTAACTGTTTCAAGAGCCATCTTGTCTAGGAAATAAGCTTGGACTGAACCACATACTATTAGGTCTCACAAGGTAGGCAGGACACCTACCTAAATACAAAGCCATTCTTTTGAGATAGGTTAAGGCTAGTGCCTAACCAAAGCTCACTTTTTCCTAAAAATTCTTCAAAAAGATAATATATGTACAGTTGATATGTGCTAAAGTCAAAGGCCTCATCACAGAACACAGATTAATTTGATAGGGCGATGTGGGAAAATGTTGCTCAAAAAGCACAAGCAGACAATTTTCCATTCCAGATTACCTTCCCCCCAGACTCAAAACAATATAAAACATGTAAAACGATAAAACTTCCCTCAAAACATGTCCTTCACTGTCCTAATGGATCCCTGAACACTCAGCTCAGGCTTCTCTCTCTCCCCGCTCGCTACAAAGAGGGAACCTTCCAGCAGACCTGGCAAAAACACTGATTTACTCTGACAAGCACTAAAATAACAGAGCAACAACAAACTTTGTAATTAACAGTTATTTCTCTTCCCTTGTTCACTGCATTGCTCTGTCTGAGCTCTCAGACAAAGGTATTTGGGAAATTGTCCTCTGTTCTTGTCTTTATCCTTTGTTTGGGGCCTGAAGTTTTATTTTAAAGTTTGGTGGAAATTGAAGTAGGAAATTGAAGGAGATGAGGCTAAACCAGAAAAAGGTTTTAAATCCAAGAAGTAAAACACCACTTCCCCGACCAGATACTGCATGCTCCACATAGCAAATCCTCAGTGAAACCAGTTGAATTGTGTGGCTTTCTGTATTCTTGCTTAAAGTCTACTATACAATTCGTGCTTTGACTCTCAGCAAGGTAGATGCTTGAGAAAAACTCTAAAAATTCTCTATATGTATTAGATATATCAAACAGAGGAAAAGTGCAGTTGGTTGAGAGGTTATTGAATTCTGCTCCTCTCTGAATGAGGGTTCGCACACAGGGTTTGGGTTGGCGCTCTGCTGCAAGCCCCAATAAACCTGAACCTAAGAGCAGCTCTGCACTGCACAGGCCAGGCTGGGCACCACGAAATGAAGAACTTGGGGCCACTTCATGCTCAACTCTGTTGGCAAACAACATGGCTCTAAATCTGAGTGTTTAGCTCCACACACCATTTTCAGGTCTTCTCTTCTATTGAGTAACTTCAATAATTTCCAGCACCCAAGTCATTAAGAGATACCTGGATTTTCTCATGCGGCTTCTTTGATCTTTTTTCCTTATTCTATTTGTACAAACCTGGCTCAGCAGACTTGCCACATTGCAAGACCAGGGTCAAAGAATGAACTTCTTGCATGCTGTAGGACTGTTTCCCTTGCAAAAATCTCGGATTGTCACAGTAAGATTCCCTGGATTCAGCAGTCACACCAGCTGAAGCTGAGGTCAGGATAAAGGAAGCAAGAGTGGGAACTCTTCCATAAGTGTGCTTTACTATACAAACATCCTTCTTCTTGGAGGCAGCTGAACCAAAAGGTGATTTTCTTTGCTTTTCACCTCTAAAGATCAATATGCAAGCGTTAACTAGGTGACAAATGAAGTACCGGGAAAAGAAAACAGCTTTCTAAAAAATATTCTCCTCAGCAAATAATTGCCATTTTTTTTTTGTCGGACAACCTAAAAAGAACAAGCAGCAACACTGCAGGTTATTAGTAATTTTGAGAAGGAAAGCAGCTTAGTTTAATTATGTTTTTCCCCAATCCATTTCTAAGTGACCATTGGAAACATATCTCAAATAATTCTTTTCAACCAGTTGCACTTGAACAAACTCCCTTCAGACACATTCCTCCTCTTCAAGGGACTGCTATACAGGCAACAAAAGTATTCCTCTTAAGTCTCACACACAAGATTTTTACCAGCATCATTAAGTTGGCCATGGCCTATGATGCTTTTAACGCTCCTTTTCAGCTTTGCTTATTATCAATAGAGGGAGACAGACTACTGGATTTTCTCCAGTTGTTCCTACATAATCAGGAAAATTAATCCTTCTGGCAGGCAGAGAGGGAGAAGGAGGTGTGGCTGCAAAAAGATAAGAAAGTTTTCTGTCCTGATAAGCACACTATTTCAGTAGTTTTTCTCTTCTGTTTATAGAAGACAAAGCCTGCTGTAGTTTCTTCTGTTTGATAAACACTTTCCTTAAGGAAAAAAAAGTGGAATTTTATGTCCAATAAATCATATCCAATTCTTTTTCATGAATGCCACAGACCCCCTAGTTAAGACATCATACTCTAGCCTTTCAATAACTTAAAATGTCTCCAGTTAAGAAAACTGGAACTGCAGGCACAGGGTCCAGTGAAAATTTCATGGTAACATTAAGTGATGGGAAGGAGGCGACCAAAATGGAAGTCTTTTTCCCTTTACCACAAATAATACGGCCCGATATGATGACACAGCACAAGATCCAAAGGGCAGAGATTAATCCTGAAGCACAGTTGTCTTGTGACAGACCTGATAGTGCTTCTGCTTGCTTAAATCCCACCTCCGTCTTCCAAACCATGTTGTGTTGCAGGCTACTTCACTCTGGAATGGGCAATGGGTAGAAGACTTTCCATTAATTTTGAATGATGCATTTCTATCTTCAGCTATGAATAAAGCAGATCAATGCCACCAGCATGTTTTATTGGGCTTCCTGTGAAATGAATTGGTAGTGAGACAGCCAGGGAGATGGAGTCGAGATGCAGATGAGATTTGTAAGTGAGGACATATTGATTATTTCCATCTCAGTTCAGGCAGTAATTCCACACAACGCCTCTTCCCCTGTTTCAGCTCATTATTTATGCCATAAAAACACTATCTCAATGATAATAACAGGCTTCATTTACAAGCCAGAGCATAAAGCATTGATGCTTAAGATTTCAGGAAGGGGGTTAAAGGAAGAGAGAGAGAGATTTAACAAGTCCTGGAGAGGCACAAAACTGCTGAGGCTGATCTTGTGGCTTTTTATGCCCTCAAAAAGGAAGATTGAGAGTATGTGTTAGATTACCAGGCCCTTTATTAATAACTCAAGGCATGTATGAAGCGTGATTGATAGCACAGTCAGCACTTTCCTAGTGAATAAAGCTCACTCCTCTCTTCGGCCCATGAGTAGACTGTCGTCATCTCAAAGAAGGAATCAAGGATGCTCCTGATCCCTCAAAGGTAGAAGATGGATCCAGAGTGGAGAGAAGATTCCCCAGGAGGTTCTTTGGTTGAAAAGATTAAGTGATCTGTGCAACATAGCTGCAATTTATGGCTGTGTTTCTTCTTGCCTTTTATTTTCTAATCCCCAGAAGTTTTCATTCATTGGAGGCATCACCAGCTAGCTACTGGATAGATCACCAAACACAGATTTCCAAGGTTTCAGAAAGTAGGGGAATATCTTCAGAAAGTAGAGGATATCTCTTCAGAAAGAATTACTCAATATCTGAGGAGTTTTGTACTTAGAAGTACATTTGAAAACTCATCTCATTTGAAAACTAGGAAATTCAAGACAAGATTGCCCCTTGCTTTCACCAACTAACCACCCCCTCTCATGAATGCACACATCTGTGAGTGAAGAGGAAGGTTTAATAATCCCCGATTATGGAAAGATCTCATACTACCCTCATACAAACAAGTAACCAAAAAACAAATTATCTAGCAAATGGTCATAACCTCCAGGTGATCCTGGGGAATTCCCCAGCTGGAATGGTCCGCAATACGATTCAGGCTTCAGCCTGTGCTTACTCCATACGTCCACACACAAAGCCAAAATATTTTTGAAGATACAAGCACTTCTCCTAATTGTTTGATCATCTCCGTTCCTTGTAGATGTGTTAAAACAGTAGCAGCACCAACCTCAGCCTGTTTCCTAAAGAGCCGATGGGCAGCTGTAGTTAACAGCCTGAAGGAAAAGCCTCATACCAGCATTTCTGTCCCTTAATTGCTAGGAAATGGCCCTTGAGCATTAATACGTTTGAGACATCTATGTTTAAATCTCTATAAAGCTATCGTGTACAGAAAGAATAGACCTGGCTACTCTGCCAGGCAGCCCAAAAGCCTTTGTTAAGCTGTGGTTAAGATTGCGCATATATGTCAGATAAGTCAAGAGAAAAGGAGCAGGGGAAAATCCTCTTAAGATAGAAATTGTTCACTAAAGCAAGATCTATTAAAATACAAGTAGAGTTAAGATGTCCAAACCATTCCTAAACCACTGCTGTCTCCACACTCAGGCAAAAAGCTTTATAAATGTTGTAGCATAGCACAGAAATAAGTTCTGTTGTTTTGTAGCACACGGGCCTCTGCTTCCATCTCTCCTGCTTCAGTTATGAGCCCTTAAGTGCTTAATGAACCTAAGGAGGAATAACAGGGCTAAAATATTTATAGATACAGGACTGAGTAAGCTGAATGCACATGAGCGATTAGAACAATACTAGAAGACATTGTTATTTGCTGAAAGTCACTACCCAAGTACTCCTGTATTCCAAGACAAAGCATAATATCTAGTAGCATCAGCACATTACAGGGTTGCATGTATATGTACTCAAATTGTTAATGGATTTATGTTTCTAATAGCACTTTATGAAGTCTTCTTCCAAAATACATTAACCGTTACCCTTTTAACCTGGTTGGTTCTAATTAGGAGAGCCAAAGCAGTCCCCAGATACCCTGGGCACTCCATAACTGTCCTTGCACAAGAGTGACGGTAAGATTAGAGATTATGCTTGGATATTCTTGAAAGAAACTTCACTGACCTCCGAAGTCCCATTGCAGCTAAGGAAGAACACAGCAGGGGAGGAAGACCTTTCTTTAAAATATTCATAGCAACGTGGGAGAAAACCACCGCTAATATAAGCTGCTGATTTGCTTAGGGCAAATTGTCTGACAGTAGAGGCCAGCCGTGTCTGAAGTGAAAGGAGAGGCTTTGTCACTGTTTCCTGGCATGACTGACAACCCTTGTAATCGAGCCAAGACAAAAGCTGTCCCAGAACTTGTATATGAACCAGAGATGAGTCCGTTCTCACAAGTATTCAAGAGGTAAGTCTCAAATTTCCCCAAAGGCAGAAAAACAAGTGGAATAATATTGTTGATCAGGTTAGTCAGAAACTGGATCAAAGCTATAAAAGCAGGTGGTCTTATTTTAAATCTTTGTAAAGGTAAGAAATACGGGGAAAAGAAACGAAGTGAGAAATGTCGGATTTTGTGCCTGTGCGAATCACCCAGGGACCTGACCTTGCCTCTGCGAGTCCATGGAGTTAATAGGAACAGGAAACAGAGGCCCAGAGCATCCTCACCCCTCGCTGCCTTCCAAAATATCTCAGGTCAGCAGGGCTCTCTGGGACATGTCACCAAACAAACTGCTAGGCAGGTTGCTATAATTATTCAGCTTCTGTGAATTTTTAAATATTAAATCTGTGTGCATGTTATTAGAGCACATCAGCTGGAAAACTGCCATCCACAAAGGCCAAGCACAGCTATGAGCTGAATTATTAGAGTAAAAGCAACAGAAAGGAACACCTCCCCATCAGCTTCTTCACTTACTGCAGGTTTATGCAAATGGACCAAATAAAAGCCGACAGCATTGACCCTCGTCACAGCATAAATCCATCCTGTGTGAGGAAGAAGGGGGAGGTGAAGGAAGGATCCGGAGCAGGAAGGGGAATACAGTGCAGCCTATAGAGAAAAACATACCCTGAAATCCTTCATCTGTCCACACCAAGCTTTTCTGAATCATTAAACCTCCCCATCTGCAACATGTTTAACTTTTGTGAACTCCTTTGCAATCAGCGGAGAGAGAGACGACGTCCCCGGGGAAAGGCAGACTCAGCAGAAGAGAGAAGCAGGAGAGCTTTTACAGCCCTACCAACATATATTTCTTTCTCCAAGGGAGGGCAAAGATTGCCAAAACACATGAAAGGGAAATCAAGAGAAAAGAAAAATTGATGTGTGTCTTATTTACACAAGAATTCCAGTTTGTGCTAAATTCTCATAGCCCCCTAATTGTAAAGTGTTTGTACCATGAGGATGAGCATGAAGGATGAAACCTCCGTGCTATTTCGCAATATCAGGTGGGAACAGATTTTAGGACTGACTCCCAGCTCAGCCATTTTTCACAAGGCTGGTGAAATTATTTCATTGCAGCCCAATAAGAATGGAAAAAACAAATCAGAACAGCAGGGAGTACACAAGGAAGGGAGTCTCTTCTCCTTAAAGACTCACAGGGAAGAAAAGGGGAAACTGAGACATAAGATGACTTTATTTATCCTCCTGAACCAGGACTCTGTCCAGGAGACCATACTGCTGTTGCTACTCTGTCCTGCTTCCCCCACTCGTCCATGAATGAGAGAACATAACTTTTAGAGTACTCTTGGAGATCTTCCCTTTCTCCTTCGCTGTATGCAGATTTAGGGAATTGACCTGGACAGACTAGACAACTGGGCGGTCAAAAACCTCATGAAATTCAACAAGGCCAAGTGCACGGTCCTACACCTGGGGAGAAATAACCCCAGACACCAGTACAGGCTGGGGACCGACCTGCTGGAGAGCAGCTCTGCTGAGAAGGACCTGGGCGTCATGGTGGACGACAGGTTGACCATGAGGCAGCAGTGTGCCCTCGTGGCCAAGAAGGCCAATGGGGTCCTGGGATGCATTAAGAGGAGCATCTCCAGCAGGTCGAGGGAGGTGATCTTACCCCTCTACTCAGCCCTGGTGAGGCCACATCTGGAGCACTGTGTCCAGTTCTGGGCCCCCCAGTACAAGAGGGATGTGGAGCGGCTGGAGAGAGTCCAGCGCAGGGCCACGAGGATCATCAGGGGCCTGGAACATCTGCCCTATGAGGCGAGGCTGAGGGAGCTGGGCCTGTTCAGCCTGGAGAAGAGAAGGCCGAGAGGGGATCTGATCTGTGTCTATAAGTGCCTCAAGGGAGGCAGTGAGGAGGATGGGGCTGGCCTCTTTTCACTGGTGGTCACTGACAGAACCAGAGGAAATGGCCACAAATTGAAGCATAAAAAGTTCCACGGGAACTTAAGGAAGAACTTCTTGACGGAGAGGGTGACAGAGCACTGGAACAGGCTGCCCAGAGAGGTTGTGGAGTCTCCTTCTCTGGAGATCTTCAAGACCCGCGTGGATGCAGCCCTGTGCCACGTGCTCTAGGTGGCCCTGCGTGTGCAGGAGGGTCGGACTAGATGACCTCTAGAGGTCCCTGCCAACCTTAGGCATTCTATGATTCTATGATTCTATGACAGAGAATGTTAAAGAAAATAAAAATGCAGAACATATATATATATGTTTGTGATTTTGATGGTGTCTGTGACATCTCTGCTGCCTTCCGGCTGCTGTTAAGGTGCAACTTCTCCAGTAATTACTGGAGCCTGCCTTTTTGATTAGACTATATTTAAGTTTGTCAAGGACATCCAGATCGTGGAATGAGTGTTTGTGTGCTGCAGTGTACAGCTGATTATGATTAATACACACCTAAAACATGAAGAATACAAGGACAAGCAAGAGGTCTTCTGGGGCTTCCTCTTTTCTGTACTGTAGCAGCTAACTCATGCTCAGGACATTCACCAGAATTTCATTTTTTATTTTACCCTTAAAACACTTCAGTAGAGAATAGCTCCATCTCACAGTTCTTTCCTTTTGGAAATAGAATGGAATGGAACAGAATGGGAATAGAATGGAAATGAACAACAGCGTCTTCCTTGCTGCTACAGACATGGGACTATTGGGTTCTCCTCTAGCCTCTAATCTTGGCCAAATAACTCAACTAAAGTCAAGCAGAGAGCAGGTAGCCAAAGCACGCGGCTTCTCAATTTGTACGGGCGATTCCATGAGCGACAGCTAGCACAATATTTGCGCAGGATGTTTTGTTGTTACCCACTGGCACATTCAGCCTCAATTAGACAAGCACAAGTCAGCACATTAGCTGCAACAGTGCGTCTTTTATCTTGGCTCTTTCTCATGTCTGCAATCACGGCACAAAACGGCAAACTTCGGGGGCGCAAATCCATCCCGCAGCCGCCCTGCCAGATCCAGTCAATCTGGGCCGGCTCTAATTAACCTGTAAGCAATCAGCATCATTTCCACACCATCTAGAGCAAGAGGCAGAGGTCACCTGGCACCAGGCGTTGGTTTTCTGCATTTTAAGCAACAGACAATTAACTTCTTCAGTGCTGCATTTAAACATTATGCAAAGAAGACATAAGGGTGCATCACGAGTGTTTCATTCGGGTAATCACTCAGGCTGCTACATACTGTGTGTGGGCGCATTACTGAGAATGAAAGTCAAGAGTGCACAGGCTCTTCTACATGCTGAAGGATACAGTTTTTTAGGAGTGACACATCTCTCAGCCCATGTCTTCTTGCACAGCAGGCTCTGAGGTGTCTCTGGGGCTAATGGTCCTCTGAGAGCTTTGGAGTTTTAGGTAACAGCTCTCAACATTTTGGTAGATATCAGTGCATTTTTACTCCCTGATCTTCAAATTCTCCCTCAGTGCTTGTTCACTTATCCTGATGTTATTAAATAGCTGTATCTTTAAACTTCTACTCATTCTAGCCCTTAACAACACATAAACAACCCAACGTGCTGATGGGTTTTATGCACTTCCTTGCCCAAAAGCAAGGGAACTTTCCTGCCCTTATTTCCATGCTGAAGGGGTTCTGCTTGGAATGACAAACTAGGCCACAAATCACATGGGAATCTTCTATACTCAATTTGCTCCTGCCCTGCCTGGCAAACAGAGACAGGAGGCCCATATACATTACTGCTGATTAGTCCGTGTCTCCAGTATCAGCAGTCATGCACACAGGCTGACCGTAACTTTAAATATTGATAACCAAACTCATATATCATAGGGCTGGGAGAGTGACAGTTTCAGTGCACAAGAGCAAAGGCTTTCTACAATAATCAAATACTCAATAATTCATGAAAATATAACCCCCCCAAATCAAATTGGAAGCTATTTTGTCTAATATATTATTTAAAATTCAATATTATAATGCACACGTCTTCTGCTTCTACCACAGAGGAGCATTTCAAAATGTGATTATGTGCGGACTCTATTTAAAAGTGACAATTTTACTTTTCATTTGCTTAACGGCTTAAATGGAGGAGCTCGACTGGAACTAAGTCATCTGACAATGAAACTAAAGCCGACATAAGCAACTTTGCAAACTTCATGACAAGTTAAAAAAAAGAAAAAGGCACAGATCTCCCTCATTTGAAATCACCAAATTCCTCCTCCTGATGCTCAGCTTCACTAGGGATAGAGAATTCTGCAAAGGGAAATATTCTGCACAATTATATTTGACAAACATTTCTTCAGCTCCCCTAGTCTGTCACTTCAATCTAGCTAAATAATGAGGAAAAAAAAAATCCTTTCATTCCAGGGACTCTTGCTTAGAAAACAGCATCGATTTTGCATCCATTTATTCTTGCTGGAAAACCCATCTGTGTGAGGGAAGGCTTCCTGGTGTAAAGATGCAAGAGAAGAGGGTTTTGCCCTTGTAAACAAAACGCACCGAAGCATGAAATGCAATCAAGATTTGTGACAAACTTCATCCTGGGCAGACGTCACTCTCGGTGGCGGCGGGGAGAGCGGGAATGGCACAGAGTGCTGAGGGGGCTGCTCTGCACAGCGAGCACAGAGGGAGGCTCTCCAGCAGGGAGCCGGGGCAGCTGCTGGCTCGGGAAGCGCACACACCAGTTTGGAAGGATGAAATTGTTTTATGGAGAGTAAAATCCTGCCCGCTTGCCACCCAAATCTGCAAGAGTTAACTGTCAGAGCTGCCAGGGCTCCAGTGGATTCTGGTGCCAAACTTCTCTTGTGCATCCACTGAAGATTGAGGGTTTTTCGCTCTCTTAAATAGTGGTTACTAATGAATGCAAAGTTGGAATAAACACACAGCTCCCTCAAAATATTGTCCTAGAGACAGAATACACTGCCTTTGAATTTGTCCCTACCTGTTTTTGCTTTCTACCACTTACTTGCCACTCCTTTTGCTACACTTGATTTTTTTTCTCTGCCTTTCCAGATCAGAGTGCATGGTCAGGTCTGCAAGTTCAAACAGTGATGTTCCAGAACCCTGTTCCAGAACAGGGCAGGTGAGCAGGGCCGGTCCTCAGTTGTGCTCCCACCAGAGATGAGAAGAAATGTCAACACGCCAATGGCTTTGCTGGAATGGTGAGGAAGAGCTGGAATGGTGGCATGAAGCTGGTACCTCTCAAGCTAGAAGGTGGCTTCAGTTGATAAAGCTCTGGGGTTATCTGGCCTAATCTCCCCCAGTTTCTCAAAAGACTCCAAATTACTATATGGAAGTTACTGCAATGAGGACACCACTCATGCTGGTGTCCTAGGAGCAGTCCACTCTGGAATGGCAGAGAAGAAAATAAATGTCAAATATTTCTGTGCATCAAGAATGCTTGTTTCTACTTCTCTCTAGTTAGTTGTCTCATGTGCCCTATGTGTCACGAGAAATCAAGCTTGGACTTGGCTTTGTTTCTGTTCACCGTTACCTTCATAGGTTTTCAGCCTCATACCACAGATGCCTGGTATGTTTCTGTTACAACTGACATGATGTTAATGCCAGGTAGCAGCTGGAGGAGGCAGAGTAGGGTCAGAAAACTCATTTAAATGACTTTTCAGAGAAACAAAAAGCACTAAATATATTAAGCTGAAAAAAAGATAAGAGGTGAAGTCATGACAGTTAATAAAGAATCACAACAAGTGATACCAGGTATGAAAGAGCTCAATTTGTCAGTGAAAGGCAAAACAAACCATCTTGAAGCTAAAGTCTTGAATTCCCATAAGTCATTTTTTTAAAGAAGGCGTGAATCACCCTCGTTTGAGAAAAGAAGTTATCTATTCACTATTCTGATCTCCTTGAGTATGATTTGACAGCAGCATTGATTTAAGGATTTGGAAAACAGAGAAAATACCAGGAAGACACAATCCTGTGAAGTTAAGAGATTGAGTCTTGTTCTGGAGGTTGAAGTGGTTTGCATGAACATTGACGTAAGAGAATTTTATTAAAATCATTGAGTTTCCAGACTTCCCATGTTCTGACCAGTTTTGTCTGGGTCTACTGTATTAAATACTAGATGATTTCCCTGCCAGCCCTAAAACACCACCACAACACTGTAGTTTCAAGTGCTATGGCCAAAAGACTGTTTCTGCAAAGTCCTGAGTTACAATTGTATGAGTGGAGGTGGAGTTGGAGTTAAAAGGGATAGGAGAACAACTAAGTCATTGGTGGTGATCTCCAGCCCTAGGAGCTCTGCAGAAGGGGATAAAATATGAAAACAAATCCAAGTGTTTGGGTTTCATAGCAAAGTCCCTAATCCACAGGCATTAAGAAAGGGCAGGAGACAAGGGAGCAGACTTGCCTATCTTCTGTACCCAAGCTGAAGTGACAAAGAGGAGGCAGTTCACCCAGGAACCAGTGCCAACCTAGAAGACAGACAGGGACTGGGAAGATGGTGAAGACCCTTGCAGACAGATCCTTTTTCCTGAACCTTGTCTTTAAAGGGCTGATGACAGACCATGGACATCTCCAAAACCTGAAATTGGCTCCATTTGGGGAACCTGCAGCAGGGCCAACCCCTCGGCAGGCAAAGGCACCCTGAAGGGTGTTGAGGTTCTTCAGGGTGATAGACCACTTTAGTACATAGCAGACCTTCACAAAGGGCTGCATCGCACTTTTAAGTGTCTCTCAAGAGTGCTATGTTAAACAGAAGGAAAGATTTCTGCAGAAACAAACACAGTTGGCAGACTTTTGCCTGCTTTTTAAAAAGTAATTTATGAAAGAAGAAAAGCAACAGAGTCAATTTACAAAGGGCTACAATCTGGACTTTGATAGATGAACATATCTACTAACAAAACCTCTCCCGCCTCACTGAGCACTCCATCTTCTTATCTGTTAATCCCAGTGGAGAAAGAATAAGGTAGGCATCTGAGGAGCAGAAAGATCTCGGTAATACTCAAACCACTGAATTATCAAACAAGAGACCAAACTCCCTGCTTTTTTTCCAGATGCAACCTGGTGATCAGCTGAGCAGCCTCTTGCATTTTGATCCCCTTTTGGGAGGGGATGAGGAGGATGACAGTGATTCACAGAACAGCTTTTTGAAGAAATCCTATATAATTTTTTGAATCGTGGCCTAAAAGCACCGATCAAGACATGGCCCCTCTTTCCCAACAATCTAAGACTTTATACCAGGGAGTAATAACAGTGTCAGTGGCAACAGCAAGACGACACTAGCAAACACCAGCACTTTTCCCAGCTGGTTATGCACACCTGTTCTCAGGCAATATAGGGGTTTCTTTTGAAGATATTAAACTTGTGCTGCTTTCTGATGAAGGTATCTCAGATGTGAGCATACCATTGGGTAGAACTTAATTACTTAGGGAAAAATGCCTTGTCATTTCCAGAAATGACAGGAAATGCTGAGGAGGGCAACTCATTGGAAGTTGGAACATTTTGGACATAAAATGGGATTTCTGGAGTATCCCTGTCTGTGCGGAGATATACAGAAAACAAAACAGTTTTTTCAGTCCCACGTATTCATGCAGTGCTCTAGAACAGTGAGCACGATCCCAGCTCGGCCTGCGGTTCTGGGCTTTCTGCATCTTAAATGCATCTCCTACCTATTGCATGACTGCAGCGCCTCACACTGATCTCATTGGGTTTTTATTTAAACAGGCAGTTCTCATTTTTGTTCTAAATTCAAAGAGAAAAGCAAATCCTAAAGTTTAACACTTTTTAATCAGTGGATTTGGGGGCTTGTGAGAAATGCTACAGGAAGAAGCAACTCATGCTTCATCTATTCCTGTCCCTCAAGTACACCCTTGCTTTCCTAAATTGGAATTTGTAGGCCATTAGTCCTTAATGCAGGAAAAAAACTGCAGAAACTTGAAGGAGAACAGAAATCAGATGACAAAAATTACATTCGCTTTACTTCAATTAGGCTTATAGAAGGATCTACTGAAATTTTTCACAAATCTTATGAGCACCAAAATATATATTAGAAGCAAAACGGAAATATGTATTTAATAGGAAAAAGGATCTTCTTGATACAAGTTTTATGTATTTCAGTAGGAAAGCCACAGATTTCCATGTACAGTGAATCCATTATATTGCCATGCTAAGAGGAAACTCATGCAAGACTGGGTGAAAGAAACTGTAGAGTAAAGAATAAAAATGAGGGGTTCCTTGAGCAGAGAAATGCAAGAGAAACTGAGATAAAAAGAAGGTGCTCACTCAAGTGAGAAATAAGCAGAGTTCTGCTCCTGCTCTGACTCTGCTCCCTAAGCTCAGATTTGCAGATACCATCATCTATTTTCCCCCTAAATCACCAGATCCTGGAGTCATATGATGAGAACTGCCTCTCATACCAAGTATTTCACAGGGAACAAGAAAAAAAAAAGCTTGAAAAAACAGTCATTAAAAAGCCTGAAAAACACCCCTATGAAAGCAAGCAAGCTTTAAAATAATCAAGGATTCCTGAGCCCACCCTAAGAAGGCAGCCTCCCTCCTGCTCTGGATGGCAGAGGCAGGTAGCTCCCCGGGGTGCTGTGCTGCTGCATTACAGCATCCAGCCAGTGCTTGCTCCTTCCCCGTGTCGTACCTGGGCGCTAGGGTCTGCAGCAGCAGCAGCAGCAGCAGCAGCATCTCTGCCTCCTGCTGCCTCTGCACCGCATCGCTGCATGGAGGTGCCTGTGCTGCCTCCCCGCGCTCAGCCCAGCTGCACTGCAGCACTAGCAGCAGCCCCTCACCGGCTCCTTCCCCGCTCTCTGCTGCAAACTGCAGCCTCGCAGGCTGCCTGCTCTGCCCCCAGCCCAGCTCCACGGCCCCCCACACCTCCACTCTCGCAGTCAGCCTTTGCATTGCAGCTTGCAAGGGCTGAGTTGCAGGACTGCTCTGGCTCTGCCTCCTCCTGGCCTTGGAGCCACAAACTCCTGCTGCTCCTACTTGCTTCCCAGCTCTTCCCGCTCAGCGTCAGGCTGCAGCATTGCTGCATTTCTGAGCTCGTGCAACGCTGATTCTCTTCAGTCCATCCCTGCAGAATTGCAGACTCCTCTCTTATCCCTCATGCCCTCATCCTCTCTTATCCCTCATGCCCTCATCCTTTGCTTTGCAGCACCAAAAGATTTGTCCCTCCTTCCATTGCTTGAGCCCAGTTTTATCGTGTGTATTTTTGTGCTGCAGTCACTGCTCAGGGACAAAACTGGAGCCCTTTTGGCAGGTGCAGACTGTTTAGAGGGTCATGCTGGATTTACTAAAGGGAGGTCATGCTTAGCAAACTTGATTAATTTCTTTGAGGAGGTGACAATGACAAGAGACAGGGTGAAGTAGTAACACATGATTTACTTGGACTTCGGAAGCCTTTTGATACAGTACCACATAAAAGGCTAATTTGTAAGGTTAATGTGTGGCTTTGATAGCAAAATACCCAGCAAACTAAACATAATTTTTTAACTTTTTAATTGCCTTGCAAAGTAAGAGTCAAAAAAATGGCTGGTAACAGGAAGGGAAGATTATGCAGGAGCTTGAGGCATTCCTGCTGTCTCACCTTTATCTGTGCACAGTTTTTCTGTGCACCAAGGATGCCAGTGGTTGCAAGAGCACCGAAAGGTCCCTCAGAGCCCAATAGCACCTTCCAGCTCCCTCCCAGATTAGAACTGCAACCTGACCACTATTCTCCAATACCAGCACGCTCAGTGTTTCCCTCTTTTCCTCTGGAAAAAAAGCACATCTGTTTTCAGCAAATGCTGTGAATTAGTTAATGTTTGTGAAGTGCTCTGATCATGTGAAGTACCATATAATTACTACATATTATCAATATAATTTGGCTAAATTGTGTCACAGCCGCCTCCTCTCTTCACTGCAGTTTTGGAGAAATTTCTTAGACATCAGCTCTTTGGGGCAGGACTTAGACTGCCATCTATCTCAAAACAACCTTGGCCTTTCTTGAAAAGCCCCAGAACATAAATAAACCACAGCACTGAGACACATGTCCAGAGTTGTGCACCTACCCCCATTTCTTTCTAGATGCAGATTGATAGATGCTTCCTAGAGAGGAGGACCACTCCAGGAGGTCATCACCTCCCAGAATAAACACTTCCAGACCAAAACCTGGTCTAGAAGACCTAAACAGGGCATAAGAGATGCTAAAAAGAAACCCAAGTCTTAACGATTAGAAAAATCTCTGCTGATCACAGGTTCTGCGCAAGCAGAGGCTAGGGAGGCTCTTTGTGTAGCAAAACTGCCACAGGAGTTGTCTGTTAAGTCATTAGCAAACCTCTCCCTACTCATTATTACACCCGCTCGGCTCCTCACATAAAATCAGTAAGTCAGAAGCAACAGAAGCTCCCCCTGTCCTGCCCCTAGTGATGATCAAAGATCTCTAGGTCTTTGTCTAGATTATCTGAACTAAGGCAAAAGCCACATTAAACATAATCTACTTCTAGACTAAGACATGAAGGACAAAAAGTGCTTTACCATAAGAAAAGTGAACTCAAGAAAAATTTGCCTAGCTCTCTACAAAAGATGGGTATGAACTGTAGAGAGAACTTCAGTGTTTTTTATAGTTTTATAGTTCATCCTTCTGAGCCCTAAAGCCTTTAAAATAGTAATAAAAAAACCAAATGATTAGCAATCTGTCCTCAAGTAAAACACCTGTGTACCTGTGTTTTCTAAAGAAAAGCTGCTCTCTTCTGTAGGTGACTAATATAGATCATTATTAGTATTATTTTGTAAAAATTTCTGCTAGGATTCTAGATAGGGTGCTGTTTGAAAATTTGAGTTATAATTCATGTGTTCTAGGTCATAAATGATGCTAAACAGGGATATAGTAATCAACACAAACTGATGTTAGCTGTTATTTGTAGTCTTTTTGATAAAGTTAATGCGGTATGAGTTTAGTCTTAAGATATGCGAAGACATGTAGTTAATATTGGAGTCCTGAGTATTTTGCTGTCGTGGGCTTTCTGCCAGGATGCTGGAGTTTCATGACATAGCAAGAAAAAAATTAGGCTGGTTCAAAGGTATTGTTTAGTTCTGTCTTTCTTGCTCCAGTGACATGTAATTTAACTTCACTACAGCAAAACTCCATGGAAATATGTCAGACTACAGAAGAACTGGGATAGAGTAAGTATTTGTGCTGTGACAAAATGTATTTAAAATTGCTGAAGTGAGGAAAAGAAAAAAAAATGTTACAAGAACATCAGATCTTAAAAGTGAAAACTATCAGACTATGAGAAAGGTGTGATTGGAAATCTGGAAGACTGCTGGAATAGACAAAACACTTCACAGCACTAAAAAATGCTGGCTAACACTTCCCTGTTAATTCAGTGTTTCCTAGAAGCATTATCTGAGAAAAATATTTTCTAATAGGTGCTGATCTTGTATATAGACGAAAATACTGCAGTCTAAATAGGGAAGAGATAATTAATCACAGGTTGGCATGCACACTATGATGTTAACCCAATGTTTGCTGTGATAGAGTAGGGAATGAATTGTTTTAGCTAAGCCATTTTTAAAAAAGCAGAGAAGCTTCTTTCTAGGTCGTGGTTTGCATACTCTAGTATTGGATTTTGTTTCCTGTTATGGGGGCTTTTGCCTTTGAGCTTTCCATTTTCAAGAGCCTTTTCTCTGCTCCAAGAGGATGGATGGAAAACCCGGAATTACCCTCACTGTAAAAAAGAAACTTGGGAGACTTGTGCTTTGTCTTTATGGTTAAGCTTGTAGATGGTTGTTCCTTCTCCCTAATGACGGACCAACATCAAGTGTTTCAAAAATTAAAAATATAATATCCGAACAATTTTTCAGAAAAGCTAATTGAAATGAGGATTCAATGGTGTTTTTGTAGTAGGTACTGTCTTAGGACCTGGAAAGTCTGTGTTTCTTTCCACTGTTGCCACAACTTCTTTGGGTAGTCTGGGTTTCTTTGATTTATATCCCCTTCTTTGTGTCACTTGTATAAAATGAAGAGAAGTGGGCACTTTCATATCTTTCAGTGACAGATTAGGAAACTAAAATATTGAAGAAACAAATGAGTACATAAAAAGGTAGACTAGATCATCTGCTAGTGCAATGTCTTTAGCTCAGCTGAAGCCAATGGAGCAGTGTCAATTTATAGCTCCTGAGACTCCTGCTTAGTCTGCAAACCTGGGCCCGAAAGCAGGGCACTGAGCTGGAACCGCTCTCCTGAATGTGCTGAAGGGACAGGCGTCCTTAAGATCTTGCTTGCTGCGGTTGGAGCAGAAGAAAAGATACTTTCTATGTCAGAATATTTTCTATCTTCTGTTGTTGGAGGGAGAAATAGTGGAAATAAGATTGCCTAGCACACTTGATGTTCAAACAGAGGTAGAACAGCCTATCTCTGAGCTGTTCTGCCCCATTCTCCTTTCTTATTCTCATGTCTTGGCTGCTGCTGGAGCCTGTCTTTCCTAGTGTTGCATCTCATCTTTCAAAAACAGAGAGACAGGGATTGCTTTACCAAAAAAAAAGTTTCAATACTTAACTTTATAAATATATCCTATTAGAGTTCTTTTTTTTCCTTCCAGACAAAAGCATTTCTGCTTCCAAGCTTGATAGACCTCCTGACCCTGCTGATGTGGGTGGATGGCTCTGCATGTTCTGAATCATTTGCTTCTTTTTCAAGTGTTGCTTTTTCCTTATTTCAATTACCCTTTCTTTATAATTACATGGGCCGCTTCAGTGAACGAGAGTGCTCCAGGGCTGACAGACCATCTGAAAACAGGGCACGCTGGAGGCAGAATCTACATTGTTATCTAGCTTGGGCACTGAGGAGAGGTGTAGGTTTAATAGCACAGGAGAATTTTTTTTTTTCCCGGATATTCAGACACCAGCAATTGCTGTTGGGTTCACTGCCCGGGCTCGCACCAGCCTGGACCACATGTAATTGCTCTCCGTGTCCCTTGGAGAGTTACAAACCGTGCGTGCAAGGATCACTTCCCTTCATTCCTGCTGAGTGATTGCCTCTGTGACAGCAGTAGCCAATGAAGCAGGAGCTGATCCCTATTTGAAACCAGCAGGAATCCTTTAACTAAGCTCAGAGGGGATTAGTTTAGACCCAAGAAGGTGCAACCAGCCCTGAGGTGAGTAGAGCTGGAAGTGAAGGGTCACAGACCAGAAGTGGGCTTTGCATTGCCATGAAGCTGCAGGTGGCTTGAAAGATAATTTTGTTGCAACACCATAGGCTAGGGTTAAATCTGCATCAAATTCTGTTTTGCAATATACAGTTTCTCAAGCAATTGTTATTTTTGTTCCAATTTTCATTTTATTCACAACCAAGACTAAACAGCTGTTTTGTGCAGAAATCCTGCAACTTTGAATTGCAAATGGTTCTTTTGCTTAAAGGCAAAAAGTGGGGAGGAGGCTTCGTTGTGTTGCAAGTCCAGTTTCCAGTGACGTTATACCATACGTATTTTGATAATTCTTTATTGAGTAGTATTCCCAGAAGTTCAAATGGATTTTGGGGCTTCTTCCTGATTTCTCTTTTAAGAAAGTCCTAATCAATCTGAAGATGTCAAAGCCTTGTTGTGTATGCTGTCCAAAATAGCAGTGTGTTAATAATGTGATCTCTCTTAACACATAGATATTAAAGGTATCTATGGAGTGAGTCCTAAAACCTATAAGCAAATTCAGAATAGCTACTGAAGCAGTTAATTACAGAAAATGCCAGTTACCTGATGTTTATTGTAGGGGAAGGGATTTTTTTAGCCAATTAATTACACATTTCAGATTTAATTTTAAATTAAAATTATGGAAAGAATGTGTGTGTGGGAAAAGACTAGGGGGAGAGTGTCAAAAGCTCCTTAAAAGCAACAAGTTCCTGCACTGAGTCACAAAGAAGGGGCTGTAATTGCTCCCGTTGTTTCGTGCGTGCTTTGGTACGGCTACCTGTTGCTTTTCCATGAACACAACCTTATCACTTGCATTAGTTTTGCTCTCTATGAGAGAGATTTAGCTTCTGGGGCTGAGTGACTGAGCAATGCCAAAATATAAAAGGACAAGAATATAGAAGGACTATTTCTTCTTTTGATTCACCTAGAATAAATAGTGTAACAAAGACTTGATTGTACCACAAAGGGGGATTACACAGCCCATATATAAAGTTTTCCACTCAGTTTTGCATTTGCTTATTCTGTGCTCAGTCAACAGGTAAGGGGAGGTGCATGGATACTTGCTCTCTTCAGTGTGAATTAAGGCCCCTACTTTGTTCCTGGGGCAAGGAAGCAGAGGAAGGCAGCCTTCCCTTAAATTCATTGGGGATCAGGAGGACATTAGTGCATACAGGCATGTCGGTGCTATTACAGAGCAGATAATAAGTCTGTCTAGTCTGTAGCCAGAGTTACCTCTGCAGTGCGTTTAGCCAGGCAGAGTTACAAGGTACAGCCTTTTGAGTCTACCAAAAGCTCAATAGGTCAAGAAGTACCTGGTGAAGATGTCTCACCAAAGTCTTGCTTCTTGTGCACTCTAAATTCCTGGAAGCAGGAGCTAGGGAGAGAAAAAGGATCAAGACAACTGAGAGGAGGGAAAAAAACATTGTCCAGAGAACAAGTTTGTTTTTCTTACACCAGAAGTTTGTTTTTCTTATTTACAAGGGACACTGAGAATGACTGTTCCACTGTGGAGTGGATGAGACTGGTTTTCTGTCTGGCTCTTATGGGAGCTGCTGTAAGGACTGAAGATCAGCACCGTCTTAGGCATCTGTACTCAGCAGAACTCTCTCCAAGGGAGCTAGGAGAGCTATAGCTTTCCCCGTGGTGGATAAAATGACATGTTGCATGCCGTGTCTTTGCTGGGACACGACTGAGTATCTCTGCCTACCTGGGGACTACTTCATATTTTCATTTACTGCTTAAAAATCCCTTTGACCTTTCGGAGTGTTCTTGGGAACCAGTGTTGTTTACAGGAGTTAAAAATTCACTTACATTCTAGGCGCTGCAGTTCAGACTTCAAAAAGGTTTTGACAGTCACAGGAAGCCGTGAAAAATAGCACCCAGGTCTCAGAGACTGTGGGTCTTGGGACCTCTTTGAAAACAAAATTGTGTAATTTGGAATGAATTGGATCCAAGCAATACCACCAAAACATGCAAATTGGTGGATGTCACGAGTCAAAGAACCATTTATCTCAAAATTTTCCATTTTTTTTTAAATCACATTTTGAAATCTTAACTTTTATATGTTACAGATGCATTATTTCTGCAGGGACATCAAATGAAATCTGAGGGAAATAAATTATTTCCACAATTCAAGAAAAACTTAATTGTTGCATGAGATCTTGTGTAACACAGGATCTGTAATCCATCTTCCTGATTTCTGTACAGGATCTGTACAGGATCTGTTGCCATTTTTAGTCTTCTTGTGAGACGTGTTGAGAAAGGAAAGTCACTTCCAGGATTTTCTGAGAACAGAGGATGATTTCTGATTTGAGACTCACGGAAAGGAGGGGAAGAGGCTGTTGTCTAGGGAATGGGCTGGCAGACTGTGGTCTGGAAAGGGCTGGCCTTTCTTCAGAGGTTTCAGAGAAGTCTGACTCTTCTGCTCGTTTGCTGAGGGTCCAAGACAAAGGGCTTAACAGTATACTGGTTTTCCATGCTAGTGAAACTTCTTGTATTAAAACATATTTCTTCTCTTATCACCTGTGTTCAAGCAGAGAATTAGCATTACAAGCCCAAAATAATGGAATAATTTACAATTGTCTTTGTATCTTAGTTTATAGTTAAGATTCTACTGCCACATATTTCTTCTATTCTTGGCGGTACTTGGAGCAGTTGTGCTTGACCCTGACTCAGTCCCATCCTGGGGGCTTTCCAGCCTTCAAAAATTCTTCCTTTTTTTTTTTTCATTTGACCTTGGAAGCAGAGAAAATAGACTACAAGAAAGATGACATTCTTCTCTCTGGGTCCTCACTGATTTCTCACACGTTATTCTGCCCTTCCTTGTCTTTACACCCTGATTCCTCTGCTTTCTCTATCTTCTGCAGCTGTCATTCTTCAAAAGTCAGGTTAAACTCGAACTAAAACTTGATATAACAAAGGACTTCTGGACTGTCCCATATTTTTTTCCCAATCCAAATGGATGAAAAGCTGAGTGAGACTATTTGTTGATTCCATATAATTTATTTATACTTTCAAATCTGTGTACAGGTATTTACCCTGAGAATTGCCTTGGCTTTAGTTCACCTTTGCTCAAAGAGCAGAAACCCATGAAATACAAAGACAGCTTTGAACAACAAACTACATGTCATGTTTCTATTCGTTAAATGGAAGTAACTCATGTAATCGGGATTCAGATGCGGATGTTTGCTGGGTTATATCCCCTTTGTTGTGCAGATTGTTTGGTGTTTGAAGGGCCCAGGAGAATGGAGGGTGGACTGAAGAGCTGGAGAAACGTGTCAGTTATTGCATCTGAGAAGACCTAGTCTCCAAAATCAATCCCATGCTGTTTTTAGAGATATCTGTTAATGTACTATTACCAACAAAATGTACTATTACCAGCAAAAAAAAAAAAGCAAAATGAAATGATAAACAGCTGGTAAGGAGCATCTCTGTCATAAAAAAAATCACAACATTTTCTGGAAATAAAAGCTCCTCCCAATATACATATGCACCCATCTTTCTGTAGCTTTGACTTCCTATCCCAAGGCTTTGTGTCCTTCAGGAAGATAGGGAAAATAATCAGCACCAAACTTATCTTTTCACTGACAAGTTTGCAGTGCACCTGTAATACATTCCCAGACAGACTTTGAGATATAGAAAAATAATAAAATAAAATAAAATAACCCTCAGAGCTGCCAAAAGGCCCTTTTTTTTCATTTTGGAAGGCTTTACCCCAGCCAAACAGTTCACTGTGTATCAAAGATAATTAGGGCATCTTATTTAAAACTTACGATCTAATTAGTGGCTTTAATGGTAGTTAATTACACAGAGAGCAACAAAGCAGTTATATTTCCTATCAGGGTTCTTCTAAGTCAAGGTGCAGGTATATATCTAGGCCCATAAAGGAGAGTGGGTACCACACTTAACATCTAATTACACAAAATTGGCCATAGTAATTATGAGCAATGTGATTTTATTTATCTGGTTTAATTACTGGGGCTTTACACAGTCTCTGACCTGGCACAGTGGCAGGGAGGACAGTGGGGAGATTAATGCCATCCCCTGCACGGACACTGCTCTGCTGCTGAAGACTCCATATCCCCAAAATGGAGCTTGAGGCTGGTCAGGGAATAACATGGTGCCTCCTGGACACTGGGGCAACCCCCATGGCCAGAAGCTCATAGGAGCAGACTGTATTCGTGGGACATGAAGGTGTGCATCAACAGAGCACCACAAGACATCTGCAATAGACACCTCGACTCGTAAGGAATCCAATGTCACTAGGTGATACAAGAAGGACAATTCATATTTTTCTTCTTTTTTCATCATCTTTTCTTTTCTTTTCTTCAAAAGTGACCCATAGCCTCTATCACATCCTGTTGTCTTAAATCTTTCTTAATGCCATCCACTGCTGGAACTTTGTAGAAGCTCCCAGGACTTCTCTGGAAAGTCAGTGTCTTTGCTAAATTACCACCTTCTACTTCCAGGGGAGGGATCAAGTTGTCTGCCTGATCCTAGGTTCTTCTTACCCTTTTCTCTAACTTTAAAAGCCATCTTTATTCATAGAAATAAATAGGGATGCAACTGAAACTCATCTATTTCTATCATGAAAGAAATATGCTTTAAATTTATGCCAACTCCCATTATTTGAAAATCCCTATGGAGGGAATCACTATAAAGTCCTTGAAGCCTAGGAAAATGGCAATGGTCACGAGGACTGTATCAGTGGAACATGACTGTCATTTGTCTGTCCTTTAATTTTGAACTAGGTAGATCTGTGTTAGCAAGAGCTGTGTTAGTACTATTATTAGACCAGACCAAAGTCTATTTAGCCAATTACGCTCCCCGTGACTCTAAAATAACAAGTGCAGACAGGAATAAGAAAGTAAGGGATTCTGCAGTTCGTATTCCCAGATTCTTTTTTTCTCCCCTCGTTAACTAATTAGCCACTGATGAGATGGTCCCTTCAAGTTTTTAAGCCATTTAAAAGAGCTGAAGCATTTACATGCTAGAAAAATAGCTGGCCTCCTGCCCACGGTCTTGAAAGTGAGCGTTTCCAGCTACTTCCACTTCATAAAATTGCAAGCAATGGCATGTAGAGCTGTGCTTCTCAACTCGTCCCCCCAGGACATTTCCATGTTATAGCAAATCACTTGTTCAGTGGCTCACTAAAATTTTGAATTAGTTGTAAATACATTTGACCTTATTTTCTCCTGATAATTGCTCTATTTATAGAGAAGTCATTGATTGTCATGCTAATTTCTTCTATTTGAGGATTAGACTGGCTCAATTGGAAATAATCTGTGGTATATCCCATTAAAAAAAAGCTAAAAGGAAGCTGTTGTCTACTGTTATAGATTTGCTCTTGTTGTCTCTTTTCTTTGTTTTTCTTTTTTTTCCCTGAAAGCTAGAAAAAATACTAGAGAAAAAAAAGAACAATAGTAACTTTCCTTGGCAAGTTCACTCATCTTCCTTCTTTGGCCATCACTGTCGCTGTATTTTATTCCTTTGTTTTCGAAAAAGTATTTGAGCATCAGCCTAGAGCAAATGGCCTTTCACAAGATGCTTTTTAATCTTCACACAAGTGATCAAAATATATGTAGCCAGACTTCCCGAAATACTGAAGCTTGGTTTCTCAGTATCCAGGGCCAATTTTTAAAGGGCTCGACTTCCTTTCCGCCTAGCAAATCCGCACCAGTGCTACGTGATTTTCTTGCCTCCACCCCTGTTATTACTGAACGCAGTCTCCTTCAAGATGCTTAAGGAAGGAGTTCTTAAAGCACCCGATTGTGCTGGTTGCACAGAGCGCGTCTGCTGAGCACTGCTCTCCGTTTTAGTTGTGCGGCACCGTGAGCACCCTGCCCTTGCGGCACCTTCCCCGCCGCCACCATGAATCACGGCATGGGCTGGTGGCCACTGCCTGGGAGGTCTATTTCTCTGGTGGCCGTAGCTTCTCGTTGCTGTTGACACGGGAGCTGGGCCGGTTGTAAATCTGTGAGGTTTTGCTCTGAGAGACATCAACTGGCCCGCAGTTGGGAGAGTGATGGAGGGACCTTGATCTCCCCACAGCTCGGCGCCATCCCCTGCCTTCCTGGGAGATTGCTTGGGCTTGAGTCACTGCAGGGTTTATGGTTCAGTACCACAAAGCAATTAACAGCGAGTGAGTGAGCATTCCCAACCTTTGCTAAAAATCGCGGCTGTTTATCAATGTGTCAGGCCGTTGGCAGATTCAAGAAATCTAAATTTAACAGGTGACTGGTTCCTCCATGCCTGGCTGCAGCCCATGGATCTTCGGGATACGGTGTCCCAACTGGGCAGCCGGCTCTGCTGGCGCCGGCTGGGGAGGAGATGGGAATGAATGGGGCCAGCTCCAGAGTTCAGTGTAGGGAAGGCTTTTTTTGCACCACAGCTGCTTAATGACTTTCTCAATTGATTTCAGCAGCACCGCTTTTCGATTACTGATTCCATCTCGGCCATTGGGCAGAAAGAAATGGGCTTAGGGAAATAATAGAAAGGGGAGAAAGTACACAAAAACTCAACGCCCGCCTATTGCAACGCAGTGACACTTGTCCAGATATTTTATGCTGAATTGGAAAAAAAAAGAGAGAAAAATGGCAATTTTCCCCATCATTCAGCCTCCGTGATGGAGAAGAGTGCTCATGTACTTCCTTGCTTTCAAGCCCCAGTACATCCATGCTCGTTGACCTGTTCCTTGGTTTGGAACCAGCTGCAGAAAGCAGCTGTCATCCGCTGTTACTCTGCCAGCCGTATTCTTAAGGCAGCCATCAAAGCCTGGCACTGACTGAAGGCAATTCAATTAGCTGTGACGGTCAGACAGAAACCAAGGGTCAATTGAAATCTCTCTCTCTCCTCCCTCCTCCCTCTTGCTCTCTCTGTTTGCATCTTGAAGCTGGTAGACAGCAAAGTTTACCTTCTTACCATGTAGGAGTGCAACAAGAACTGTGCCTTCCAGGGAAAAGTCTCCTCTACTACCTCATGATGAAAGAATGACAAAATAAGGGCAATACATATCTGGGAAAGGGATGTGTCTCCTCAGTTCTGCTCAGCACTTGTGCTGTTTCCTTAAGATGTGATGGGCTTGGGAAGGGGATCCTCATTGGACGCCTGACAATTTGTTTTGGCCAAGTATAATATTAATAATATGATCTCACTGAGCTTTAATGCTGCCATCTGCTCCATGCCAAAATAGGTGGCCATTTCAGGCTTTTATCACGCCTGTGGGCTTGTTTCCAGCACACCCAGAGGAGGGAGGGAAGGTGAGAGGAGGAGGGGATGGGGAGGAAGACGGGGAAGGTAGAAAGTGAGAGACAGATCGTGGCACCGGGCGCAGCTGCTCTCGCAGCACAGCACTTTGCAGCCTGCCTCTGCCGCTCCTCGCTAGCGCGAAAATAGTTGTAAAAATAAAGGTCAAACAGATAGTCTTGATAAATATTTAATAGTTACTGTTTTCACGTCTCCCTTATTGTTATAGATTGAATGTCTGACACTTGTGGCATCTGGCGCACACCGACTGGAAGTGATTTCACGAAGCGCGATGGGGTGTTGGGGAGGCAGCACCGGGCCGCGGGCGCACAGCCACCGTCGAGCCTGTTGTCACCCACATCCAGCTCCAGCAGCTTCCAGCAGCTGTGGAAACTGTCAGGAGTTTGTCCATGAACAGCTACTTCCACCAGCAGCATGGGCTCAACTCCTTTTATTTAACACATGGACCTCTGTAAACTGCAGCATAAGACTTTGGCTTCCCTCATCCTCCAAGTTAATTCCCACAAATTACGGACTGCCTTCATGCTGGTAAATGGGATGACCCATGACAGTGATTAGTGGTTTTGGGGTCCCTCCGAGTCCTCATGCTATAGAAATGCATAAATTCTTTATCTTGGTGGGTTTATCACAGGATTGGCAATTTCTGCCCTTGGAGACACATTTCCTTTTTGGACTTTTTACAGCCTGAAGCAGCCATAGGAGGAATAAATGGGGCTTATGGAGATAATGTTGTTGACCTCAGTCATATCAACTAGCCAAATAGTTGTGGAAGAGCAAATATAAACTGTGTTTTTAAGGCATTTCTTGACAATTACAGCTTTCCTTATGGTAGCTGGTAAGAAATCATCCGCCTTTGCACAGCAGGTGAATACTTAAGATAGTGTAGGAGTTTTTCAATTGTCCCTATGTTAATTCACTGTGATCAGTACAATACTCAGGGTGCCTTGCAAATGACGTGTTGAGAAAGAACAACACATTTTACACACTGTGAACTTTATAAGAGCATGCAACACAAGGTCTTGATATAATTTTGCTATTGGGAGATCCTTTATGAAGCATTTGACTGGCCATTGACAATCTCTGGTAGTAATGGATATCCATATGGAACAACTAATGACCCTAGATAATAAATGAATCCAAGTGACAGGAGAAAGGGAATCTGATTCCACACTCACTGCTTTGCCTGACCTGAGTCCACAGCAGATGAGAAATGCCAACTTTTAGCCTAGCTGGGCATCACAACCACTTCTACACTGGAGAAATCAGTCCCAGTTTGGACTGGAAAGCGCAGGGGTTTAGATCCTGGTTCCAGCACGCTAAAGACCCTTCAGGATGCTATTTTTGTCTTGAGTAGAGAGTCCTCTTGGAACAATTAACTTCCCTGAACTCTTTCAATTGGATCCTGGGATTTTTTTCACCCTTCTTGTCAACCCTTACCTCTAAAAATTGAGCTATACTGTGAGCTCTGTGCACTGCCCCTGCCCTGATCCACTTTTCAGCGCTCAGTTACATTGCAGGAAACATGCCATTAGTGTATGATTTGATGATGACACCTTTCCCTCTCCCTTGCTGTATCCGATTTTTTTTCTTTTGTTGAAGCCTTGCCATGCTATTTTACAGGCTACACAATATGGAAGTTGGCAGAAAATCAGGTTCAAATAGAATCCAGAAGAACTGACTCTGCATATGAATTTAAGAGGCAACAGCCCTACTCCAGTACATCATTCTCCCAAAGAGCCTGACACAAATAGGGTAAGCATCAATGGCAATTGAAGACTGTCTCAAGATACAGTTTAAAACCCTTAACACAGAAGAAAGACTGTTGTTTTTGACTATGATGGGAAAGAGTCTCCTGGCAGTATTTCAACAGGCTGCAAGGAACACATGCATCAGGAGTACAAACTTGCATTGCACCAGAAAGGCAGCATGTTCCTTGCTCAGCAGCTAATGAACACGCATGGCACCAGGGAAGTAACCTCAGGGAGTTTTAAGGCAGATCCTGTTACCTTTGAAGTGGTGCAAAGCAGTAAAAAATAGAAGATCTGGAGCTTATATATGAAAAATAAAATCCTTCTCTTACGGAAGAGAAGGGGACAGGAACTCTTTGAAATGGGCCCATAAAGAGGCACGAGAAATGCCTCCCCTTAAAAATGTTTCACCGAACACTTCAGAAGCAAAGGGCTGAACAGTGTCTCCTAGGTCAGGAGTGAATCTGAGCAAGTCTGTCTCATTACTCAGCCTGTTTGCAAGCATCTTTCTGTACTCAGCTATGCAACAGTTGCTGTCAAGAATATATCACTGGTTATTTCAGTTGTGGAGTGTAGTTTGAGTTATCTTAGTAGATACTCAAAAGTTTTAGAAACAGGATGAAGTCAATCAGATATCAAGGTATCCTTAAAAAAAGAAAGGAAAAAGTCCTTTGACTACTAACCTTTTCACAAATAGTCACTGAACTGTTCAGTTTTTACTATCTTGAAATACTCCTGAAATGAAGGCAAAAACTATCACTCAAAGAGTGCTTGCAGAATAACAGTAAAATAGGTCAGGAATGCTATTGAAACAAATGTGTTTGAATTAAAAAAAAAAAAAAAAGACGAACATTGCTGATACTAGAACTGTGCAAACACAGCAAATAACATAAAGCTTCCCCTTAGGAGGAGAACAAAATACAGAAATCTTGCTACTCTGGTTCATTTAGCGCAAGACCGAATGCAGATTGAAAATGTCTGTGCCCTACTGTTATACACACACATGCACACACCCATATATGTATATAAAAATCCTGAGGAAATGACTGTGTATGCGGGAAGTAAGGGATATGTAGGACTCAGGAGTCATACCCAACTTGTGTTATAAGTTTGAGCAGGCTTGTGGCAGCTCTGAGTTGGGTTTTAACAAGAATGTTCACCAAGAACCCAGGGATCATTTAAGTGCATTATAGGTGAGACTACAGGATCACCATTCCCTGAAAATCCAGCAAGTTTCATACATTTTTTTCCAGGGGATACTACCCAGCTTCCCTCCCTGATGCTATTTCAGCCTCCAAAGGCAGCACACGGGGCAGCTCTTCCACATGGCCCCTTTCCCTTTCCCTTTCCCCATAGCCTTTAAAAAAGACTCCCTGTTCACAAAAACATGGTGACAGTATAAGATAAGCCCACGGCCTTTAAAGCACTGTGTTTTCTCCTGTTTTAAAGGACCTAGGAAGGCTTCCATTGTCCAGGCATGGAAGGTTGCTTCTCTCATCCCAGTGCAGGTATCAACTGCACTTTCCATCGCATGTCCTCATGGCCAGTTCTATTCTTCAGTTGTGCTAAAGGCTACAAAATCACACAGATATCACTGTGCCCATAGGGGAGCACCTTGTATTTCTACATCCTCTCATCCTGTTGAAAATTGCTACCCCAATGTTGCATTTACCTCTTCCAAGAAGCCTTATAAAATAAGGCAAGAGGTAAGACTGTGCTCTGCTCCCACTCCTCCTTTTTCCCGGTCCTGTGACTTCCATCAGCAGCTGAGACAAAGCAGCAGTCGCTCCCCATGGGAGAGGGAGCGCAGCCGAGGGGCTCGAGCTGAATCCTTGTCTGCGACTCCCTCGGAGCTTGCTGGCTTTCCTTTATTGAATTAGGATAAATTGGAACTTTCATAAAGGGTGATATAAATCATTATCTCAAGTTAGCAGATGCGGACTCACCAGGGTAGAGCTCTGTTAATAACTCCTTCGGATTAGGGCTGATTGGTACAATTTGAAACTTGTTTCTCACAGCTTGATCAGTCTAGTTGTTACTGTGGCAATTATCCCATTTCACTTTCAATAGCTCAGCACAGAGAAGCTGCTGCCTCCAATCCATCCCTCTTTAATGAATCCACTGTGATACGTTTGGTCCCACGGACAAATATATCCTGTCTCCCCACCCATCTCCAAAATAAATTTTAAAAAGAATAAACCTCACACCCAGGTGAGACCCAGGAATGTGTCTTTTAGGGAGTGAGATGCTAAGTGTCCATGTAAACATCATTTAGGTATCTGGCCACCGAAAAGCCTCTCTTCATTCTTACAGCATCATTTGCACTATTTGGCAGTCTTCCTGCCTGGGAAATTAGATGAGAAAACTGAGCTGTGTCCAAGCATTGAAGCTGGTTGAATAGATTCTGATGAATGTGTTACATTCTGAATTTGTGGGGTTTTATCAAACACTTATCTGGTGATTTTTTTCTTTATTTTTCTAGGGAGTCATTAATAAATGATTTAATGAATGAACAGAATTCTCAGAATAATATATCTGGCAAGTATTTTCTTTCATTTCTGTATTTGACTCTAACTACAACTCTGTGCATCAATGTAGCAGACCCTTGAAGAACACACCTCTGAGAAAGGACTTAAATCCATCACTATTTCAAAAAGACACTCAAACAAGTGCCTATTATAAGCCCACATTTGGATCTTATCTTGGATATTTTGCTGGATCGTGGGCTTTACCAGGGAGGTTAACTATGTGCTTAAATAGAAGCAATAGTGACTTACAGCTGGTTTGCAGTTAGCAGCTCTGTTGTTCACTCTTTGTGACCTTTCCTATATATATATGTATATGAGAAGCACAAGGCACATATAATTTTCATGTGACCTGCAATTAGGAACCGTACAGGTGTCTGTGAACCACCCCCAGCACACTCCAGCTCTCAGGCTGTAAAACTACAAGTATATTCTATTTCCCTTCAGATATTGTCTTGTCTCTTCAGCTGTAAATCCTTTAAGACAGACTGTTGCTCGCTTTTGTGTTCATACAGCACCTCATCCCATGCTTTATAACACCAATAAAATGTTAGAGATTAGAATACACAGACTCATTTGTCTCCCAATTACAGCACCAAAATTGTACATCTATGGGAACATTGCTGATGCCCATGGGAACGTGCCAGTGAAAGCAACAGCCCGATCCATCCAAACGTTGATTTCTAACAGTGGGAATATGGAAACTTTCCCATTTGTATTTCCCTTGTGTGTACTCATTCTTGGCGCTTGTCCGAGGGAGCGGTATAGCCTCCCCAAATTTTGGAGGAAGATCTCCCCAGATTTTGGAGGAATGGTCAATTTGTTCTTCCCGCTCCTGCCAGTGGCACAGCATTGAGTCTTTCACCGGAGCTTGGCCAGCTTTGAATCATGCTGCCTGCAATGTGTTTCTGCTGAAAATAATAGTGGTAATTAATGCTCTTAGTTTTACTGCTGCCATCTGCCTTGATGCCAGCCACAATGGCCATTTTCCCTTGTGGGAAGAAGGAGCAGGAAGAAGCAGGAAAGAAAAGACAGAAGCAGGAGCCGCTTGCACCTTCCACCAGCACCTCTGTGCAGGCAGCAGATGAGCGGCCTTCAGCCAAAGCAGGGGCTGACAGGCTACAAGGATAGTTTTAAGCAAGCACACATGCTCATAGGCACTACCTGCACCCCCACAATAAAAGCAGTCTTTACCCACATTATGAATTTTCGGGGAATCTAGGTGGCAGAGCAGTATAGAAGGCAGCCAGGATGTATTCAGTGCTCCAAATAGAGAGCTTCTGAAAGCTCAGAGCTACACAAAAACACTTCTCTCTATGCTTAGCAAGGTAGCAAGGCCTTTTTTCTTGTATTACTGAAGAGCTATTACACACCAGCCACATCTCCTTCCTAGTGAAAGAAATTTCAGAAGGCAGCCTCTTGGTCCTAGCTACAATGGCTCTGCTCTGAGATGGGCATTTTGATGAAAGCACGGAGGAAACATTTATTCTAGGGTTAAGAGAAAAATGTGAGGAACTGGAACAGCCCAGATTTCAATACATTTGGCCTAGAAGGAATATTTCTGCTATTTCCAAAGCCACACAACTCTCCTGTGCTCTGCATAGCCAAGTTCAGATGGGAATCTGTTACCTCCTCAGGGCAAGAGTTTAATTTATCATGTCATATTGGTATATAACTGATGACAAATATATTATATACATGTGGTTTATATTGCTCATGTACCTCTTTCCTGGAATCTAACCTTTGTTTCATAAACTGAAACACATAACCAAATACTTTCTTCCCCTCATCTTCCCCTCAACACAAAATTGCACTAAGGGGATCTAAGATGGGCACTTTGGCCTAAATCCACTTCATATACCACAGGAGTCATCTCCAGACAGGTTCTGGGGTGAGTAACTGGGAGGACTGAATAACTGGGAGGATCTGAAGCCTTTCATCACCCCTCTTTGGTACCTGCTTTGGTTCATGTGACAGGGTATGCTTTCCAGTTGCATCAGGGCTGAACTCAGCCCTGGGCAGCCTTGAGCGTAGCAAGACACAGTGTTCCAGTAATAACTGCTCCCTCTTGTACTGCCTATTAATCCAAAGATTTGAGACTGCAAGAGCTTTATAATCTGTAGGAAAAAAATAGACCTGCTTTCAAGGTGACACAGTAAGACTCATAGTCCTACAGACATTGCTTCACTTTTTGGTTTGTGGAGAAGATGGGGTTGCTTCAATGTGCCTTTTTCAAGGTGCTTCTGTCAGAAGCAGAGCAGATGGTTGTGTCTTAAATGGGTTTTGAGCCTAACAGGCAACCTCACTGTAGATACAGTGTGACTAGGGAGAACAAAATAAGTATTCAAGTGAGAAGAGATCCTAGAAGGTCAATATTGACTATTCATTATTTCCTTGTTAAAATATTTGCTATTCAATCTGTGAGTGAGACGAATTCCCATGACAGAGGTGACCAGCCACACCATTTGACTAAAAACCATGTTATCATAAACAAGGACTGAATCAGTTACACCAGTGTTTGTGTAAAAATCTGGGTTAGATTATAAACTACTTTTTAATTAAAAAATGAGCAAAAATAGTAAGAAATGCCAATTGTGGTCAATACTCAACTGAGAGAAATGACATGAACATGAGTATTGCATGAACTTGAACAGTCAGCACCTGGCATTACTGTCCTAGCTTGGCAGTTTCCCAGATAGTCAACCACTTTTCTTTAAAAGTACTCAAGAAGAAGAGTTTCACTCTCAAACTTTTTTTCATTTTTTTTTCCTCTTCAGAAAAAAGAAAAAGAGAAAGATTATCAAAGTCAAGCTTTTCTGTGAAACGAACATTTCAGATAAAATACTCCAGCTATTATTATATGTATATATATAAGAAAAAAAGTTAAGTTGCTCCATTCCTACCTGTAAGTGGCAACTTTGGAGTTGTGGATGCTCTGTCTTATAGTGGCTGCTGTCTACAACATGGCAGGATTCTGGTTTGAAGTAAAGCCAGTAGAGAATAACCAGACAACAGATCTGCTCCCAGAATAGCAAAGGATAAAGGGAGAGCCATGTATTTTCCCAGTGGAGATGTATTTTCTCCCTGCTCCAGCCTAGGATGTGCTAGAGCAGGAAGCGTGGAGCTGCTCCGTTGGGAATGTGCCTGGCCCATGTCTGCACCCTCATGTTGCCCAGTGCATTGCAGAGCTCTCTGCTTCCCTCACCTTCTTACACTGGGGTTGTTATACAGCCTGTGTCACCTCAACAATAAAAGCAAGGTAATTAGTATAACTGAAATCTATATTATAACTTGTTAGTACCTCCAGGGCTCCCTTGCCTTTGTACTTAAAAATAAATGATGAGAGTCCTGGGAATCTTGTGCTGGCCCAAGTTCCCCGTCTTCACACCCAATTTCATCTTCCCCTCTCCCTGCCTTGGCCCTGGAAACAAAAAGAAGTATAAACAAACATAACAGCCACCAAAGTATTTCAACCAATTCTCCCAGGGGCTGGTAAATAGCAAGCAAGCTCTCAGAGCCCAGAGGGGGAAAAGTTCAGCAGAAAGTAGTTACAGAATCTCAAGATGCAGTGTGACAAACTCCAGCCTGCTCCTGCTCTTGCACTGCATTGCAATTTTCCCGCAGAATGACAGTTTTCAATTACTAGACTGTAGCTAAAAGCAAATTGTGCACTTCAGCAGCTGGAGTTCTCTCTCCTGATTTTCAGACGTAGCTGGTAAAACGTAAAGGGGGAGCGAAAATGGCTTTCTGCACAGCTAACGGAGCAAGGAGATGCCCAGAGACTTAAGAGAAAGGGCAAGGGAAAAGCAGCATTGAGAAAAAAAGCAAAAAGAAACAGCTACTGGGTTGATTTACCCCTATCTTTCCCCCCAGCCATGACATTTCAGCTGCACGCACTACTAGAGTAAAGCTGGGTTAACCTGTCTGCCCAAACTTTAAACATCATTTGGTTGCTTTTTCTTTCCTTTTTTTCCCCTTTACAAACTACTATTCCTCCATACAGTCTCATTGATCTGGGTCCTGTTTTCCTCATTTTAGACATATAATAACATCCCACCTTTCACCACCAGGATCTCCCCTGAGACCCAAACTGGATTTTTGGATGTAAGAAGGTACTGAACTAAAATAGATTTGTAGAGGTCAGACCTCTTTTTGCAACATGGGTGGGAGAAGGGGACAAACCAGGGCTTGGTGGTGTACTGCAGAGGTATAGCTGGTATATCCAACTAGTTTGGGCTAACTTTTATTTTGCTGTTAATACCACTCAATAGTGACCTTGAAGAGAGTCACCAGCCTTTTTTTTCCCCAATTTTGTGGAAGAAAATTTCAACTGAATACCTAAGATATTCACTATCTAGCATAGATTTTTTTTTTTTGTCTATTTGTTTGTTTGTTTTCTGAGGGGTTTCAGGTCTATAACCAGCTGTAAGTCCCAGGGCATGATGAAGGCAGCCAAAAAAGGGCTAAGGGCTTTTTACCGGGCTAAGCCTGAGCTAAAAGGATGCTCTGCACTTCCTAGCATCTCATTCTTTCATGCCCCATCAGCATAAGTGACATCACTAGGAAAAATAGAATATTGCAAATCTGTTGTTCTGGGCACAGTGAGGAGATGCCACTCTTGTACATTAGCATCGCGCCACCTCGAAGGGGACAAGTCCAGTGCTGTCCCGGATCACCCCACGTCTCCTACTTCAAGCAGACCCTGACAAAATGTAGGATGATGGAGAGCTCCTGGTTTCCTGCTCTGAGTCCCGCTAATGCTGCCATCGAAGCAACATTAAGTGTCTCTGACAACGCCAGGGAACCTGGAGAGATTTCCAGTCACGTCTGGCAGTGTCTGTGATGCATTCCTGCCGAATGGGAAGGAGCAAAGCATAGGGTAGGGCTAGATGAGCACACTTAGTGGTGACATGCCATTTTTAGACATAATTATGTAAATTACATAATTCATCTTGAAATATTGAGGATTTTTTTTTCTGTATTTTCTGCAATTACGTCAATTGACCTATTTATGTTATCTGACGTGCTTATCATTAAAATGGGACAATATATCCCATTAGATCCTCTTACTACGTTGAATGGAATGATGATTAATTATATCATAAAAAGGAGCTGTGCTACGCATCTCTGAGCATAGTATTTGAAGCTTAAAATAAAACAACAACCTACCGTCATCATTTCCTGCCTGGAAACTTCATTTTACCCCTTCTGGGAAATAAGCTGAGGGTTCCCTATATGGGATTACTCCAATCCACCCAAAGATACTTAGAAAGCCAAGCAGGCTTTATTTTTATAGGACCTACCGCAGTTTATTATGCAGAGGCAACATACTTGCATAAAAATCTAGGAAACCTGTTACGTGTATATGACTACTTAACTGTGAATATCTCTTTCCAGAGGGAAGGATAAGGGACCGAACCAAATACGTGGCTATTGAAAGCACCTTCTGCTTTTCCTTTTCCTTTGGGATCTCAGCAGGATCTCAAAGGAAGGGGAACCCTGGATCAAACCCTGGAGTTCGGGAAGAGTTTGCTCCCTCTGAGCACGTTAAACATAGACTTTATTCTCATAGCTAATATTGATGACCTGCTGATAGCATCACTGGTGAGGCAGTGACACAGGCAAGGAGGAAAATCAGCCGGTACCATATTTAAAAACACAGGAGGCTAAAACAATCAGTGTCGATCAACTGGAAAATGGCAAAATAAGGCAAAGAAATGGGTGTCTCAAAGGTTCTTGGACGGAGTCCTAAAACCAGAACAAAGTCATCCTTGAAAATCACAGCATGAAGCAAGAATGGTCCCAAGGACTCCAGACTCCCCACAAAACCTTCTCTAGCCTTACCACTCTTTATCCAACTCTAACACAAAGACTTAAGAGAGGCATTTAGGCATTTATTTTACATCTGCAAAGTAAATGCCGAGTGTCTCAATCTGGAGTTAAGGGAGCACAACCTCACAGAAGAGCCGGTTACATCTGCAAGCTCGAACGGGAGGTGTTGAACGGAGCAGAGAGCTGAATCATGCTGCTCTTTAAAATACTTGTTTCGATACCTCCTCCAAGCTCTCAGCCATCCTGGTGGGACTACTCAGGGTGTTGGATGTCTGTGAGGACCTGCACTTGTCATTTGAAGGAGTTAGGGGAGCCGGGTGGCCCTGTTCTCCTGGGTTGTTGCTCTCTCAGCTGCTTAGACAACTCCTTTAGTTCCTGATCTTGCAGGCAATGATGCAGTCTGATATAGCCACGGGTTTGTTTTTTTTAAGAACTAACAGGAAGGTTCCTATTCATAAGCACTACAAAAAGAATAAAGATGTCATTCTCTTACGGAGCTTGGAGCTGTGGGAACAAGGGCATGAAAGGGATGCAGCACGCGGATGTGCTGGAGCTCAAAGCCCATGAGGATGCTCTCCTCGGAGGTATCTGTTAAGNTTTTTTTAAGAACTAACAGGAAGGTTCCTATTCATAAGCACTACAAAAAGAATAAAGATGTCATTCCCTTACGGAGCTTGGAGCTGTGGGGATGAGGGCTCTCAACATGAGAGGGATCCAGCATGTGGATGGGCTGGAGCTCACAGCCCATGAGGACTTTCTCCTCGGAGGTGTCTGTTAAGTTTCTCCGTATTGTCCCTTCTCAGTCCCGCAGCATCTGCTGTTCCTTTGAGCAGGGAGAGGTGATGGAAAGAAAAAAGAGGATTATTGCAATATGTCCCCTTTTTGCTGATCTCAACCCCCCTTACTAGCCAGCGCACAGTCCCAAAGGGACTCTCCCAAACCTCTCCCAAAGGGAGAGGTTTCAGCTCATTTTAATCCAATGGAAAGGGCTCAAGTGTATCTACAGCGGGTTTCATCGTCGTTTGTTTTACTCAATTAAAACCAGCAGACAGAGATTAGCTCCCTGCTGCTCGGCGAAGGAATTCTTTTAACACTACAATGATTTACGATCTACTAGGAGGTGTTTAACAAATGTCACCCGGAACCCAGAGATGCTTAACATAGGACTGGTCACTCGTGTTAATGAAAAATGGATTCCAGGCGACAGCCACTTGCGAGGCTGCGTTTTGATAACAAATGACATAGCAGGGCCAGAACAGAGGGAGGCTTTGTAATTAATATTACAGTAGAATCGGGTATGTACCGGAGAGCTCAGCTTAGAATTAAAATCAATACAACAACTGTTGGAAAGTGTCACTCCTGGTCCCTAGGCCTTGAGATATTATGCCAGACAGAGGAAGGGCTGATGGGCTGGTGATGACACAGTGCGAATATCCACCTCTCATTAACTTCAGGCAAGGAATTATGTTCAGCGGAATCTGTTGGCAGTCTGTCTGGGGCTTTTTTGTTGTTGTTTTTCCTGCGGACAGGAAAAAAGCAGGACAAATTCTTTCTTTCTATTGCTATTGCTGATTTTCTTTTCAAACAATATTTTACACAAAGCAATTATTGTGTTCCTGCGGTGTGCCAGGCTTTTGTTTTTGGTTTTGCTTTATTTTCCAGGCTTCCTGTAAATCAGAAAGAATAAAGTCTAGAATCTATGAAGACTGTGGCTATTATGAAGATATAGCAACTGCCTGTTTCTGACAAAGCACACTGTTTGCTTACAGAAATGGGCACCCCTTAGGCTATTTTCACCCTCCTTTTTTTGCTGTCTTACCTACCTACCCATCCATATGGTCATCTTCATTTCCAGTATGTCCTTTGCTGTTCCAGCAGAATTTTACTTTGAGATTTCAGGATCTAAGATGCGAAAAGGTCAGTTTGTATTTGAATTAGGATAGCGGAGAAATTGTTTTCCTGATTCTAATAAATTATTTTCAATAAAAATTACTAGAAACCAGACATTCACAATTTCAACTGCTATCATGGGCAAAAATTCTGCAACTGCATCTCCTCATAAACTATGAGGAGATATGTTATAGATTATTAAGATGTTTTATAATGATATTTTGCATTCCACATCAGTGTCAATCTTCTCTTCCTAATATTTTTTGTTGCATGCTAGAAGTTCAAAATTTAAAGTGTAAATCCCTTTTTGTATAGAAATGCCAGTGTGAATAATATGACAATGATGGAGCTTTTTCCAGACTTCTTAAACTCAGTTATATTTAAATGTGCTTATCTAGGAAGCTGGGCTGGTTTTACAACTGGTTTTAGCTTCAATAAAACAAAATAAAACTCATGGATCATAGTAACACTCCGAAACCAGCCTTATAGAGGATCTTTTTTGTCATGTTCAGTACCAGCTGCAATCTGTAAACATTATGATTAGACACTGCAGCAACCAAATACCAAAGCAGCTAGTAAATGAGCAGCAATATCTATATATCAGATGAAGGGAAACCTATTATCTGCATGCACTGCCCTGAGGCTGGAGTTCAAAGCTTGCGCCAGTCTCAGAACCAACGTGGACGTAGAAATGATGCCCGAATTTCTGTGTGTGCCTGTGAGCGGGACAGAAGAGCCTGTTAACAACAGCCACCGAGATCAAGGGTGGTAATTGTATCCCTGTAGCTAAGTTCCTAAATTAGGACCTCCCCCAAAGTCCACCAAAGCCGGGGAAAAAGACCCTGACTGATGTCATTAGGTTTCGGAGCTCCTCTTAGTGAAAAGCCCATCTGTTACTAAATCCACAGGCTCCTGAATCTCTCACCTTCCCTGTCTTTCCTCCCTGCAAAACAAAATCATACCTTTTCTGTGTCACCAGCAAGGTTCTTAGATTATTTATGACTATCAGTATGGAGAACGGAAGAAACTAAAAGCAGTATTCAACCTGAATAAAACCAAAGGTTTATTTGCAGGGGGCGTGTTTTAGGCTTCCTGTTGCAGATAGAAATCTGAACAAACACACTTACTTTGGCTATAGCCAATGGCATAATGGAGATCTGTCTTAGATGATCCCTTGGAGATCTTTCCAGGTGCATTTTCTATGGTTCTAAGCATCCACACTTGCGCAGGCAGACAGAGCTTTTGTAAATGGGATGGAAATAACTTGTAAATCAGGTGCAGATAATGCTCAGAAGCACCCAGTGCAAACTGCATTTTGTTGAATAGATAAAAATAGGATATACATCACTTGAGGATTTTTGCATGGCAAATTGTTTCAAAATTTGATTATCCCACAGTATATTTACATAAATTAATTACTAAAAATTAATTTCTTGTTTTCCAGTGGGTCCTTCTGAGCATGCGGTGTTTGGAGTCTTTATCCCTCAGTGATGCCCCAGATTATCTCCTACTTTTCATGACTCTTGCATCACTTGATGGCAGAGCCCATGTTGTCCCTCAATGTACATAGGACCTGTCATCACAGAGCAAGTGAGAGGCCTTGGTGCTGCCTTGCAGAGCCCTGAAATAGGAACCTGCTGATGTTTCACCTCTGTGGACAGGCACAAGTTGGGCCTCCACTGTAAGAGGATCTCTGAGTCTTCATGGGCCTGGAGCACAAACTACCAAAATAAATGGAGAGAGAAGAGATGCCGTGCTATATATCTTCCAACGACCCGTCTCTTACAGAGTATTCCCCACAGGGTTAATGCAACGATGCTCATCAAACCCCATGAAGAAGGGCCCTGAAGGCAATTGGCCGCGATGCAGAAGAAAATGGAAATATTGCTGTAAGTGCTAATTTAGTGAACACTATGAAATTGGAACATGTTGTAGGGATGGCAAAAAAAATATAAAGCAGGGGAGAATGATTCCGTGAGAAATATGTCTGCAATTACTACTGCGACGGATATGAGTGTGTGCATGTGCATGTACTTACATATATATATATATTATATATATGTATATAGATGTGTGTGTTTTAGGCTCACCAGGTGTCTGCAGAGCAGTGATGGAGGGTCTAATTCACCAGGGATAATTACCTCCGCCCCACGGGAGGCAAAGTGTGCTCACTCAGAGAGCAGCGCTGATGAAGGGCCACCAGGGAAGGCCCCGAACAGATCAGTAGAAGCAAATGGTTTCTTAATAGTTTTCGGCCTGTGACCCGTACGTTTCACTGGTGTTAAATGCCGCAGAAGCACAGACCGATGTGCTCGAGCTCCCCAAGAGCCTGCGGCAGTCGGAATCGTCCTGGTGCCACCCAGGAGGGCACATTCAGACAGACAACCTGCTGCGATGCCCCTTGCTTCATCACGGTAGCATGGGCGAGGAGGGGAGCAATGAAACCAGTGAGTGTGATGGGTTCGGTGCATCGCTCCTAGACCAAATTGGAGCTATATGTGAATTTTCTCCTAGATTCAAGGTTTTCCAGGAGTTCAGACCTTCCCTTTAATGAAATATCTTCATTTTCATTGCAAGAAGACATTGTCAAACCTAAACATCCTGGACAACTTGCTTGATCTACTCTGCAAAGCTTCTGAGTCCTCTGGAAAATGGTACATAGGAAAGGCACATTTTTGCCCCAATGCTGCACAGGATTTATAAGCTTGGCTAAGAAACATAAGAGGAAAAATAAGAGGAAACGTATTAGCACAGATCACTTCTGTGACATCTCCATTGATACCTCCATGTCTTCTAATACATATTTACATGTCATCTTTTAGCCTTTGTGACAGATTTTGTCCAAATCCTTTACCGGGAACATTGTGGGTGATAAATGTAGTTGTTTTGTTCATTTCCATTATACACAACAAACCCAGCTGGGTTGATTTGTAGAGCAAGTGTGCAAGTAAGTGCCTGTACTTGCACGACATTCAAGTATATAACCTATGGACTAGAAGAGTCCAGAAGTACCCTAGAAGACTAGGATACTTGTGAGAAACTCATGGCTGTACAATGGCATCCCTTGAGTGGTTATTGAAATAATGATTTATTTTTGGAGATTTTGTTGTGTACAAACAAAGGGAAGCCACTCTGTGCTTAGAGTCTGTTGTTCCCTTTCACGGGTTAAGTTGTAAAGTATTTGGATGCAAAAAAAATCTCATTTGAAGAAACTGGCAAGTAGATCTGAATAACATATGAAATTTTGAGAACTTTGTGATCTCTTCAGACAATATGTGAATATGCATCAATATGCCACGTTCTTTGAATAAATTATTCCTTTTAAATTATTCACTCCGTTCTCGTGATTGTTAAACTGAGAGGATTTTGACATGAAGTGCTAACTAGTCAGGTAAAAAAAAAGCCAATCACAACTTTTTATTTTTTTTAGAATTTTCTACCAGTCCTAGCATCACATTTTTCATATAACTTTTTCTTTAAGCCTGTACTCCATTCTTTTCTTCCTACCCGTCTCTGCCCTCTTTCTTTTCAGCACTGCCTTAAGACAAAGCAATTTCTCCGAAGGAGATCCTTTTAGGCTGTAACGGGATTAGGCCTTGGAACAGAGATCTTGTTTGGATCAGCTGTTGAACTCACAGGAGCCCTGTTAAAGGCCTATTAAAATTCCATGTAATACCTCAGTAAGTAACATGTGAATCCCTAGCTCATCTTTGGGAATTAAAGTGTGCAGAGCTTCCTTGGCTGCTGCCGGGAAGGTTACACAGACCTAGGACTCATTTGCTTGAAGAATGAGCGGACATCACCTGCCTATTTCCTATACCTCCAACCAAACACTGCAGTTAAATATTGCAGAAGAGAAGTCAGATTGTTCTTCAAATAAACGGGCTGGAGCCTGGAGGGGAGCAGGCTGAAGATCAGTCCAAGGGAGACAGTTGACCAATGTCTATGGCCTTTCCAGAGATGACAAACAGATATGGGTGACATCTGCATCTCAAAGAAAGAGTTGGAAGATGAGGTTTAATTCAGATTATCTTATCAAAATCTCTGTACTATAAATTCAGAAGAGTATCTCAGAATGAGTTGAAATGGCTCTCAGCGGCATCGTATCTTCCCTGAAATCACCTAATTCTTCTCAGATGAAAAATACCAAAGGAGCAAACTCTTTTTCTCCCCTATGTGCACATGTTGCTTCATATTTCTGATTAGATTTGCAGTCTGAAGGTGAAAAGACCAAGAAACTAAAGAAATGGCACCATAGTTAGAAAGTTAGGAATAGCTTTTAAAGTGTGTTTAGGCCTAGATATTATTGATGCATTGTTATATACATTATATTGATCAGCCAACGCTGGGTCAGCTTCTGATGGTATGTTATACTGCTAGGGAAATAATTACATCCAAACCACCAGGCAACTGGGAATAGCCACAGCCTGAGGGGACAAAGGAAAGGGAAGGAGTGAAATGTAAATTCAGACATAGGGTCTCTTTGATGTCTCTGAACTTAGCAGCAGTTGCTCAAAAACCTGTAAAAAACATCTCCTTAATTGATATAAAACTTGCACTTATATCTTGACAGTCACTTGGCATCTGAGACTTTTAAACCCAAAACCTGCTCTCTTTTCCCATGGCATGAACAGCCCTGCTTCCAAACCTGGCCTGCTTCACCCTGAGCACATGAACAGTGCAGCTTGTGCTTCCTCTTGTTCATTAACCTTAGATATTGTTGAAACATCTAGTGTGGCGGCTTCTCTCTCCCTCTCTTTTTTTTTAGAGGATCTCAAAGGTTTTTACAAATCTTTATTGATTAAGCATCAAAAAACCATCTGATGTAGACAGGTTTAATTCTATTATCTTGATTTTATGAGATAAGTTTTATTGAAGGCACAGAGAAATTAAACTACTTGCTCAAGGTTACACATTAACACATGTTACAACAGGTAACAGACACCCAAGTTCCCGACTTACATCTAGATGTTCTGTGCTCTTCGTGTACCTCACCTCTTATAACATTGTATTTCTAACTACTGTATTATTTTAGGCAGTGTTATGGATTTGACTAATGGATATGACAAGGGAAATATATTTGCATGCACAGAGAAATAATTGTACAGAAATGTGTAATGGCAATTTAAGGTGGAAAGTGGCTGTCAGAATTTCTGTGATCTATTTCTCCTTTTGCCTGATAAATATCTATATAACGCTCAGGCTGTCTATCTTTGTTCCCCTGTCTGTGGCAGTGTTGGTAGCATTAACCTGAGTGAGGTGACTGATACGTTTGGAAGGGAAGATATAGGGTGAGAGTTGAGATAATGCCTAGGACTTGGAATATGTGGGTAAAAAGCCCTGTTTTTCCATCAACCTTGAGAAAATTACTAATTCTTTCTGTCCTTCAGTTCTCCAGCTGTAAAATCAGTGTACTTGTGACATTTACTTGTGCTGAGGAGATGGCTACATCCAAAAAAGGCTGTGATAATACTTGAGTGCTGAAAGTGGTTTGAATTGGAAAGCTACTGGCCAAGATTCACCGGCAGCCTCGTTGTGTGGCTGCTGCATGCTTTAGTGGTGGGGATCTATGGGGAGAATTGAGGATCTCTGTAGCCTTGTAACCTGGCCATTCTCTTGACTCTATTTTGACTTATCCCTGAGAGTCAGTGAGTTTGCACCTATGGAAGATGATGCTCTTAGTTACTTTTCAGGAATTTCCTAGGGAACAGTTGACTTTTTGCTCAAAATGAAAGACTTAGGGAAAGAGCTTAATAATATGAGAGATCTACAGACATTCTTGCAACACAGTTCACTGATAAGTCACCAAAGAACGACTCTTCCTGTGCTGTAGCATCATCACTCAGCTTATCCTCCTCTGCTCCCCTTCACCTCTTGGATCTGCCAGTCTGAGTGGAAACAGGACTGATGTCAGGCCAAGCAAGCATTACCTGAAGTGACACACATATGCAGGTGAATTCTTCTCCTCATCTCTGAATGTTCTTATTTGTTTTAATTTTATCATGTGTAGTGGAATTAAATTCTTGAAGCAGGAAGGAAGGGGGATAGGGTGTTTCTTTTTTACCTGTCCCTCTTCAAAAGCAGAGCAAGGTTAGATAGGATTACTATGCCCTGAAGAAAGGCTGATGTCTGAAAGCTTAACTCCCTTGGTGGGGCTCCCTGAATGAGCTGAGCAAGGGGATATGATTTAACCTCAAAGACTTCGAAGTCTTGGAAATGTGACCAAGCCCCCTGAGTCGGTGTTGGCCAAGTGGCCCTCAGTGCTGCTGTGCAGGTGAAGATTTCTGCCACTACCTCCTAGACAAGCCCAAGGGCTGGGTGCCCAAGGACTCCTGCTCGGGACAGGACCTACTGGGTGCCCTTGCACCCCCTGCTCCAGCTGCTCCCACGGGATGGATGGGGCAGGTCTCTGCTGGAGCAAGGAATCCAGCAGTCAGACAGAAGGAGGAGGAATCTATTGCTGGTTATTAACTGTGGTGCTAGGCAGCTGCTTGAGAGACATTCGCAGCTACAAGAGTGTTCAGCTATGAAGCTTGGGAGCTGCAGGCATGCACATAAAGCAGTTCTTGTTCTTCTGTCCTCAGGCAAAGCCGCGCTTAGAGGATGGATTCCCTTTCCTGCTGCTGAGGATGGAGACGCGGGTAGCAGCAGAGCTTTTCCAGGGCAACACGAGGCTGTGGCACTGACCATCTGTCCCATTCCTGTTCCTTCGGAGCTGATGTAGATCACAAATGCCTCCTCGAGCCCAGAGAAGGGATTGTTCATAGGGACGGCCTCATCCTTTGACCTTCCTCTAGCATTTTGGGGAATCAAAAGGGCCCTACTCTTTCCATCCTCTCTATAACTAGCACCAGCTTTGTATGCAGCACCATTTTGCAGAAAGGGGGAAATGCAGTGGTTTCTGTCATCACCACCATACTCATCTCTGCTCACCCAGCCTAGTGTGCAAAACATTTCTCTGTTCCCTGATCCTTTCTCCTTTGGCTCTTGCTGTCCATGGTGCCACCTACACCAATATTTTGCTGACAGCTTAAGTGAAGCTTGCATTTATTCTAAGATCCCTTGCAGCAATGAGGGAAAACATATAGATATTCCTTTGAGTCTGTAGGTAACAGTGTGGGGCATGGAGTCATTCCTGTCACCACTAGACTCTTTTTTGATGCATGTAGCACAGCAAGTACCTGATAACTCACACTGGAGAGAGTCAGAAGCAGAGAGGCAAATAAAGAGGTAGAGTAAACAGGGTAGGACTCAGATAACCTTCGTAGTTGTAGTTCCAGTAACCCCTGGAACGAAAAGTTCACTTTGTTTTTTTGTCTTTTTTTTTCTACACATTTTGACTACTCCATGAGGTCTTTTTTTTTTTTTAACTCTTTCTCCAAAGAGTCAATGAGGCCTCCCCATCTGGAGAGTTAAACATAGTCAGTTCATGTCAAGAGTCAGGCAAAAGAAATCTCACTGCAGAAATCCATAAATCCATAAAGATTGTTTCTTTTTGACATGTGCTTAATGCCTTGGAGTTCCATATTAAAAATGGGACAGTGTTTCATAACTCAAAATTATATCCATGAATTATTCCTTTTTAGCCCATGTCTTAATACTGCAGCTGGGATGATGAATATGTTTTCTCATTTTGGATGTCTCTCCAAAATCAAGACTCATATAACAGCTGTCACCTTGGCCTCCTCCTTCTTCACTTTCTGTGAAAGTCATGCCACAAGGCAGCTTGGCTCTTCTTTTCCAGGAGTTTGTTCGTGCTCCACTGACTTCCATGAAAACTTCTGAGTAACTTTCCCAACCAAGGCACAGGTTTGTGCTCCTTCTCAGCGTGTCCAGAAGGTGACCTGGTAACACCAAGCCATCAGGAAGGGAGTCCAATGCCCCAGCTCCCAGGAACGCAGCATTTAACTGTCCACAGNAGCTGTCACCTTGGCCTCCTCCTTCTTCACTTTCTGTTAAAGTCATGCCACAAGGCAGCTTGGCTCTTCTTTTCCAGGAGTTTGTTCGTGCTCCACTGACTTCCATGAAAACTTCTGAGTAACTTTCCCAACCAAGGCACAGGTTTGTGCTCCTTCTCAGCATGTCCAGAAGGTGACCTGGCCAACATCAAGCCATCAGGAAGGGAGTCCAATGCGCCAGCTCCCGGGAACGCAGTATTTAAATGTCCACAGTGTCTGCATTCTGCAGCAACCCACCACCGCGCTTAGCAGCTCCCCGTTGCCTGCATTGCCACATGGCACATTGCACTGAGACACTTAGGGATGGCACCTGAAGCGATGTTCTGTCTTGGAAGATCAGGTCTGGGAAAAGACTGAATGGGAATGATAAAACCAGTTGTTTAATATGATGTCGGCCCTGCTGTTCCCCTATTTGAGGGATTCATTTAAGTGAGGAGCAGATGGGATCTCCAGGGGGAAATTTTAGGCTTGCATTACTGAAACCACTGTAAATTTAGTACTGTATTTCTAAAGTGCAGCTGGAAAGCAGCCATGAGTCTGAAATCCATCCAAGGTTTTCACCTCTCTTACTCATTCATATATTTATATATATATGTATGTAGAGAGAGAGAGAAAGAGAGAGAGATGTGAAACTTTTTTTTTTCCATGGGTGGGAATATGAGGTTTCATTCTCATGTGTTTGTGGCTCCTCTTGGTTTAAATGTCACCTGTCTTTCAATTTGCCCTCTTTGGAACGAGGCAGAAAAGCGAGGTCATGATCAGCTGCCACCAAAGAACCACTGAAGAACTACTAAACCACTAAGCCACTAAAGAAACCCTTTTCCCAAGAACTTGCACTGGTAATACTGCTGTATCAGCCAAGTTTTAACTTGAGTAGGAACCTTCTAGATCTCCAAATTCCTCATGTAATTTGCAATGGATAAAGATACTTGTCAGTCTTCGTTTTTTTTGCCCAACTGCCTAATGCAGTGTCACTGCCATCTAATTGAATATTGTCTCTCTTTTGCATCCTAATGACATTGATGATGCAATGACATAATGTACATTGAGCAAAACTCCTCTATCTATGCTGTATATTTTGCAAAGTCCCTCAAGAAAGGAAGGTATTCTAGAAATACAAAATGATTTGCTAAAGATTGTTAGGGTTGCATCCAGTGTGTGGGAAGTTGCTGCTTTTCTTTAAACCCACCTAATTCAAGCCGTTCTATGGACAACTGCTTTCATTTGGCACACTGTGCATCCTGTCTCCTTACACTGTCTTCCCCAGTGATGTCCTGAATAATTTCAAAGTACCACAGCCAAGAGAAATCTTGGCCCGATCCTATCTAATCTGATCAGTTCAACAGAGCAGGCGTGATGGAAATCCACAGACTCTGCCAATAAAACGATTTTCTGTGGTAAAGGGTGACATCTGGCATGATCTTTATCTACATGTGAAAGTGATTAAAAAAATCAAAAAAAAATTCTCCCAAAAAATCCAAACTAAGATTGATGATATGAAAATGAGACCCAACATGAAACAGTCTTTATCAAGGAGTGCCAGGTAAACTGACAGAGCACATCGATTTCAGAAAAAGCCCAAGGCTAGAAAGACTTCATGTCATTTCATGTCACCCTCAGTCTTATCTTAAGGAACCTGCTCAGCACCGTTAAACCAGCAGCAGTCTCTGAATCAGGCCCGACAACCAGCACTTGCAACACTGTTATGTAACATATTAACCCCATGACCATCAGGAAATCTCATAAATTACTTAGAGATGCTAAAAATATATAGGCAGGCTGAATGGCATTTTGAGATGGCCAGATGGCTAAACGGTACTTGCATTTAAAATGACCAAGACTAAAGTTTGTTTCTGAGAAATAGTTGAAATAAGAAAAGTCACATTGCAGGGGTATTTCAGAGGGGCTCCAAATCTGGGGGAAGGTTTTTTCCAATTGTTAAGTTACATGAAAGATTTTTTTTCCTATAGAAGAAAAAAAAAACTGCTGATCTGATCACATTTACCAGTATGCAAGTGAGATGAAGTAATTTGGATTTGTAATTGAAAAACAGCATTTTAAAGCTTCTCTCAAAACTATAAATTTGATACTATTCTTAAAACTCAGCTTAAACAATAGTAAGTAGTTAATTTTGACTTCTTGTTTCGTCCCATGTTGCCTCTTGTAGCTTTTACAGAAAGTCCTCAACATTTTTGAAAAAAATCAATATATCCCTATTAAATATTTTTGTTTCAATAAATCAGCATTTTCCAATATAAAATCTGTCTGCCTATTCTTATTTTATTTTTGATCAGTGTTATATTTCAGATAAATGTATTTTGCAGTATAGCTCTAGCAACAGGTAAATTACCATGCTGGCTCAGATCCATGGTTCGATTAGATTCATATTTTGCATTTGACAGTACACAGGAGAGGTCGTTTCAGAATCCATTGCAAGTACAGAAGGGAGATTACCTGCTCTGGGGGATATTTTTCCCCAATCCGTGGTAGAGAGCCACGGTGCTGCTGAACTTTCCTGAAGAACCTTTAAATGCCTTAGCTGGAATGACCCTGGCCCCAGCAAACTCCTGCACTTTTGCTTCCTAGAGGCAAACCATTCACTCCTCGGAACTGTTTATTTAAATCTAATTCTCCGAGCAGCTTCAGAGGTGACATTGATTTACACCCACTCGCAGCATCATGTACGTGGACGTAGCGGGCTGACCACTTGCTGCACAGGGACTCGGATACGGATCACCTTTCTTTTCCAACACGAGCCCTACTTCCCTGAGACTGCCGTGACCTTTCCTTCCCAATGGAGAGGAGAGGAAAAGGCAGTTGCCTCCCTTTGGATGGAGCTGCTGGAACGTTCAGCAGTTGTCTGGTTTTGTGCCGCTCAGAAAATGTCACTGCCTGCCGGCAGCCCAAGCAGGTGATTAATGCCAGACTGGAGCTTTTCTGAGCTGTGTTTGGATCCCTCTGTTTGCTGCCATTTAGTGAAATGACAACCTGGTCCTCATGCGAGCAGAGGCAAGTGGAAATCCTAGGAAAGGATGGGAGCAGCGGATCCTCCAGATCTTGCAGAGGGGTGGTAGCAGGTCTTACCATGGGGAATTTGAGGTGAATGGGACATTTGGCTGGGGGCAGTCTGCGGTCATGGCTCTGGTGAATGCTTATGAACATCAGTCCTACTGTGTTTGCTTTGCCTCATCCACTACAAATTGATCATTAAAAAGAAATGGTGCTAATTATTTGGCTGCTTCACCCAGAAGGTGCTATGTTTGAGCAGGTGCCATAAAGCTTGGGAAATGTTTAGCATGTAGACATTGCAGAATGTGAAGGATATCTAAATCATCAATACACACTCAAGAAAGCCTTCAGGGTGGAGTGAAATGTCCTATTTGAGAGAGCAGATTTTTGTCCTCTTAGAAGCAACAAATAAAGGAAAGATGTTGGATGAGAAAGGAGTGAGCGTAAGAAAGTGATATTGTCTTGAATGAAAAGACTGTAGTGTCTCTGTGTGGGCTCATAGAGGAGCCTTGGATTTGTGCAGACCTTCACCGTGGGAAGATTTGCCCAAACAGACTCCAAGGGGGTTTTGCCCTTCAGAGATTTACTTTTCAGTCTGAAAGGGTCAAACATGAGAGTAGCGTCTCCTACTAAGGACAAAAAGGAGTCTCTTATCAGCCACTCCAGGGATTGTAAAAACATTTGTTCCAAAATACAGATTTTAAACAAGGAAAAAAAAAGACAGTGCACTGACCATCACCCCAAACAGGAACCCAGTCTTTTCTTCAAGGTTTAGTGTTGGAAGAAGAAAAAATAAGCACTTGAGTTACTTTGTTCCCTCTTTCCAGCTTCTCAATATATTTCTCTTTTCTCCTCTACTTCCACATCCTCAGACTGGTTGTCTGCACTACCATGAAAGAGGCTGTTCCTTCAAGCTGACAGTTCTGTTTTACAAACTGAAGAGCTCCTAAGTTGCTGGTGCTGCTGGTTTATATTTTTAAATCTTTAATCTCATGACTGCAACTGGAGAAAAGAAAATCAAGACTTTGGCTAAGTTCCCAGCCCTGTCACTTTATGACCTTGAGCCAATCGCATGAACTTCTAATGTCAATATTCCCATCTGTTAAGCCTCAGAAGGATGTTGTAAAGTGAAATTAATGAATTGTACTGTGATATCTAGACTTTCAGTGGGTAGCATTTCTTTTAGTAGTAGTTCCATTGACTTGAGTGCAATTGTATTGAATGAAGTATTATTCATCGTGAGTGAAAAGCCAAGATTTCAAGCCTTTAATATTTGTAAAAAGCTTTGGGATTATTGTGGAACTATAAAGAGAGGAAAACTCTGACCCAGGCTACGAGTGGGCAGAAATTCATGCATTCTCCGAAGAGCAGGTAACAGTGTCCTATTGACTCTCTTGTGCATTCTCCTTGATGAACAGGTGCTCCCGAGGCTGGCAGTGCACAACCAATAATCATGGGCACAGACAGAAAGACAGCAAGGTTGAGCAGGAAGAATTAATAACATTTATTCTGTCAGGATTGAAGGTTGCATCGCAGTGATAGGAAAAGAACATATAATGTGGAAACCTAATAAAAATGCTCTGTGATCACTTAACAAGACTAAATTTAGCCAATATATCCTGAGTGTGGCGCGCTTCAACCTTTGCTGTGGGCAGCAAGACGCCCTTCTAAATATGTCATTCAGAGACCTTGTGAATCCCAGCCCACAGTGTGGGTTGTACCCATGAGGAAGATGCTACCCTGGGCATGGGGCAGCTTTAATGCTTGCAGAGAGGACTGCATCAAACTCTGATGGCAATAAACTCACAGGAGAGACAAGGACACTGACATCGAGATTGAGAGCTTCCCCTCCTAGTCCACCTGTTTATCATAGTGAGATAACAGCTAAAATAAGCGAAGCTAGAAGGGGCTGCTGACAAATCCCTGCTGATTCTTTCCCTTTACACAAGAAAATGTAAGAAATGCCTGACTTTGAGCATAGCTGTCAGGTATGGGTCATCCTTTGCCTGTGGGGTGTGTTTAAAGTTCTGACAAGCTGCCTGAAAGCAGATCCTCACTGACATGTTTAATGCCTGGCCCAAGCCTTGTTTGTGTGCAGGTTTCTCTTAGGACTGAAGTTTAAGTTTGTGGAAGTGGCAAAATTTGGGGACTGACACCTCACTTAATCATAACTCCTGTGCATCAATCCTGGGTTTTAGCTAAGGTTTTCAATATCTGTGGCATCTGCTGCTGGAAAGAACAAGCTGTCACCTGGAAGCAGCTGACGGCACTGAAGGTTACACAGATGTGTTCCTGCCGCAGCAAAAACAAGTAACTATAGTCAGGACCAGGTTTTGATGTGAGTTGCAGAGCAACACCCATTTCATATGAGCAGAGAACTGCATCCCATCAGAGCTGCGGTGGGAGATCAAATGAATACACATCCCTTGTACAAACAGACAAAAATAAATAGTTCCTCTTGTGTGTTTATAAATTTGGCAAGCATATTGCACTAACATCTATAATCAATATTCTATGCCTTAACAGAGTATGTGATAATCAGGGGAACTTTGCCATGGAAACTGATGAATATTTCATATATTGGGTCTGATTCTGATAGCTTTCCACTCATATAATCCTCCTCTCCCACTTGAATAAGTCAATGCGAGATCCAAATCGGGTTAATTGATTTGTGCTTTCTGCAGCATATGCTTTGGAAGGTTTCAGCAAATGCAAAAATTTTTTAAAAATCTTCTCTGAGATCTGATTTCTAACTTTATCAGAGACTTGGCATACCAGTGTCTCCCATATTCCTTGAAAGGAAACATTAAATCGTTTTGCTGATATATTAATTCTACTAACTCACTTAACAACACTTCTTCCTGAGAAATATTCCTCATGACAATATCTAATAATCATGTTCAAAAGTTCCTGGATGGGGGAGATATCCTGCCATCCAGTTTTCTCCAGGATATAATATAGAGTACAGAGCTGGCCTAAAGAGTATAGGGGAAAATAGGTTAAAAATCAGAAATTTGCAGGGTTTTGTGGGTCTAAGTTCACTGCAACCATTCCAAGATCATCTTTGCCTGGATACAAAAATGCTTAAAATAATGTATGTCTTCAGATCACCTGGGCAATTTCCTTACCAATTCTCTTTCTGCTGCAAGCATGTAGGAAGGGAGCCTTTCTCTTCTGCTCTTTTCTGGTGTTCCCTGCTGCCTCATCGGACCTGAACTGACCATCTCCCCGTTGACTTGTAGAGGAGAATCATCTAGGGTTGGAGTGTCCACGTTTCAGATAATTAGAATTTTGTTGAATCTGACACTTCTGGAATATCCAGGGTTGGATTTGCCTCAGTATGATGCTTTGTTGTCACTTATATTTCTACACACAGCTTTCCCAATCTCCTCAGTAAGAGCTTATAGGTAGATCTGTGACAAATATTGTCCCATTTCCCTTCTCTAGGTACAGAATGAGCACAATGAGAAATTACTTTATTTAAGGGCTTTTCTGAGGTTTGAAGTTGTCATCCCTGCCCATTCTTTATTCCTCGGAGAAATTCAGAAAACTCTTGTTATTTGCCTCAAAGCAAACAAGCAGCTGGAAATGACACAGGTTATTTATGTTTAAAGATAGAAATTCTTTCCTTTTATTTGCTCTGTTTTCCTCTTAATTTGCTCAAGTGACCTTTTCTACATTTAATATCAAAAAGAGCAAGAAGAATTGCTGGCTGACCCGAAATTATTTTACTCTTGGCTGTTGAACCCGGGTGCTCTGACAATTCTGCCAACTTCCCTGGGATTTCAGCTCATTTGTCTCAGCATAAACAAAACAAACAAGCAAATATCACCTTTTTTTACCTTTCCTTCTTCTTCACTGCTACCACTTGTGTGGATATTTCCACCCAGGACCGTGACACCATAGTATTTTCCTACATATGACAAGACAGTTTCCTTAATATGGAGAATTTTATTCTTTTGGCTTACCTCCCTGTCCCCTTTCTATTTCTGCAATGTTTTCCTTAAGATGCTGCTCCTAAATGATCATGTTAACCAGGGCAGAAACATGCTGCTGCTGTTAGAAAACAAGATAGGAAATATAATTCTCTACAGCTTTACATTTCATTCAGGTCTTGACCACCACTCTGCACTGAACATGTATCTTCACTGAGCCCTTGTAGTAGCCTACATCATTTTTTTGGTCCTCAAGAGAATACAATTCATTTGTATATGGATAGTTTCAGTTGTTCTTCCAAAGAAAAACATTGTGCTCGCAATGGCCTCAGCAGAATTTTATTTGCTTTGGTATAGATTACTTAGATATATCTCTGAGCTCTTCCTTAAATTAACATCTTGTCATCTTCTCCAGAACAAAAATAACCCGAGAAGAAGGTGGGGGAGGGAGGAATAAGAAGAAATATTGCCCTTTTTCATTATATCATCCCATCCTAAGGCTCTTAATACACCTCTAACAATGCTTGTCCTAGGAGTAGTCCCTAGAGCACCTCCCACTATTAACCTCCTTCCATGCTGAGAATTGGATGTTTTATTATAGCTCTTTGAATTTTATGTTGTAGCTTGTTTTCAATCCATGAAAGAACTTTTACCTCTCACCTTAAGGTAACCCACTAAGCTTTCCTTAATAGCTCCTTGTGAGGGCCTTTCTCAAAAAAATCCTTTGAAAACCTAAAGAAATCGCTTCTGCTTGTTCAGAGGCATCCATTATTTTTGTTAACATTTTGAAATGTATTAAAATAGATTGAGAAGCACCATGATTTACCGCGACAGCCTCCGTGCTGGTCTGGCCCAAGCATCTGGGGGCATTGTAACTCTGCCTTCAATAGTTTTTCTCTTATCTTTTCTGCAATTGAAGTAATGTTTGCCAGCTTGGGATTCCTTCATCTCCTTTCACACCTTTATTTAAAGAAAGATACAGCACTGGTCATTTTTCAACCCTCTGACATGTGTTCTGATTTTAATGAAAAAAGTGACAGTCTTTGTGCTAATAGCTTTACTTCTTTGCTCTCTCATTCCTTCTGAATTCGTGTCTGGTCCCAGTAACCTGTGGAAAATTGATGGTCTCATCCAGTAGTCTTTACATGTGTGAGTAGGTCCATTAACTTCAGTAGCCCCCTCTTTAACTTCAAAGAGCCTCTCTGTAGAAATAAGTGCTCTTGGATCAGGGCTCATTCCACGCTCTCTGTTATACTAAGCTTGAACATTTTCATGCCATCTTATGCTCCGTGAATTCCTTGGTTTTCTTTTTCACTGTTTCATCTTTTCTCTATATATCATGTGCTGATATTTGGGTATGGACAGGTTTTTACTCCACATATGAGTGGAGTCTAAACTCTCATATGAACAGTCTAAACTCTCATATGAACTTGAAGATACTTTACCAGCTCATACATATCCTTATCCATCCAGGACAGTGTGTGACAGTGTCTCATCTTCATTATATTACAAGGAGAACTATAAAATAGGGGCTTTTCAGACTTTCCTAAGGATACATTTATCTTTAAAAACAAATAAAAATTCTTCTTTTGGTTATGTCTGTTATGATACCTCCTAGGGATTGAGGACTGAGAGATTCAGTGAGCTAGAAAGTAAATACAATTGCATTCTCCAAGTAAAATGTGAGACTTGCAGAAACATAGGAGAGTGAAACACTATTTAGGTTAAGTAACACTACCAGCCTCCTAGTTCTTTGATATAAAATGTCACAGGTGGATCAAACATGAAAGGAAGCATTATAAGGATAAGTGGTGTAACCCTTCAAATAATGGAAAGGGGACAGAAATCAGACTACCTGTAAGTTGATGTGTGTGTTTCAGGTCAAGGTTATACGGTGTGATTTCCTGAGATATAGCAGAGAAATAAGGCTGATGGCACAAGAGATTTCCTTCACCTTTTTGTCCCAGTGTTTCTGGGATTAAGTAGGGATGGTGCTCTCAGCTGCAGCTGATTTAGGCCACAGTTAAAGAAGCGTAGCTGGAAGAGAGTCACTATCATTAACTCCTCTGATGCTATTACTGCCTTATATGCTAAAACCTTGTTCATTTGGACTAAATGGTTAACCAAGAAAGCAGATTATCCTTTACAATGTAGGATGGATGCAGACAACTGAAAGCCCTGAGAATTTGCATGTTGACAAGTGCAGGGACTGCAAGGCAGTGGGATGAATTCCCTGAAAAAATGCACCCACTAAGACACAGTTTTACACAGAAAATTAGCAGTTTGGAGATGTCACCAGAAAAGGAGCATTAAATCACATTTGCTTTCTCCTGTTTTTTATCCTGTCTTCTTGATGAATGGTCAGGAACAGCTTCTCTTCTTTCCTCTTCACTTTCTCACATGGAGTCTTCACAGTCAGCCTTTGGCAAAGGATTTTTGGTGACCATTTATTAATTCTGTGGTGGCCTTTGCTAATGTCATCCCTGTTCAGATGCTTTCCTGAAATACAGCGCAGCAGATTCCTCCAAATATCCCTGGCATGTTATATGGCACTGGGGTAATGATAACTCTCTTCAAACTTGGAAGAAGCAAACACTGCTAATTTATGTCTTGCTTTTTATTCCCAACATAATTTTGATTTTAATGCTCTGCTCTTACCACATCAATATTTTTTCACCACTGGCATGTTAAAACAAAAAGTAAATATTTCATCTTGCTTCCTTTCACTAAAAAGCTCACCCGGAGCATCTGGGACTTTGCAAATGAGATACGAGTAAGGGACGCTGCTTGGGTGCTTTATGGGACATTGGGATGTTGAGAATATTGCCCACAAGTGTCAATGTGAATGGAAAATTAGCTACACTGGGTAGTGATGTATGATTTAATATAGTGGAGAATATTTACAACAAAACAACAGCTCACAAGAATACATTGCAGAATTGTAGACTCTGCCCGAAGGATCAGAAAGGTTTATTTATTTAAGACATAAAAACCTAGTCATCCTTCCACTTTGTTCTGCCAGCTATATTGAACAAGGCAGTGGACCATTGCTTTAATAGTAACATATTCCTTTCCCTCACCGAACACTTACATATTTTGACCTGTAATCTGTCAAAATTGTAGTTTTCTAACAATTTGGACTGCAGATGGTCTCCAGAAATCCCACCACTTCCCCTGAGCAGAGCACACTGCTTTGAAGGTACCTTGCACCTGGCTTCGTGGCACTTGTGCAACCCTTTTCACAGAATAATAGAATCACAGATTGCCTAAGGTTGGCAGGGACCTCTAGAGTCATCTAATCCAACCCCCCTGCACACGCAGGACCACCTAGAGCACGTGGCACAGGGCTGCATCCAAGCGGGTCTTGAAGATCTCCAGAGAAGGAGACTCCACAACCTCTCTGGGCAGCCTGTTCCAGTGCTCTGTCACCCTCACCATCAAGAAGTTCTTCCTTAAGTTCCCGTGGAACTTTTGGTGCTTCAGTTTGTGGCCCTTTCCTTTAGTTCTGTCAGTGGCCACCACTGAAAAGAGGCCAGCCCCCTCCTCCTCACTGCCTCCCTTGAGGTACTTACAGACACTTTTGGAGCTCAGCTGTGTCTCCTGTGCTGAACCTAACACGTCTGCACTGGCCCAGGCCAGCAGGTCTCAGAGCCTCTTGTCTGGGTTGGAGCTGCTTGTGCAGATGGGAAGAAGAAACTTTCCAGGCTTCCTTTCAGCACTGTGGCAGCTGCACTTGGAGAGAAACCGGCAGGGAAAAAAAGGGAAAACTTCCACACACGACTCAGAACCGAACTTCTCAGTGAGACGGGCTCTAGATCTAGATCATCAGAAGCATGACCAGAAAGCTGTCGCTCTGGTATCCGGTAGAGGTTTTTAGATTAGGCTCCGTCTTAGAAAGGTTTTTGAAGCTAAGCTCGGAGGCAGACACAGACTGGACTTAATACCTGGAAATAGCTTCTAGAAAAGCCTACACCTGATTGCCAAGGTAAGGTAAAAATAAAAGTAAAACAAAAACACGTCAGCTAAGAAACAGTTGCTGCTGGAGTCTATGGTATCACTCACACTCCAGTGGAACATGAGATTATTAAACGAAATTTGAGGACAATTTCTGATGTCCTTGCTGAGAAACTGGATTTGAAATCATCACCTGGAATGAGCTGCATTTTTCCAATATTTGTTATCATACTTGCAAAAAGGGAGCAGGGCAAGTTCCAGATGTGTTTTCTATCCTCCCAACCCCCTGAAAACGGTACTTTCCCCAATGTGTACACATTAGTGTAGGAAAGCAATGCAGGGAAGCCAGGAGCGGGGCTGTCCAGAGGAGTCGGGATGCCATCTCGTGGGGACAGCTCCCTTCTGCTTCACCACTCTGTCCATCACAGCCCTCTCTGCCTCTTCCTTTGCATTTTATTGCTGCTTTTAACACTTTCCAGTGACATGCTTAGTGAAATAAAACCTGGAGTCGCTCAGTATGTGCTGTGGACTGGTCATTGGGGATTCAGTACTCAATTTATCTCTGTGCTTGGCTTGTGCAATGGGTAATTTAGTAGCTGCACTTAGATACTGAGGTGATAGATGCCTTGTAAATACAGCAGATAGATAGATTAAGTTCCTAGCGTAAATGTGAAAAACATTCACAGATGGAGAACGCATTGAAGCATTACCCCTCATATAGCACATGGAAAAACTCAATGAATGCTCAGCATTCCTTTAAAACTCAGACTTGTAACTGGGTCCAAGAGACTTTGACATATCTATATAACATAAGAGGAGGAACATAGTCCATATTTTCCTATTTTCTGCCACTCTTGACTTGTTTGTGTCTTTCTCTGGCCCCTTGACATGAACTAAAGCAAACTAAAGTATGGAGGAACAGGAGGAAAGGTTGGCCAGGGATGAAAATAATGATCTGATTACTTGATCTAATAGATTAAAGGATTTTCTGAGGCCAACCATTAGATGTTAACGAGGATCATGTGGTGAAGGTAACGAAAACAAGGATTACCTGGTGAAGGTAGAGAGATGAAGGGATATAAGAATCACCTGGGGACTACCCAGGGGAAGAAGAGAAGAAGTGAGAGAAGAGGCTGTGGGGTTGTTGCCTGCTCTCTGCCTCCAGTTGCCCACACTAAAGCTCTCCCTAAACTGTGCTAGCTGCCATGTCACTGCCTTTCTCCTGTCCCCAGGATGGCCCTCTGGCACATGATTCTGCTCCCAAAACAACCGTGTGACAATGCTCCTCAGCCAGAAGGAGCCTCCTGAGTCACTGTCCACGGCTTGTGGAACTCTTTTGCACAAGTAGAAAAGACTGAAGGAATCGTAACCTCCCGTCCTTTTACTGAGGGAGGGGGAAGAGTTGCAGCAAAGGTGGGAATATTTATAGACCCAACTCAGAACGAGGGACAGGCCAGCAAGACAGGTCCTCCTGTGAAAGCAGCCACAGTCTTAGAAATAAAGGAGAAGGACAGATATAAAATAAATTTGATTTTAATTTGAAGCCGTTGGCTGGAACTTCCTCCGTGCAGTAGCTTTACTCTACAAAGCTGCAGCTGAAGCCTTGGCAGTGCGTGGCTGGGCCCCCCGCGGTGCTTTTGAGCTCTCTGTCTGTGCAGCAAAGCTGCGAGCTGAGCCCCCCACTGCCGGGGTGAGCCCTGCCTCGGCGCAGGGGTGGGTTTCCATGCTCTCGACAGGGAGAGCATCGACTCCACTTCTTCTGGAGGGAAAAGCAGATGCTAACAAAGAAATAATGACTCCTGCNTAGCTTTACTCTACAAAGCTGCAGCTGAAGCCTTGGCAGTGCGTGGCTGGGCCCCCCGCGGTGCTTTTGAGCTCTCTGTCTGTGCAGCAAAGCTGCGAGCTGAGCCCCCCACTGCCGGGGTGAGCCCTGCCTCGGCGCAGGGGTGGGTTTCCATGCTCTCGACAGGGAGAGCATCGACTCCACTTCTTCTGGAGAGAAAAGCAGATGCTAACAAAGAAATAATGACTCCTGCATCAGAGCATCAATCCACTCTGGAACTTGCAAACTGAGATTTCTTCTAGGGGTGCAATTACTTCCAACTTTCAGAGACAGGCAAGCAGGGTGAAGTATGTGGAGAGATCATTACAAAATGGATTGTAATTATTTGGGGGGATTGCAGTTTCTTTTTTGCGAACCTCAAGCCAGACAAGCACTCTCACAGTCACAGGAGGGAGGGAGCATGCATGCAAAAGGGGACCTAAACAGCAGCAGGAGGTCCGGAGACCTTCAGAGGTGATTATGGAATAAGACACGGTTGACGAGGGATTCTCATTGTCACCTGTTAATGGGAAGGGACTTTGCACCCGTGAGTGGGTCTGTTTGAAGACTAGGGGGAGGGCTGGCTGCTGAAGAGCTTTTCTTTTTCCCACACATCTCCATTTCTTATCTGAATCCTGCTCTGTCACTTCTTTGGCATTGCGTTCTATACGCCTTCATATATATTCAAATCGTAACTCTTTCGAATTTGCCAGCTTTCTGTTTCCTTGATGATGCTCTTGGTTTTTTTCTACTAATTTGGAGACAATTCTAGCTGGGCTTCAAGCATAGGAAAGATTTGATTCCCCTGAAAAATAAATATTGGATATATCTATATTGCCCTTTTTATTAAACAAATAAAAGGAGGAGACTGCAAGGATGTCAAACAATAATCTCTCTTCAGTATTAACACAGAACAGGAAGCTACTTTTGCTGTTTGCACACAATACCTGCTCTTCTTTCATACCGCCTCTTTATCAGGTTTTGTGATCAAATTCTGGGCTGCTTTGTGCAATTCACAGGGCTGTTCGTACATACACTTTGCAACTAAAAAATGTCTAGTTGTCACACAGAAATACTTACATTTACAAAATAAAAGTTAAGGCATTTGCTATTTGTAAGCAAAGACAAGTGGGGCAGCAGTCAGGTAGGAATGACAGGATGGGAGGGATGGGGCTCTGTATGAAGTGACTACAGCAGCATCGTGCAGCTGGGGGAACAGGGTGTATAAAATGAAAAAAAAAATGAGAGCAAAAAGTCACCTTTAAAGCTTCCTGTGGGAGATGCTTGGACTCATCAGCAAAATTTTGCAAAGCCAGTGTCAGCTTTTCACCCCTCTTTCCACTGGTGTAATGACTAGAGATGTCTTAGGATTGGGCAGAGTCAGTCCCAAGTGCTCTATTAATAACAATAACTGTCCNTTTGCATTTTATTGCTGCTTTTAACACTTTCCAGTGACATGCTTAGTGAAATAAAACCTGGAGTCGCTCAGTATGTGCTGTGGACTGGTCATTGGGGATTCAGTACTCAATTTATCTCTGTGCTTGGCTTGTACAATGGGTAATTTAGTAGCTGCACTTAGATACTGAGGTGATAGATGCCTTGTAAATACAGCAGATAGATAGATTAAGTTCCTAGCGTAAATGTGAAAAACATTCACAGATGGAGAACGCATTGAAGCATTACCCCTCATATAGCACATGGAAAAACTCAATGAATGCTCAGCATTCCTTTAAAACTCAGACTTGTAACTGGGTCCAAGAGACTTTGACATATCTATATAACATAAGAGGAGGAACATAGTCCATATTTTCCTATTTTCTGCCACTCTTGACTTGTTTGTGTCTTTCTCTGGCCCCTTGACATGAACTAAAGCAAACTAAAGTATGGAGGAACAGGAGGAAAGGTTGGCCAGGGATGAAAATAATGATCTGATTACTTGATCTAATAGATTAAAGGATTTTCTGAGGCCAACCATTAGATGTTAACGAGGATCATGTGGTGAAGGTAACGAAAACAAGGATTACCTGGTGAAGGTAGAGAGATGAAGGGATATAAGAATCACCTGGGGACTACCCAGGGGAAGAAGAGAAGAAGTGAGAGAAGAGGCTGTGGGGTTGTTGCCTGCTCTCTGCCTCCAGTTGCCCACACTAAAGCTCTCCCTAAACTGTGCTAGCTGCCATGTCACTGCCTTTCTCCTGTCCCTGGGATGGCCCTCTTCCCTGCAGCTCGCAAAGAGGCACATGATTCTGCTCCCAAAACAACCGTGTGACAATGCTCCTCAGCCAGAAGGAGCCTCCTGAGTCACTGTCCACGGCTTGTGGAACTCTTTTGCACAAGTAGAAAAGACTGAAGGAATCGTAACCTCCCGTCCTTTTACTGAGGAAGGGGGAAGAGAGGCAGTAAAGGTGGGAATGTTTATAGACCCAACTCAGAATGAGGGACAGGCCAGCAAGACAGGTCCTCCTGTGAAAGCAGCCACAGTCTTAGAAATAAAGGAGAAGGACAGATATAAAATAAATTTGATTTTAATTTGAAGCCGTTGGCTGGAACTTCCTCCGTGCAGTAGCTTTACTCTACAAAGCTGCAGCTGAAGCCTTGGCAGTGCGTGGCTGGGCCCCCCGCGGTGCTTTTGAGCTCTCTGTCTGTGCAGCAAAGCTGCGAGCTGAGCCCCCCACTGCCGGGGTGAGCCCTGCCTCGGCGCAGGGGTGGGTTTCCATGCTCTCGACAGGGAGAGCATCGACTCCACTTCTTCTGGAGAGAAAAGCAGATGCTAACAAAGAAATAATGACTCCTGCATCAGAGCATCAATCCACTCTGGAACTTGCAAACTGAGATTTCTTCTAGGGGTGCAATTACTTCCAACTTTCAGAGACAGGCAAGCAGGGTGAAGTATGTGGAGAGATCATTACAAAATGGATTGTAATTATTTGGGGGGATTGCAGTTTCTTTTTTGCGAACCTCAAGCCAGACAAGCACTCTCACAGTCACAGGAGGGAGGGAGCATGCATGCAAAAGGGGACCTAAACAGCAGCAGGAGGTCCGGAGACCTTCAGAGGTGATNAAACTGAGATTTCTTCTAGGGGTGCAATTACTTCCAACTTTCAGAGACAGGCAAGCAGGGTGAAGTATGTGGAGAGATCATTACAAAATGGATTGTAATTATTTGGGGGGATTGCAGTTTCTTTTTTGCGAACCTCAAGCCAGACAAGCACTCTCACAGTCACAGGAGGGAGGGAGCATGCATGCAAAAGGGGACCTAAACAGCAGCAGGAGGTCCGGAGACCTTCAGAGGTGATTATGGAATAAGACACGGTTGACGAGGGATTCTCATTGTCACCTGTTAATGGGAAGGGACTTTGCACCCGTGAGTGGGTCTGTTTGAAGACTAGGGGGAGGGCTGGCTGCTGAAGAGCTTTTCTTTTTCCCACACATCTCCATTTCTTATCTGAATCCTGCTCTGTCACTTCTTTGGCATTGCGTTCTATACGCCTTCATATATATTCAAATCGTAACTCTTTCGAATTTGCCAGCTTTCTGTTTCCTTGATGATGCTCTTGGTTTTTTTCTACTAATTTGGAGACAATTCTAGCTGGGCTTCAAGCATAGGAAAGATTTGATTCCCCTGAAAAATAAATATTGGATATATCTATATTGCCCTTTTTATTAAACAAATAAAAGGAGGAGACTGCAAGGATGTCAAACAATAATCTCTCTTCAGTATTAACACAGAACAGGAAGCTACTTTTGCTGTTTGCACACAATACCTGCTCTTCTTTCATACCGCCTCTTTATCAGGTTTTGTGATCAAATTCTGGGCTGCTTTGTGCAATTCACAGGGCTGTTCGTACATACACTTTGCAACTAAAAAATGTCTAGTTGTCACACAGAAATACTTACATTTACAAAATAAAAGTTAAGGCATTTGCTATTTGTAAGCAAAGACAAGTGGGGCAGCAGTCAGGTAGGAATGACAGGATGGGAGGGATGGGGCTCTGTATGAAGTGACTACAGCAGCATCGTGCAGCTGGGGGAACAGGGTGTATAAAATGAAAAAAAAAATGAGAGCAAAAAGTCACCTTTAAAGCTTCCTGTGGGAGATGCTTGGACTCATCAGCAAAATTTTGCAAAGCCAGTGTCAGCTTTTCACCCCTCTTTCCACTGGTGTAATGACTAGAGATGTCTTAGGATTGGGCAGAGTCAGTCCCAAGTGCTCTATTAATAACAATAACTGTCCAAATATCTTCACACTGAGGTGTGACTGAACTTAGGGGATGGGCTAAATGTGAATAAGCACAAGAAGTAAAATAGGTTAGGGTTAGGGCTATGAATCTGTGGTTATGAGATTATTGTGAATGATCCTCATAGAGGAGAGAGCTAGATGTGCACAAATACTTCAATTTTACATCTTGCAATCAAGAGGTATATAAGAGGAATTTGGATTAACTTCACCATGACTGAAATCACATCAAGGCGGGACATTGCATCCATAGATGATGGGAAGATTCTGACTCAAAAATCCCTAGTTTTTGACAAACTGTTAGACTGATCCTACACCAACCATTTAACAAGAATGAATTTTCCAGGTTCTTATAGATTCCATCCAGGACTGAAAAGCAAATAAAGACTGAAGATTGTGGATGATACCTCAGGGAAAGAAAGTGCAGAGGGAAAACACAGGCAGTCTGCCAAATGACTGAGAGCTTTCTGGACAAATACCTGTAGATGAACAAAGACTCCTTGGCACAGAATAAAGTTGATTCTGATGCGTTTTATCACAGTACTGTGCATGGAAGGATCTATGAGGAATATATGTATACATGCATTTTTTAAAAAAGTTCCCATGTTTTTGTTTTCTGGAAGGTTTTTGGTAGTTTTCCATCCAGTGGTCTTGGAAGCAAACTTGTAACACCAATTTGTAGCTAACTATATCCTCTGTGGTTGTCCGTTCTGAAACAGGAGGATTCAAGGAAACTGATGTTGTAGAAACTAGTCGTGGCTGCAGTTCTATTCAGTGTTTTCATCAGTGAACTCGCTGAGGGATCAAATCAGCTGTTCAATACATGAAAGAGCAGCGAGAATAGTTAGAGGTCTACAAAAATATAACTGGTAAGGAAAACTGAGCATGCTGTGCCTGGGTGCCTTCCAGAAAAGAAAAGAGAGGAAGTGAAGCTTGGTAGTAACTCTTGCGTATATAAAAGGCTGATACAAAAAGGAGTGGACATACTGTTCTCCATGTTCTCATATTTATGGCATGAGATAATTTTTTCTCATTGGAGGCACTGAGAGAGGTTGAAAGTCGAGGAGGCCAATGGTACATCTATTATTTGAAGGCTTCACACATGGGTTTCTCAAACATCAGGAATGACACAGATGGGATTGATCCTGCTTGTTCACTGGGACAGGGATTAGAGGATCTCCAGGACCTTCCTATCATGTGATTCTGGGACTCTAAGAGTAACGTTACCATTTGTTGTTGTCATTTTAGTTTTTTTTTATTTGACTGATTGTTTACTAGAAGACATTAACTCAAAGTAAAACACCAAGCAAACCCCCTTCAGTCTGGGAGAATTTTACCATATTGAGGAATTTCCTCTCAAAAAAAATGCTTTAGAAGGGCACTAAGCATAGCTTATGAGAATAAGAAAAGCCAGTAGGAGGAACCAAAAAAAACAAGCTGCTTCTGCAGCTAGAATGCTAGCTAGGATTAAAGATTGATGGATTTTATTTCTCTTGCTTTGCCATACATGTCTGTTTGTTCAATCATTAAAATGTAACTAGCATCACTTTCTGTTTTGGGTATTACAGCTAAAGCCTCTGTAAAGTCTGCCAGGGACTCATATGCTATAAAATGAGGGTTCATATCAATATCCAAGACAGATAAATTCAGATATAAGACTCTGTAAGCATTTTTACATGGCAAAAACATACACATAGTTTGCTCGCCAGCCTTCAAACAACCTCTAAGTAAAATGTTTTTCTGGGGGATGATTGATTATGGGAAGCCCATTCATAAAGCCCAAACATATTTTACAATCACATCTTCTTTTCATTTGCAAGGTCTGGAAAGAATTTTCATATCTCCTCTCCTGCTTGTGATTTATCATTTCTGAGGCTAAGCCCGTTATCAACACGGGTTCGCACTAGAGCTTCCAGAAATCATAATACATGACATAAGACATTAGCAGGTCTTATTAAAACTAGGCTATGGCTATAGCTGCAGAAATAGAAGTGCTTTTTCTAAAGAAAAAGAAATAATAAAGCATCGAATCAGTAGTTATCAGTTCTTCTCTGTCAATGCTCTCTATAGATGTCGATGGGCTTTCTGCTGCATTGTCCCGGGCCACGTAAAACAATTTAAATGATAGGATTTATCAAATCACAACTAGCCAATCTAGAAGTTGGGTATTAGCTTATGTTAGGCACTTTCTGTAGCCAGTGCAGCTAGGTGGTTCCTCTCACCAGAACATATATGTTTAAGGTAAGTCAGAAGAATTGTCCCAAAGTGCCTGCTTATAGATGGAGTTCAGCTGATCAGCCTGGATTTAAAATGACCAGGTTTCAGACAGCTAGTGTCAAGTATGATTAAATTCATCCTTACAGTTGGACTCAGAGCCATTGGCATAAACAGGAATCTTTCCACTGACCTGTAGCAGCCCTGGGCCAGGTTTTGATGTTATGAAAATATGCAAATCCTGCCCCTTTCTTCCTGTGCAGATCAGAGCTTCACGATGTGCCTCTCTTGTACCTGCTTTGCCTTTGAAAATAAGGACAAAGAGACCCAATAAGCTGAACAGGAGACTTGTCTGAGGAAGAGCAGCAAGCCTGTGCCCACAGAGCACTGAGTGTAGATTAAGGCAGGGTTCGGTGACAGCTTGCCCTGGACCCCATCAAAAGCAGCAGAAAGATTCCCAATGGGAATTAGTTCAGTGTTGTGTTAAGTAGCAGAGATGTTCATCTTAGCTTTACAGATAAATCATGGTTCCTGTGCATTTGATTTTACAACCTTCCTACAGAGATCAAACCTAACCTTTCTGAAGCGCGTTCCTCTGCATGATACTAATCTGTTCCAGTTTGCCCCACTGGGAAATAACTTCCTGTTCATTATAAGGATCCTTCTTCTAATCCATCTCTATAGAGGTGTCTTAAAGATCTAAAATCAGTGATTAGAGGCATTCCTGCTGTCACTTTAACACACTCCTAAATTCAAAACTAAGTTCAAGGTACCAATTTTCTAATGTAGCCCCTTGGTGCTGTGGGATTCAGCAGGATCCTAGTCTCTGCAGGGAGATGCTGTATACTTATGACAGCATTAACACCTTTGGTCTCCTTGGTCTTGCTTTTTTTTTTCTTCTCATTTTTCTTTCTAAATAAGTGAATAGAAAAATAACAATGTCATCTAGCTTCAACTAGAAAAAGAGAGGAACGTGTCCAGGGGAGGAATTTGTCCATGGAGATGACAACAGTCTTATTTAAATTTGGAAGTGACTCTGTCTCCAGTGAACCCATCTCAAGATAAACAAGACTGAATGTTACTTGTTCTTGTTACTAATGCTTTCCCCAAACAAGGGCAGTAAGAGGAGTTTCTTTTCCATAGCACCTCCTTCCCCAGTGTAGATGTTAGCAGCTGTCAAAGATCATACAGCTGAAAACATCCTGGAAGCTACAGATATGTTTTGTTACTGTAATTTCTTGTTCATTGTTTCCTGCAGAGCACAACTATAATATCCAATCAGCTATGGCAGCAAGCAGTTGAAATCTGAGGAAGAGGATACGTTTGGGAACATGTGCTATGTGAGAGCAATCTATGGTGTTTCCTAGTGTGTTTGACTCATGCATCATCATACAGGTGTGCAGACTTAGGAGATAAGTTGGGTNTGCATCATCATACAGGTGTGCAGACTTACGAGATAAGTTGGGTTGGATGGATGGATGGATGGATGGATGGATGGATGGATGGCTGGATGGATGGAGGTGTTGTGGGCACTGACCTGAGGAGAAGGGGAATTAGATCAGGCCCTGAGAAATGCGAGACTAGGTGGAGCAATGTGCCTTTTTTGGGACAGTTTGGGGTATTGATGTCACACACCCAGAACTGACTGGAGAAAGAGCTGGACTGAGCGGGTGGGATGCTGCTGGAATGCTAGGGGATGCTTCAACCCTTGTCTATGACAAGGTGAAACAGCAGATTTGAGCTACTTCTGAAAGACTTGTGGCAGCATCTCCATCCATGGGGGATACAGATTACTCAGATTACAGATTATAGGGGGTTACAGATTACTCAAAAACCCAAGGGGAATGACCTTCTGCTCCCAGGGAAGGCCTTGAGGGTTGAAACCACTTATGTCTCCTCCAACATGCTGCTCCTGTCTCCATAATTACCTGAGATCCTGGTGAGGAGGAGAATGAAGGAGAGGGAAAAGAAAGGGCAAACACATCAAAAAAATAATCTTTCAAAAACAGTTCAAATGCAAAATCTAAAGATATATCACAAATAAAATAAATCTCCCTGAAGTACTTGTTTAATTTTTATCCAGTCCTGAACCATTTTCTTGGCAGTCTGTTCTCATTGTGAAATGAAAGGGCTGGGACTACCTGCCAGGTGTTTGAAAACTTCAGTAAAGTACATGGGAGATGATAGTATCTTAAGGATGGATGGAAGCAGTGCAAAAGCCTTCTCCATGTATCCCAAGTCACAGGTGAAAAATATTCCTGTTCAGCTAATGAAAAATTGTGCTAGCTGCCTACATTTTAATATGGTTGCATCTTGCATTTGTTCACTTTTATTTCTGCACAACTATTACTATTATTAATAATATTATTTTTATTATTGTCCTGTAAAGTTACTATTAAAGATCTGTCCAAGGAGATTTGGCATCTTCGTTTCTTGGATGACAAAGCCTTCATGCGCCTATACCAAGACCCTGCAACTGGGATTTATTTAATGGATGATTTTTTTTTGCACTTTTGTTAGGAACAGAGGGACATTGAATATTTGGATTAAAGCATGTTACAGCTTTTTAGAAAAAATATCTGTATATGTGTTTATACAGATCTATACGTATATGCACACTTTAAATATATATGTTAATATATGTGTACTGCTCGTCATTATGAGGCTGGAGCTGATCTTCTGCCCTAAAAAGTAAGTTAGGAGGAAAATAAAAGGAGAGAAATAGTAGCTCTCACTTTACTAAGCTGGTTTAGGAGAAGTTCTTAGTGATATCACCTCAGGTCAGGATCTTTTGCACTTGAATCCTCAAGTAAAATTAATTTCCACAAGGAAATAAAATAGGATATGGGAACAGGTGAGAAAGGGGACAGATAGCTGTTTTAGCAATCAAAAAGGGCAAAGTATCTCTCCTCAGTAGATGGGAGGAATACCTGGAGGTCTTGGGGAGGGGATGGAGCTGGCAATGAAACAAAATGTCTTTCACCTTCAGGTCAGTGGTTCAAAGGGAGCTCGAATCTAGGAATGGGTTGACTCTCTATGAAGGGATTTGATATTCTCAGGCCAGTTTCTCCATGGGAGGACATCCACTTCTCAGCTGTCTCCTTTGGTGGCAAATTCAGCTTAGTGTATGAGAAGGCACTAAGGCACAGAGAGCAAAGTTCTTCTCCAGCCCTGAAACAGAGAAACCTGAGGTCAAGACTAAGCCTTGCTAGTCCCAGTTGTCATGTGCAGAGGCTGGTAGAGCTCTGACAGACCTTTAGGCACCAGCCTTCACTCCCACAGCCTTTCTGTGAAGCTGCTTTTTCTACAAAAGGAAAAGAGAATTTAAATCACTTTTTTATGGTAGTTTGCCATTTATGTAAAGCCCTATAAAGCTGGACTCATGGGGTCTAATTTTCCGTGTTGCTGAACTGTTCCCATTGCCAATGATTCTAGTTATTTCTGTACATGCAACACCTGGGAATATCTCATCACATTAATGAGAACTTTGTATTTAATAGGCTTAATGTGGCTGTATTGCACTGTCCAGGTAGAACCTACCTCTCCTCTTTTGATCCTAAATGAAGGAAAGAGTGAGTGTATGGGGTAGAGCCCAGAACATGCATCCATGTAAGCTTGGGTTGATAGTCATTTGCACAAATAGGCATTGCTCTCTTATTATTATTCTCCTCCAGGGAAGCAATATTTCTGAGATCATTGCTACCCTGTCCTTCCTTTTGTCTCTTGTTCTCATTTCTATCACTCCAAGAGCCCTTGCTCAAAGCTACCAATGCCAGAGAGCCCAGACTACTTCTTACTGTCCTTTTGTCCTATCCAACCTATTGAAGAGATGTTCTTCTTTTTGTTTCTTATGTTGGGCTTAGGCCATGACTCGGTGGAGGCTGAGAGATGTGAGATTTTTCTGACTGGATTTTCCATCCTGCTGAGTCCACTTCTGGAATTTCCTTTAGCATTATCAGGAGACAGCCAGCAACCTCTGTAGATTTCCAGTGATGCCAAGATTGATGGAAATTCTGGAAGCACAAACAACACCAAAGGGTCTACTGGCCTAGACAGCATGGAGAATAAGACCTTGGTGTGCACAGGTTAGTTCACAGGTACACTGTACATCATAGGATCTTGATATCCTGAAGACTGCTGTTCCAATGAAGACATGTTCAGTTCACCAGAGACCAACTTGCGCTGGAGTAGTTAAACATAGGAAGGAGATGGGGGAAAGCGCTGGTCTAGCTGGTGTGCCCAAAGCCATAAATGTCTGCCTCACAGCCTCAAACACAGACAGATGCGTGCTGACCATCACTAAGAACAGGAAAAAATGTTCATTACACTGCCAAGCACTCTCTGAACATGGCTCATCTTCTCCCATTGAGGCACCACCATCCATAAAAAGGAATCTTGAACAAGATGGGATCTTGGCTTGGGCGGTGGCCAGTAGAATCACAGAGGGGCAATGGGTGAACATCTATGAGGTTCTCCTTTCCTCTGCGTGCTGTGGTTTCTCTGATGGTGTAGTTGTAGTTACCATCAGCTTTAAACTGGACTCTGAGCGATTCTCTCCGCTCCCTTAGTGAGTCTCCCTGCAAACATTGAGGAACCCCACTAGCAGCAGTAAGGCCCTTCAGTGCACTCTTCAGCTTCTCCTTTCCTCTCTCTCCTCCCTTTTCACCTCTCCAGCACTCCTAATTAGGCCATTAATTCCTAAATCAGGCACACAGAAGCTGTTACCACGACACTGCAAACATTTCTGCCACGAAGGAAAAGCGGCTGAGCCTGGAAAGCCAGAACCCGTTCACCTCTTAGCCACTGTGTGCTTTAACACAACAGACTTCTGTGGACACTCCTGTTTGGGGAATGGAAATTCAGCGTCTGCCACTTGTCAAGAGATGTTTTTTCTACCTAAGCCACGTGCGTTATAAATGTGTGTGCATGGCGTTTTTTTTCCCCTCTTTTACCTCTTATTTCTTCTCCCTGCTACCTTGTGTGTTACAATTATTTTAAGTGAGTGTCTACAGCGTACAGACGCCGAAGAGTTGCCTGCAGAGCTGAGCCGAATCCTGTGATTGGAGACGGGAGCTGATAGCCCTCTCCTTGGCACTCACCCATTTCTTTTGACTTCAAAGCAAGAAACAAAAGATATTTCAAGGACTTCTTCGGAAAATCACCATTAGATATGATGAAGCTTAGGGCTGTTTCCATGGCAATGGAGCTTTTTTACATTGTGATCATTACATTGCTGCAAAATGGAAATGTTCTTTTGTCTCAGAATGTCTGTTCACATATTTATATATATATGTGTGTGTGTATATATTTTTTCAGCAATAAAAACTACTAAAAGGGATTAGATCTCCTAGTGGGTTCCCTGAACTGAGTCACTTTCTCACCCTGTGAAGCTTTTCTTAATTCTTTAAACTCGTACATCAAAGAAAGAAACTTCACAAGGATTCGATTTAAGCGAACATTAGTACTTAGACCATTAAATTAACAGCACACACACAGGGAACTGTCATCCAATTGTCCCATTAGATTTGATACGTGATAAGCAGCAACTGATCTATAGACCCAAATAAGTTAATTATTGTTGGACAGAGCAAGAGCAGAGCAGTAGAAAGGTGAGAAACTTGAAGGTTAAAGAATATTCAGTTCCAATTTCCAAGTCTTCAGCCTTTCCACCCTGTCATGTGCTCAATGGCCTTTCACACGTGATAGTGACTGAGGAATCTGTTCAAAAAAATAAGTTTTATCTCCTGCCAGTTTCCCCATTTGTTGCTTTATTGTCATCTCGCTGCCAGTTAAATGGGGTTTTCTTCTACTCTCTCCTCACGCTCCTTTTGCTTGCATAAAACATGATGCTGTATTGTGAACAATGCAGGAATACATTACATAAAATTCCTTTTGATATCCAGCATGTTTCCTGCTGTAATGGAATCGGAACAGAGCAACCTCTCCTCCCCGACACGTCAGATAACTCTCTATCCGCTCTCTATTAGGACAAATGTCTGCAAGCCTTTGAAGAGCTAAAACACAATAAAGGAAAAAGAAAATGTTAAGGGTGCTCCAGTGGGTATCACTGGAAATAATTCTGTTCAATTAAGGGAAGAGAAAATTTAAGCCAACTAGCGGGAATAAAAGAGCAAAGTCTGTTATCCTGAGAATTTGTCTCCACAGCTATTAGCCAGACGAATAGACTCAGAGGAAAACAGTGCAAATTTTGAAGAGTAAAACATATGATTTAGGGAGACAGTTTCTAAATATATCTGGTGAAAAGTGCCTGGATTTGAAATATTTTAGATTGTGATATCATTTTTAAGATAGACAGAAATGAAACACTTTAGACTATAATGAATAAAGATTGCCCAACTGGCTTGTGCAGAAGATGCTGTCCTGCTGAAGTTCTGTCACACTGAGTTTTTGTGCCTTCATAATTCAGAGTTCAATATATATTTATATATTATCTCTATACCGGCTGGTAGCTGAAGTATACCAAAGTAGACCATGAACCCTGTTTTTTATGCAAGATGAGCTGGGGGAAATCATATACATCACTATCTCCCTGGAGTGGTGCTTATTCCCAGTTGGAAAGCATAAATACTGTCAAGTTATTAGTCAGCAGAAACCTGAAGGCAAAATTCTGCTTTTTGACTTAAGTTCCCGTAACGCTCTCTCCCATGCTGCTCGGGGCTATAGCATCAAACAGCCTGTTAGATGTCCCTGAGACATCCCTGAGCAGGTTGGCAACCCACATGGTTTAATCCATGCAGATACAATGAAACTGGAAGGAAAGAGCTCACGTAGCTCCTGCACTTTCTGTTTCTGACTAGTAACTGAGTTTGGAAAAGCTACAGATACCTTTGGAGAGATCAAAATGCCCTGTTTCATATAAAGCAGTTTCTGCTTTGATTCTTCTTGCCACTTCTTATCTAATATAGCTTTAGACCACATTTTCATGTTAAAAGGTCTTCATTTTTTTTCTCAAAAGAGACAAGAAATCTTATTCTGTTCCTTGGACTACTAGACTTCCTGACACTGTCTCCACAGATTCACTAATTCCTCTTCCATCTGGCGGAGTTCCAGTTCACAGTTTTTGCCTCCATATATTTGTCGTTCATTGAAGACCTCTCCTTATGTTTGTCTTAGATTTCTCATTTCCAAGATAATTCCAAAATCACCGCTGAAAATCAAGATTGGGATATGAAATGTGGACTGGGGTTTTGCTGGGTAAATGCATTGGTGATGACTTGGAACCAGCTGATGGGATTTTCTCTTTCTGACTTTCTCTTTAATCGTGTGAAATCCATGATTCCATTCCCAGCTATTCATATGAGTGAGTTACATTTGAGCTTTGCTTCCTGGGACTCTTGCATCCAGACGTTTTTGGCCAGTAACTGCATTCATTCATCTCTAATGTCATGCATCTAAAGCTATTAGTATACATATTCTTTCAAAATTGCCTTGCTCTGGGACACTCTGTCCCCTTTGCCATCATAAGCACTCAAAAATTCTTCCAGTTTACTGCTTTCATCCTCCCTCCTGGGCGCCTGCTGATCAGATCTTCTCAATGACATGCTAAGTTGTTTTAGTGACAGTGATGCATTAGGCTGGACTCCATCAGCCCAGCAACCTTTGGGACCAGTCCTAGGAGTGAGGCAGCCAGACAGCTCAACTTGTCTCCATCAATCAGGAAGGGAGACTTTATTGGCCGGAATGAAGGCTACAGGTGTACGCCACTGTCACAGTTTTAAATAAACACGATCAGTTTGCCCAGTGCTAAGCAACTGTTTCTGAGAGCGTGTTGGTAAATGTGTTTATAAAGCATGAGAGTCCAATCCATCAGCCCTCAAAGAGCCTAATCAATATATTCCAATTTGATCTTAGAGAAGTTTCGCCTCTGGGAAGTTTAATTTATTTCAACTCATGACCATGAAAAAATGAACAGCCACGGCACTTTGACAAAATAGAAAAAGCGGATGATGTTGTATCCAGCACCCGTTCCATTTCAATTTTCCATTTTACCTGAACAAATCACCCATACGGCTTGAATGACCATGAAAACTGATCGAGCGATGGAGAGGGAGTGCGGGCCAAAGGGGAGAGAGAAGGAATAAGATATGGAGGGGGAATATGAGATGCAGGACGTCGAAGTTCCCTGGCTGTGTTCACTTGCTCTGTGCAAAGTGCAGTCAGAGAGGAAAGCAGGTATGTAAAATGCAAGCTGAATTCATTTGCAGTTGCAATACACAGGGATACCTGTCTGGTGCCTGACTAACTTGGGAATAAACCGCTTTCCCTGTGCTTATCCAAGGCTACTCTTAAACTTCTTCATTTGTTATCCTCCCTCCCAGCTCTTATGATTCCAAGTTTAGGAACCACCTCTAAACCCTCATTTAAAACATTAGTACGGTGGCTAAACAAATGATTGCCTGGGGTTTTCTCCTGAGCCATTTCCAAGTATTTCAGTGTCTGAGTGAATCATCTCCAGAAATTAATTGTCAAGGAGCACCTCTCGGAGGAATACCTGCCTGAACATTATAGCCAAGAAGATGAGGAACATCAGCGAATCCTGTGCTTATGTCTTCCTGTCTAAAGAAATGTTTGGACAGGGTCCGTTGTTACTCATATTTTTTATTCTAACCAGTTGAATCTCTTCTCAGCAGAAGTACCAGGTGAAACCTTACTCAGACAGAGACTGAATTACTTCGGATAATGCAGTTTTTATTGATAGTGTCTGATCTCTGTTCTTGAGGTTAAGGTCATGGTACTGCAGTTAGATCAATGTACAAGATACTTCAAAGCGCATTTAGCAAAAACACCATGTAAAACAAATGAAACATTTATTTCACTAACGCTCAAGTGAAGCTGGAGAGGATGCATGGCACATATCCTATTTTACAGTGGTTTATTTTTCTCTTTATCCATGTTGGTTTCCAGTAGTGATTGGGTTCGGAACAGACCAGAGGACCGTGCTAAAAAAGGATCTCCTTGTGTTTCAGTTCAAGTAGAACTGGAGTGAACTAAGAGGTCTCATCTGTCCTTCTGGGACTCATCTCCCTGTGTGAAACTATTATTTTGTGGTCTTGCCCTAAGCTGTCAGAAAAGATTTGTGAGAGGAAGCTCTGCCTAATGCTAATTTGTTAAGAACTGAATCTAGCATCCTCAGCAAATGTAAATCAGTTGTTTATACTGATGCCAGAAAATGTAAAATCAGAAATGAATGTGTTGATTTTCTTTCCTCCAACTGCATTTCAACCTAATGCTTTCTGCTTTGATGCTTCTTCCCCAATTTTATTTGATATAGCATCAGACCATCTTTTTTATGTCAAGCATTTGCTTCAAAGCTTCTCATAGCCTGTGCTAGTTGTCAAGAGTTGGAGGGAACATGTTTTAAGCATTCAGCAAGCATTCTTCCAAAAAGAAAACCACTATTTCTAATGAGCATTTGAGAGTGTGGTGCACTGCAGAAACTGTTTTCTAAGATCTGTCACAAATGATTTACTTTTATTGGTTTTAATGGCCCTTAGCTACAGGAATGGAATATAAGCGAAAATTAAGATATTTTTCACAAGATGAAAATAGATCTTAGTCAGAGATGGTGGGTATTTCCCTCCCACAACCGATCCCCTCTTTAGTTTTGCTTCTGAGCAGATAATCCCACTCCAAGGAGATGACTCCATAGTGCTACGGCAGACACATTTCCCCCTGCCAAGCTCAGGCTCTTCCTAGATCACAGACTCTTCTCCTAATTGTACGCAACACTCCTCATCAATAGCACTTGCATCATTTCTATTGAAATAACTAAATATGCTTTGGATTTGGCCATAGAGAGGAACACAGCGAGATGTTTCTAGTCAGAACCATAGGTTTGCCTTTTCTATTGAACCAAGGTACTCATTTGAAACCAACATTTATTAATTCCCATTCAAAATCTCCTGTTCCCTGTCATATCTCCCTGCTGCTCACGCAATCTTTGTCTCAGATAAAAGCATGCTGACCATTTTGTTCTTTACAGACCTTTTTTAGTATGCGCTTCTCTGACAATTTTTGCTCTTTTTTTTGTTGTTGTTGTTCCTATTTTCAAAGCTTGCAGTAGTTCCAGATCCCAGTCTTCATAAAAATCCCAGAAGAACCAGTTTCCTCTTTTCCAAGACTTGAGCAACTCTATGGCCCCAGTGTAGATGAACTATAATCCCTGGATTGGCTATGATAGCTAAGGCAAGGCACCAAAGACATCTGATATCATTAGCTTTTCCTATTTAGTCTTTGAACACAATTTCCATGTTAAAAACACCGTTGTTTTTCCCCTCAGGGCCTGTGCTGCAACTCCATCTGGAATATGCTCACTGAACGGATCCTCTTCTGCCTCTTATATCATCATCAGTAATTAAGCTTTTATAGATATAACATAATTGATTACTTTTTTGTTGATTAAAAAGGCAGACTGTCTCCAGCTCTTTGCCCACAACTTTATTAGCTTTCTGGTACTAAAAGCAGCAAACATTTGTTTTCATTGGGGAAGTAAGCAGTTGGAATATGAAGACATAGCAGTGGCCAAATTGGGCTTATGGTTACCCCAGTGAACATGCAAACTATTTCTACTAAGTCAGAGCAATTGCTCTGGATTTACATCAGCGCGGTTTAGTCAAGAGTGGATTAGTGGAATAAAACTGAACAAATTTTAGTATTTTTTTTTATTGAGAGCAGCCACAATTTACTGGTCACATATGAAAACCCTTCTGTGGTGGTGTTTTCATCTGTGTAAACCCTTTCCTAGTAGTGTTTTAATCCCAATAGGAACCCAATAACCACGCACACCTTCCAGGAGGATTCACCAGCCAGGCATTGCCAGCAGCGGGATCCTCTGTTTCGGCAAAGCCAAGTCCTGGTGTCCTGACTGCCCTGAGTGTGCTCATTCACGAGCAGCTGGGAGGGCTGATGTTTGCTGATGTGCTCTGAATTCCCTGACTCAACACACATCTACATCAAGAGACAGTAGCCCTTAATATGGCACTTGTATAAATCTTCTAAATCCTACCTTAATCCAAACTGTACGCATAGGATTCATTGACTTGCTTGCTTTCCTTTTTTAAATACATGGAAAAGACAGATAGGCAACCAGCAGGCCGAATCTCACGTGGTGAATGGAGAATACAACTTAATCTAGGGTTGAAACTCTTTATTTTGTTTTTAAGCACAGGCAGCAGAAGTTGCTGGTTGCCCTCTGGGATTCTGTTTGTGGAAGGGGGGTCATTTTCCCAGGTCTTGCTTTCAGGAACGAGTTCTTTCTCTCTTTTTGCATCCCCCAAAGGAAGACAGAACGGAGAGATGGCAGGAGAGTAATACAACAAACTATAACACATTGTGTAATTGAAATGGACCATAATCACTAATATTAAAGACAGTGAATCATTCTAATCGAGCCATGCTCAGCAAACAATGAAAAATTATGTGCCAGAAAAGCTAATGCTGGTTTGAAAATGAACAGAAATGAGGCGAAATGGAACCTCACTCTTTATTCATGAAGGTCAATTTAACGTGATTATTTTTTCCTTGGCATCACAGCTTCGTGATTACTGTTGTATACCTCAGTGCTATTTTCTAACCTAATAACAGTAAAAAATAACCAGCTGGTGATGATTCTGTTTAACGCAGGGACTAAATGCTCACAAAAACCTGCCACTGAACAGTTGCACACGCTAATCAGACACAGCTCAGCCAGATTCCCAATAGAGTCCATATTTTGCAAATTTCAACTGGTTGACTATGCTGAGAAATTAGATTATGCCTTGGACATTCCACACTCAGAGTGATCACACTCCTTCCTTCCTCCTGGGTGAAATCAAACCCTTCGTAGATCCAGCCAGGCACTTTTAATTCATCCCACTCTGTATCTTCGCATAATATTTACCCTCGTGCAGCGCAATCGCTCAGGGACTTGGCTTTCCCGCGGAGGCAGGGGCTCAGATTTCCCGTGGGCGCCTTCACGCTTTGCATGGAGCGTTTGCTCTGACTTCAGTGAGTTCGCTCCTGATATCTGCAAGGAAAGCAAGGAAGGGATCTGTCCCTGCAGAGCCCCTGACACTGGAGGAGGGCTCTGCTGATGACATTTGGAGGAAAGCTGACACTGCTAATAATTGATAATTTCCAGACTTGACAACGAGCGCTATGAAATTCAAGGAGGGGAGGAGGAGGAGAGAGAAAAAAAGTTAATTAAAAAAAATACCCAAATGATTCTCTGATCAGAAACTGTTATTTATACGGGGGAAGAAGTAATGTCTTTAGTTCTGTTTATTTCTTCTCTGTCTTTATTTCTCATCAGCAATCTTACTAGGGTTTATGCTGTACAAATACAGATCTTTTTATATCTAAATAAACATATTTTTTGTACTTATACTTTTTTTTTTAAATTTTGCTAAAATCCCAAAGAGACAAATTAGTAAAGAGGCAGAGCTTTGCCAGGGAGCCTTCATTAGATCAGCACTAATAACTTCTTTTAGCAGCTATGGATAGCTTCTGACACCACAGCTCAAGCTTGTCCGAAAGCTAATTATTTTCCCTGTTATAAAACAAAGGTTCTGTATCAAAGGCCCATAATGTGACACGGCACACGCTCCAGATGCACTGATTTGCAAAATAAATCAACTGTGTCAGGGCGGAATTTGGAGAAGAAATTACAACAAATTGCAATTATACTTGCAGCGGTACACTATTTAAGTGCATTGTCAATTTGTTAAATGCAAAATATTGTGTGTGTCATTTTCCAGGGTGCTTATAGGGGAATGGAGGAGGAAAAATTCTTATCTGTCAAAAAGCAAAAAAAAAATTCTTCTCCTCCTTTTCACCCCCTATACAGCGTCTTCCATCCTACAGATGCTATCGTAGCAGGTCTCATAAAAAATTTAAATGGTGTCGTAGGAAGGCAGATATAACTAGCAGGAGTAAATGGTTGGAGCCCAACCCTGGCAGAACAAATGAACAGACGTATTTAATAACAGAGAGCTCTCTGGTTTTGTTTTCTTGTTTAGACTGCTATCGAACCATAGCATTGAGCAATACAGTAATGTGGGAGATTTTTTTTTTGTAAAAAAAAAGTTTTCCTCCTCCCTGAGGAGGAGATTTTCTTTCATTTTCCCTTCCTCTACTTTCTTTCCTACTAAGCTTTTCTCCTACTATGCAGTGGTCACTATACAGTGACAGACCTTACCCATAGCCAGGCAGCTCCCACCCAAGAGGGTCGGTGGTCGGCTGAGACATGAACCAGGACTTCCCGGGATCCTGACTCCTGCCAGCCTCTCTCACCTTGAGTAATTAAATAAGAAAGAGGGAAAGTGGGAATTTTACAATGGGAAGACAGAAGTTTATAGGTGGAAATATCTTGCCCAGTCCAAAGGAATGGAAGGGCAGGTCTTGCCTGAGTGGGTTGATGCCCACAAAAGTTCCCCAGCAAAACAAGCACGAATAAAATGGACATGTGTCCTACAGAGCCCAAGCACTGAGAATGATGATCCCTCTGCAAGCTACAGGAACCTCTGAAACACGGCAGGTAATTAGACCACTTTCACTCCCAGCTTGAGTTCGCTCCCTGGCCTCATGATTTTGGCTTCTTCTGTCTTCTTGGCGATCGTCTTTTCTGTTTTCTTACACTTTTCCCCTTCCTACCCACTCCTTAATTTATTTTCTCAGTTCCTTCTCCTTTTATCTCCTGTGTCTGTGTATTTTCAGCCTCTAATTTCTGCCACATTTCCTGTTTGAACTTCTCGCTTAGTCTCCTTCCCCATGTTAATGTCATCTGTTTGCTTTACTCTTTGCAAACAATTTTCCTTTCATTTCCAGGGCTTGTTTCCCCTGAATTTGTGCCTCTCTGTGTATATATACATACACATATGCAATATATTTATATATATAAAACAAAAAAACAAAAAAAAAGTCTTGAAGCCTGATGCTTTTGTGTTTCAAAAACTAGCCTGCTCTGGGAGTCAGTTTGTTATTCCAGTCTCATTCACTTTATTGAGTTATTTTCTTTGCTGCTATCAGCCTCTAAGTACAATCCAGTAAAGATACAGCAATGATTTTTGACAACCTGACCTTTCTCTCCTTTCTTACACTTGTTTAATTAGGTACCGCATGCAGCTGTGACTTGATCTTTACAATTTTCCAACCTCCCCACCCCCTACCTGGAGAAGGGGAAAAAAATAAAAAAGAGAGATGTTGGAAGAAGGTCATTTTTGACAGGTCTTCCAGCTACTTCAGGTGTTGGAAGGCCAGTAGGTTCCGCAGGAATGGCAGACCGTGCTGTTTGCATTTTGTTTAACAAGTTAAAGAAACTTTTGGCTGAGGGAGACAGGGAATTAGAGGATTTACTGTTTTGATGGGGATGTGTACAAATCTAACCTTCAGGTTTCCTGTTCAAATCTGACAAAAAAAAAAAAAGGGAAAAGGGAAAGGAAGTGATGTAAATACCTAGGAGATCTTAGCTGGGATCTCCACAGCTCTCTGTCTGTAGATATGTGCAAATAGACACAAAAGAGGACAGATGCCCCCCTAAACCTCTAGGCAGTGGTGTCACCTTAGAGCAGTGTTTGCAGGCAACCGGTACAAGCAGAATGTGACTTAGTATCCCAGATAAAATCTAGGTCTAGTACTGAGTTCCCAGTAAAATCAAAGCTGCTTTTCCAGTTTCTAGTGGCACGCACAACTATTCAAGCCGTCAGCATTCGCACATCCATCTCACAAACTCATCAAGCACTCAAGTAGGAGTCCACACCCTTGTCAACACATCCCAGCCAGCAGCGCCAAGAGACAAAATTAATCATCTGTCCAAGAATCGGTTCCCACAGGGTTCTTTTGGCCATATGGGAAGGTGAGAAGAGCGTTGTCCCACATAGCTTCCACATTTACACGCATCTGAAAACAGTCTTCACCTGGAAAAAAGTTGAGAATTGCACCCAGAGGTGATGTTACTTATGCACACTGTGGGCATCTCTTTCAACAAGCTCACTGGATAATTTTAGTCTTCAGAATGATCCTTGTTCCTTAGTGGTTGTTGGTAAATATACTCACTTTAACATGCCTGCTAACTCAAAGAGAATGCTACACTACCCATGCAAAGCTCAGGGAAGACAACCGCAGTCTTTCAACTTTCCCGTGCCCTCCAATGCAGATCCTCCTCTCCTGACACAGGCAGATCTCCTACTGGCTTCCAGGTGCATGCATTACTTGTATTTTGGTATGGATATTATTTAAGCAAAAGGACATGACAAACTGCCTAGTAACGGTGATTAATGGGTGCCCCGGGGGAATAGTGAGGCATGAGATGAAGTTAAATATCTCCAACGTGCATTACTCAACGCTGCCACACTACCTGAAGTGTCTCATTGTGCCTAAAAAATGGATTCCTTTTTAAAAAGGAACATTTTTAATGTTTCACATTAATTTTCTCAAAAGTCCTTACTCTGTGAAAAATATTCCCTGTGGAAAGCCCTCTCCCCACCTCCACCATCACTGCCTCCCACCGAGCCTTGCCCTACAGGTGTCCAATGTATCTTTGACAAGGTGAAATACCTCGGCGCATGTCCTGATAAGCCACTTGCCTACCCTGATTTATGCTGCACAATTGTGTCATGGCAGTTCAAAGACCAAGAGATTGCCCATGTGATGCAAAGCGAGCTAAAATACTTCCTCAATCTGCAGCACAATCCAAAGGGACCTGAGCCCTTGAGCTCTATCCCCAAAGCACTGCAGATGTCCACTAATGACCGCACAAGTCCTGACCATGCAAAGTTCTCTGTGGTGCTAATACCACCATTTATCTGCTAAGCCTGACCTTATGGGTACACAATCTGCCTGGATCCGGGGTGATTATGCATGCACAACTAGGCATCTCCCAGTGTCCTTGTAATTCATCCAGTTTTTAACTTCATATTTTTTCCAGTGACTTGCAAAGCTGGTTACAATGTGATTACTCAATGTACTTTGTTCATATCTAGTAGAGAATTTAACTGTGTGATTCTTAATACTTCTTGATGCTTAATTAAACAAATCATGTACTACTAGTAGCCCATAGTTCTTTTCCTTCTGATTTTACTTCTATTAAAATTTATGGATACTAAAAGATCAAAGATTTAATATATAAATATAAAATAGAATTCTCTGATTTTATTCACAACAGATACCATGTAGTACTATCATACAATTCATTCTTCTAATAGGAAGATCGCTGGCACAGCTATGAGCCAATTGGTCGTTCATAATGTGCTGACCCTCAATAGACCACGTAAATACAGAAAACATCATTTTCCAAAAACAAAACTTCTTCTTTGAAATTTATTTTCCTAAAATAATAGCACACCTGATAGAATAATGAATGATAAAGCATCATCTCAAAAATATTATTGGGACAAAAACTGTATTCTCTTGATTACAGAAAAAAAAATGGTATGAATCGAGATTTTTGATGTTTAGGAACAAATTTCCACAAGATGGATATTTGGCACCTTGAGAAACAGAAAAACCTTTGTGTCTACATCGATGTAGGGGCCCATACTCTTCTATACCAGTGGAAATCAGGATTTATTCTACAAAAATCTGTGGAGTTTCCATAGTATGAACCTGATGCTCTGAAAGAATGGCAGCCCACTTATTTTCACTGACTTGCTTTTTAACCTCTGTCAGTTTGTTAAAACTGAAAGAATACTTAAATAATCATCATTCCGCTGCTGGGATCGTAGTGCAGGTGTGAATTCTGCACTGACAAAACGAACCTTAAGCAGAGAAATTGCCCTTCTCAGGTGATGCCCTTGGGCAAGGCTGAGAATTGATGTGAATAAGCAAGTCCTCAACATCAACCTTAGGGTAATATCTTGCATGATGAATTTCTAAGCAGAGCAAATTTCAACAGTCCCATGATGAGAAATCAGAATTTGCACTGCAAATTCTCCTGCAAGTGCAGGTGTGTGAGGTGCTCTGTTCCAGGTGATATGATTCCCTTGGCAGATTTCACTGATTTACAGAGTTTTAAGGATGATCTGTGTTATCACTGGTCAGACCAAAGCCTGCAAAGTCTATGGTTAGGTTCTAATCATCTACTTCACCTGCTCAGCCTGCTCAGCCTTAAAACAGAGATTAAACTTCTCTCCCCAATGACTGGACAGACCACCTAGGCCTGTGAGGATACCAATGGGATCTCAGTGTCATTCCTCTTGGAAGCAGGGGAAAAAATCTGTTGAAACTTGCTTTGCTTCTGCAAGGACTATGGATCAGACATGGTCTATGGTTCAGCACACCTTTTTTAAGATCTAGGTTTTTTAAGATCTAGATGTAGAGATATCAGCTAGAGGGGAGATATTTTCTGTGTGCAAGTCAAGAAATACAGTGGACAGTATAAAATCTGGGAACTAGGCTGCTTGGTTTTGAACATTACCAACTGGAGATTAAAAATGAATCATTTATTAGAGGACTGAGGCAGGGGAGAGCCTCAAATATGAGGAATCACAAGTAAAATTCCTCTGTGTGTCTAAGAGTAGGCACCCATAAAACCTCCAAGCCTGAATGCATCTTTCTACAGCTTTGAAATGGAGATGAGAGGAGCACAGGGCCTGTGAAGGCCTGGCTTAGTAACAGTGCCATAAAAAGTGCTATTCTGTCCGCTGAAAGCTCCAAGCAGGTCTTCAAGGTCTGCAGACACTGAAACCACATATCTGAAAATGATTGAGTTACTCAAGTAATTATTAAATTGGATACAACTCAAATCTGTTCTGCTCTTTATTATACACAATGATTCACCATTTATAGGGCCATAAATTCATTTGCAAGAGGTGTAGCAAATTCAGACCGGGGACACACAGCGGAGATTTGGAAATGAAGCTGAAGATCTAGAGACTGGCTCCTTGCCAAGGGCTGAAGAAGCGAAGCCTTCTGACCTGTTAATGGCAGCCCGTGATTTGTAACCTCTAGTGTAGCCAGACGGGGATGAAAGGAGCTGGAAGACTTTCATATGGGGAAATAAACACTTCTTCCATGTGCCAGACATCCCTTCTCACTAGTGTTCAGCTGACTTGTCTGAACGTCCATCTATCAATCAAGCTGATTTTCCACCCAACTATACACACACACCACATACACACACACACACATATATAATTTAAATAGATCTTCTTTACCTAGGATTTACTCAGGTAGTTGATTGTTTTTCATTCTGGGAAATAGTTTAAATTACTGCTGTTTTCTATCTTTTTTCGTCTATTTCTTCTTTAACCACACACACACACAAACATACAAGAAAAATACAATATTCCAGTCAAAACAGGGTCTATTTTACAGACATTTTAGTTTGGGGAGAAAAATGGGAAAAAAAAATGTTTTACTGCAAACATTTTGGACATTGTCTTGTTTTTTGCTGCTCTTGTTTCCCTGACAGCTGGTAGAAGCAGATTTTATAGAACTGCCATCCAACACTTGGAGACACCAATGGGGTTTGTTAAACTTATGAAGGTCACAGGGGATAGACATTGTTTAGGGAAAACCTCTTGCTGTTACAGTTATTTTGAACTAAAATCTCTGCCTCCACAAATATTTCCTACTGTTTCCATAGCCTCAGCCTTGTATTTCTGGGCCTGGATTAGTCAGGTGTCCATCAGTGGGTAATCAGGAAGGAAAGGTCCACTCTATCTTTTAAAGCTGATATCATCTACCCAGTTGCTCACTAAAAAAACAGTCTGGTAAATTTTGTCCATTCTAGATGTTCTTTATAGCCTTTACTTCTACTATCTGCACAAAACATCCCCATTTTTAAGAGATCTGTCTGCTAAAAGAAAAATAAAATTTTCTTTGCTGTTCACCATATCTTAGCTTGAAAGTAGAAGAAAAAACACCAAAATCAAATGGATTACTTAACTCTCCCAATTGTAAAAAATCTCTGTCAGTGACAAGGACTCAGTTTTGCAAAACTGTTGGAGGGGAAAAAAAGAAGAATTGGGAGGTGTTTTTGTCAATCTGAACATGAAAAGCATTGGTACATCTGCAGACTTGGATGAAATTCAGTTACATTTTGCACTGTGAACTTGAAAACCTCAGTTTGTCTCAGAAAATATGTTAGAAAGTGCAAAAGCAGATGCTGCTTTCCCGGTCTGTCATTCACTTTTTAAATGTATTGCTCAATAATCACTAAAACACAGCTCTCCCAGGTGTTAAAACATCTGGGATTCAACATCTCTCTTAACCCAGATCACAAGGAACTCGGAACTGATTCAGCAACTTTCACAGAACAATTAACTTTCCTAGGCTTAATCCTGTTAGCTGAATGTTCCCATTTTCCCATCTTAAATTCATAGATCCAAACCTTCGGAGAGCATTTCCGTTGTGTGCACAAGGGGAGTTGGTATTTGTTCAGGAATGTGTTGTAGAACAGACTGACCACGCAGAAACTCCATGGTTGTACCCTTGTTGGGGGAATCATGGGGACAACTGAAGAATTTGCCGTCACCAAGTACATTTTCAAAGGTCCTTCAAAGGTCCAATATTTAAAATATTTGCTATGTCTTTCCAGGAGATGCTGGTTTTGATCCCAGCAGTATAACTGCAAGGGCACTGCAGCAAAAATACCCTTAAATGCAGAAAGACCTTGGCCACCTCTTCCACTTCCACTTGTCAAGATTCATCTCTAAATATTCCCAATATTTTGTAATTCACTCAAAGCTAAGTGGGAATAATATACAAAATGAGGATTAGGCTTCAAAAACAAGCAATTCACCGGTCACTGATTGTGTGTTAATTAGTATCTTCGTGTCCCTGCTTTAAGAAAAATGATCCACAGATGGCTTCAGCCTGAGAAAAAAGATGTAGTTTTTGTTCTGGCAATTCTGTTTATTTCCCACCACCACCCCTCCAGCTACCCTCTAATTGAACAAAGTGAACTTAATTTGAATTAAACTGTCAAAAATCTTCCACTTAAATTGATTTATCAGCCTTCCCCTCTGAAATGGATTCATTTCTGCACAATATATATGAAGTGTGTGTTGATGGATTGCCTTTCATGGAATGGAAACATTGTTTTTTATGCATCTCCATTAGATTCAGCTCAGGTATGCAAAGAAAGGGGAAAAAAACACAGGGAGGACGGAAGGAGAATGCACGTGCAAAACAACGTGATGGAGAAAGAGTGGGAGAGACTTCCAGCCTGAGGATCGAGCTTGATCCTAACAGATATCGTCTTGCGCTGATTTATGTGGCAGAGCAATTGTTTTTCACAGAAGAAATGCAGAACAAATACTTTCTTCCTTTTGCTCCCCTAAATCCACAGACTTACTTGATAGCATTTGTGACAGGCATAGAGCAGTAATTTTTGCAAATGCTAGGTCTGATGTGACGGGAGATAATGTCACACATAGACCACGACCAGCAACACAGGGAGAGTTGGGAGCTCATGGTCCTTCCATGCCAACACGGCTCTGTTTGGAGAAACTCATGTAGTTCTCATCTTAGATAGAAAATTCACCTTCCAGATGGGGTACAAGGGTATTCAAGGCTGACTGATCTGTGGAGGATCAGGAAACCTCTGCAACTCTGTCTAGGAGCCTTCCCCAGGACCATCAAATAGGAGCCTTCACCAGTAAGATATCTTGATGCCTTTCAATAGGAAGCTTATGGGGAGGGAAAAAATGTCAAAATTATCATCTGGCTCCACTAAAAGCTTTTCAATAAAAAAAAAATGAAATAACAGAAAGAAAGAAAAAAAGGTTTTGTCTTTATTTCCCCTCTTTTTGTGACCTGGAGTGTGTTTAATGCAGACGGAATCATTTGACAAACTCAATTAATTTCCACTTAAGAATAAGGTATTTAATCTGAAGAGTTTTAGATGAACTGGGGCAGGTGCAGTTTGACTCTCTGATTGATTGAATTAAACTTCTATTCATTTCCAGCCATGCCAAATCCTCTTTTTTCCAACAGTTTCTGTGTTCTCTTCCTGTTGTCTGGCATATTTTCTCTCCTTCCTTCTGGACAAAAGAATGCTGAATGGGGCTGAAAAAGGACATCAGTAGCTGAAAATGATAGAAGTAAATGTCACAGGCAAAGGATACCAGAATGAAGATGTCTGAGGCTGAGAAGGCAAAGAAGGAACTTCACTACCTATGGGCAAGCAGGACAGTGACTGGAAGTTGTTTCTGGAAAGCTGCATCAGCAGATTTAAATATTGGGACAGTGAGGACCATTCATGAACTGAGGTTTATAGGGGTGAATTTTTCAGAATTTCACACATGGAGCCCTCAGCACCAGGTCCTGTTATAGGTAAAAAAAACTCTGGAAATAAGATGTGCATCTTTACTGAAAATATAAGTATGTTGTTGTCATGTAAGGCGTATCAAAGTAATAAGAAATGTGTCCAATGGCTCCATGGCTTCAGTGGACTTTGGGAAAGTCCTTAAGCCAGCAGGTGTGCATTTTATTTTTTATTTTTACTTATTTTGTGAGACCTGCTTTCAGAAAATCAGAGTACTGCAAGTGATGATTGAAGCAGTAACTTTCAGTCCCATATCTGGAACCCGTATCTCTTCTGATGAGCATTTCTATATGGAAATGCCAAAAGTCTGTTCCCCTTACACTCCCTCCCTTGTGCTCTTTCACCAGCAAGAATATGAATCAAGCCCTGAAGAGAACTGTCAGTGAGGGATGATTTTCCTGTGATTATTGCCTGGGTGAGAGATTATGCCTTGTTTTTTTGCAAACTGCCTTATTTGCTGAGCAGAATGCATTGGGCTCATGTCCAATTGATACATTCCTCTTCAAAAAGCAGATCCAACTAGAGAGTGAGATGCAAATTTAATTATTCCACATGTAGGAAACAGAAACAGAATCTCATTGTTAAATTTGTTCTCCTACGTCGGAAAGATAAAAAACAAAAAAGATGCTGAAGTGGCCTGTGTGAGCAGAATACATTTCACTCCCCAGAGCTGGAGAGAAATGAACTCTCTTTCTGCTGCAGAAGCTTCACTGGGTAGAATTATTTTTCATTTTGTTTTCTTTTATATTCAGCATTACCATGAGCTGCTGAAAGTTCTTCCTCATATGCATGCATACGTGTAACTCCCTCCTCATTTCCATGGTATGCATTGGGACTGCTTTGAAAGTGATCTTCTGGGAGAAGAATGAAGCTAGCTGGACTTTAGATAGGGAGAACATCTAGATCAGAGCTTAAGCAAATGGTTTTGCTTCAAGGATTTGTTCTGCTTGACCTAGTTCAGTTGAGAGTTGCTTTATAATCTGGAGACCATGTTTTCTTTACAATAGAAGGGAAGATCTCTCCCATGGTTGTTTTTTTCTGAGATAGAAAGGGATCTGATTTGGGAAGTTTTACATCTTTGTGTTTCTCTCTGTCTGCTAATTGCCTCAGAGAGCCTGACAAGTTTGACTTGGGCTGCCTTTGCTTTCTTCATGCTCTAGTTAGATAGTTCTGCTTGTGATAAACTGCAGATTGACTATGAAGTTTAGAGAGATTTCAGAGTCTACAGGGGAGATTTGTCCTAGGGAACACCATCCTACTGGGTACTGGATGATACGTTCATCCTAAATCATTGGAGAGGAGGGCAGGGGGTGTAAAAGTGACTTCGTGGTCTGCTTTGAGACCCAGCCCCTCAACCACCCATCCATCTATGTCAACAGTGGCCCCATGGGCAGGAAAACCTAGAAGAATCACAGTAATATCTGCTGAAAGAGTTAATAGGATTTAAGGGCAGCCCAAGCTCAGATAGAGCCTCATCTGTTGACACAAAGGGCAAAATCTTGTGTATGTCTTTATGTCTGTCCCCTTCAACTTGTGATTCAGAGACTGAAGCTCTTGTCTCAAAATAGAGTTTGCCTCAGCTTCTTTGAACAGGACTGGAAATCTCCATCCATAAGCTAAACGTAACTGATGAGGCTGATTCTAGCAGGCAGGAACAGGTCCTAGAACTACTTGAACTCACCTACATGAGAAGGACAACTGCCCCAAGCCTGTGTCTTGCCCTGTCCAGTGATTGATCAGCCGTGCTAGACCCATTCATTACAACTAGTATCTTGTGATAGTACAAATAGAACCTATACAACTGCTACCCAGAGGAAAACTCCATCTTTCATCTTCCAGAGCACACCTCGTAGCCATAAGCTATTGAGTAACATCAACACTCTATATAGATGGAAAAAAATGCCCATGAAAAGAGTATTTGTAATAAATTACATATCACCCCGTAGAGCAGAGGCACTCCTGGGGCACTCGTCTGCTGCTGTTCATTTGCAGATGCCTGAGGATCATCTTTTTCCATGAGCTGCCTGTAATTTATTCCACAGGCATTCTCCCTTTTTGCATACAAACATACCAAAAAAACTTCTTTGTCTTGTCAAATTTCCTTTCCAGGAGCAGAACAAGGGGTGAGGAGTGGTCTAGACAAGAGTGAAGCAGGCAGGTACATAGATCCATGCAGTTCAATGGTAGGATCCTTTCATAAAAGGGATCTTTCCTGAAACATTCAAGCAGAGTATGAGTGGCAGGAGTCTGTTTATTTTTACAGTGGATTGTTTCTGTCATGTGGTTTACAGCACAGGCCATGAGATAAATGCATGAGGGTGTGAAGAGACACAACACAAGGGTAGGCGGAGGCAAGACATTTTTGATTAGCTCTTACAGTGAAGAAAGTGTTCGTGTGGCCACACTTTTAGCTCAAGGGAATCCTTAAGCCAGCCTTGCATAGCCTGAACCTGCTTACTGCCAAAATAAAAAATAAAAAAAAAAAGAAGAAGTCCAACAGGGGAAATAAACAGTGGGTCACAGCTAAGAGGACACCATCTTCTACCAAACTCTTTCTATGTTTACCATATTAAATGATCAACAAATTTGCACTGCATCAAACTGTGCAGATGCAGCATTAAAAGGTCAGCCGTTAACCTGCAGAAGCAAAGAGACTCCACATCTCTCTCTTAAAGATGATACTCAATTTTGAATGGGTCCCTATGGTCCTCCTATAATAACATTAATGCTCTGTGCAGCCGTATAGCAGATCTCATTTGCAGAGTGTGGAACCTCTTCATTAAGGCTCAAACTCCCACTGTGAAGGTGGTGGCTGACTTTCTGAAGGCACTTGAACAACTAGGGAAACAGAGACACAAGGAGGAAAAAAAAAACAGTAAAAGATCAGTCTCAGGTTCCTTAATCTGAGTCCTTCATTCCAATCTTCAGTCAGGTTTCCACATGGTAGAACCTGTTGGATAAAAACCTTGAAAGATCATAGAAATATGAAACTTTTGATCCATTTTGACTGAATTTTGATTATCTATATATTTGCTAATTCTAAAAACAAATAACATGAGAATGTTTTTTCATGCAGAAATATTTGAAAGAGTAGAAATATCAGAGGCAATGAATGAGCAAGGTGTCTCTCATGTCTTGTATTCATGTAATATAAGCTAGCCTACCCTTGGGAGAAGCTTAAAAAATAAGAGCTATATTATTACTTAGCTCACGTGGGAAAGATAAGAATTAATATCCTTGAACCTCTCTGCCAGACCTGATCCTCAGAGCCTGGTAGGACCATGCCTTTGTTTAAGTCTCAGTTCAGCAAAGGATTTAAGTCCCTGTTTATCTTTAAGGCTCCTATTAGAGGCACTAACTTCAGGTATTTTTCACTGCAGAACAAGCTCTTTAGTGAATCAGAGCCTTGCTACATCCCCACGGCAGATGGGAAAGGTTGAAAGCCTGGCCCCACCTGCCCAACTCGCCAATGGAAGCAGCTGAGCCGGAATACAGATGTTGCCTTGCTTACCTTCATCTCACAGAGGGAGTCGGGAGCGGAAGGAGGTTTGGGATTTAGAGCATATCTATACTCACAAGACTATGCAAATTACTTATTCCTCTCGCTTCAAACCTCTGCTTGGAGGTACAATATAGGTTAATTAAAGACACAAGAGAATAGGTGGAAGATGCTCAGATTGGAAGAAGCAATAGGAGTGGGAAAGACTGATGAAAGAAGTCCCAAGTTAATTTCTGGAAAGAAAATTAACACCACAAACCATATTTTTCTTTCCTCTTCCCTCTTTCAGAAAGGCAAAACACAGAGCCAAAGCACTGAGCAGAGCTGGTGCAAAAATGGAACGGATAGAGGGTCAATGCTTGTTGTTCCCAGAGCTCCACAATGTTGGAAAACTGGGACTAACTTCTGTGTTTGCTTTCTCAGAAATAAAGTCTCCCTATTCATCTGTGCATGGATGTTGATGAATCTTAGAAGACAAAGAGCCCTTTCTCCGCAGGTGATGTGATAGATTCTCCCATGAAATTGTAAATGGAGGGTGTTTCTAGAAGGTGTTTCTGGAAGGTGAGCTTCAACTGCACACCCTATATTGCTGTCTTATATGACAGTGTGAGGGAGCAGAGGCAATCAGGAGAAACTCTGCTATTTGCAGCAGGGAAGGAGTCAGAACACATGACCACGTAAAACAAAACACAAAACTTGTCTCAAATCCTGAAGTGGTCTTTGTATGCCAGAATTGTTATGCCTGTTGAATCCACACATTAAGGGAACAGCAAAGAATTTGGTATGAAATCATAATTTCTGCCGCTTCTACAAGCACTAAATCTTGCTTTGTTTTTCCTATTTTCTTTTCTTCATGTTTTTTTTTTTTTTTTAAATAGCTATCTAGACTTCTTTACTGAAGCCATAAAAATAGAAGTTATGAAAAGCAAAATAAAAAGGCTCTTTCTAGGCAGAGGAATATGTCTTTGTGTATGCTTGTGCATTGAGCAGCACAAGGGGGGACCTGATCCTCAATATGTTTGTAGGATGCGTCACACAATAGGGACCTGAATCAAACTGAGCCCTCCAGGCACAACTGTAATGTAAATATTAATTAACATTAATGGGCTGTGGCCTTGCCTGTCAGCTGGAAGCCAGCAAGACTGTGCATGGCAGAGCGATATTAATCTGTTGTTGGAGTCCTGAAAGCGGCGAGTCTGGGGTTGTGAGGAGCCTAGCGACTTTGCTCCCTCGTGCCTGCCCAGCTCCGCTCCTGGAACATCCGGAGAGGGGAATCACAGCTGCAATGAGATGCCAGGGCTGTTTCAAGGAGCACAGTGAGGCCAAGGGAGGAAGACAGCCTCATTGCTGCTTTGAGCTCCTCACATTGCAAACATCAGGCACAATGCCATATATCTGGGATACAGGGAACACAGGCTGCAAACACTGGGTCACGCTTCCAAAGGCATCTCTTACTCTTTATAGGCAGGTTTCTGCTAAATGCATCCAAGTCTCCTGGCGACCAGGCACACAGCAACTCATTCTAGGGGCCTTCAGCCAAAACATCTCAAGTTCCCACTCGCTCCCATGCTGTGAGCCCAATTCTCAGCAGCAGTGCTGTTCCCCTCCCACAATCTCTTCCCTCCCTCCCTCTGCAAGCACCTCAAATGAATTATTAATTGTAGCTCATCCAATTAAAAAGCTCCTGCGCGTTAATAATTCATGGTTGCTCATCAGAGCTGTTGGCTGGCAGACTAGGCAGCGCTGGGGTTGGGGCTTTGGTGAACTGAGAGGAGTGAAGTGCAATAAAGAAAAGAAGAAATCAATAGTGTTGCACAGGCTGTACACATTCAGGAGACTCTTTATTATATCTGAAAATTGCTTTCTGTGATTGCTACCATCATTACTTCTGTATTTATTTTTTAACGACTCGTCCATCATGAAGCCCATATACATAACAAAAAAGGCCAATTGCATTAAAACAGGCAAACTCTTTCAACATCTGGCACTGGGTTAAAGGGGTAATGAGTTCATTTTGTCTACACTGCCTCTTCCAGCGAAATCTTCCTCATTCAGAAGCCAGTTTCATTGCTATCCCTGTACAAACAGATCTACTGCTTTTCCCTGTGGGATTGGACCCATCAGTGATGTTCATGAGAGTAACCTGGAGCACACTGGTTCGGACATTGGGGTATAAAACCAGTTTGCAGGATGTGAACATCTCAGCAGAGCATTTAGAGGCAACATAAGTGTATTGCCATCACGGAACCTGCCCAGGGACCTCTTATCAGGACAGAGAATAATAGAAATGGGACTGAAAACTGTTCCTGAGGTGTGGGATGAGTTGACACTAGGGAAGAAATAGACAACACAGTCTGGGATGAGGGCAATGGAAAATATACATGCTAGAGGAGTCCTTGGACCTCTGCAAAACAGATCTGAATGGCAATGGCAATGGAATGGTAAAGGTGTGTTTTATTTTGGTGTGTGACTACAGTCACACGGGACAAATCCAGACTTGTAAATGGTCCATTCCTTTCTCTCTCAGGAAAAGGTACCCAAACAAAGGGGAGGTTGGAAGTTAAAAACGGAGAAACTCAAAGCAGGCAAAGGAGTAAGACCCAGCATTTTGCCAGGGACAGTAACCCAATGGAACAAAATACTCTATGACTTTTAAAAAGGTATGTGTAGGTGGAAGTCACAATGAGATCCAATACTTAAGACAAATCATATCTCAGACACAGGGTGACAGTTTAGTGACAGTAATTTAGCCAGTAAAATGGTTACAGACTATATTGAGCAAGAAGTCGGCTTGATTCAAGCTTCTCTGACCTCAAAAGTCTTTTGTCTCTGGAATGATGTTTCTTTTCCTAAGGGTCATTTCCTCCTTTCATAAGCTGGGGGCCTATGAAGCAGAGACCGCACATCTGCTGCATCTGCACAGCTCTTCTTGTAACAGGGCACGATAGGAACATTTTGCTTTAAACCAAGTTGGGTGGAAATCATAAAAAAAAAAACCCATTGCTGATGTGGAGCACAATTGGTTCTACATGTGGGCTATGGGAAAAAAAAAAGAAAAAAAAAGACTTTGTACAGCATCTACTTCAATGAGACATTTAGACTGGGGCTTTCCACTGCACAGCAAACGTGTAATATTGATGATGCATCGTACCCTGCATGAGCGTGTGATATGTCTGTATCACAGATCTTAAAAATGTGACAACTCGGAGAGAATAGTTATTCTCTTTGCAATATAAGTGATTTTAGTACTGATTTGAGAGCCCTGAGGAGAACATTGAATTCCGTCTTCATGGCCCATTCAGTCTTTGGTCTCTCAGCTACAATTTCCAATTAGCGCTAATTTGATTGTGGTTTCTGTGGTGGGGATCATGACGACCTTTTATCCCCAGCTGATCTGACACTGCAATTTTGTGCCTTTCCCAAAGGACGGTAAATAAATTGAGACTCTGATACCACCAAATTACCCCTGTCTAAATGCTTCCCTCACAACCACCTTCTGGTTAGCCTCTTTCTGAAGCTGTTCAGGCTAACATCTGTTGGGGTTTTGTTGTTGTTTGCTTGTTTTTTTTTGTCTCTGATGGGATGTTATGGGATGTTATTTTAAACATAAAGAGAAATTTTGAGTTAGTGGAGGCAACCCATGCATTTCATGAGATTTAGCTTTCTCTTAGAGAAAAGACACACTTTATTTTATAGCCAACTTTCCTGGAACCCACAGCCTGGAGCAGGGAACCTCAAGGCTTTTCAGGTTCTTTGTGAGCCCACAGTACCCCCTACACAGGAGACATCTAAGCTACAAGTGCCAAAGAGCAGATGCTCTTGACACCTCCAGACATCAAAGCTGCATCTTCCTTCTTGGTTTCCTGTATTAAATGCCAGCTATTGCAAATTCACAGAAAAAAAATGCCATTAAAATTACAGTGTGTCTCAGAAAGAGCAGGAGAGCTAATGGAAAGACTAAGCCCCTTGAAACAGGAGGGGAGACTTAGTGGAGAGCTGTGATTTTGGGGTGGCACAAGACAGCGTAGGGTGGCTCATGGGATGCCCTCGCCTCCCAGTCACCGCCTGAAGGGCAAGTTAATCAGCTGCTGAACACACTTATTTTTAGTTGCCTTGTAACTTCATAGCACCCTGGTCCAGCCCAGCAGCAGCAGGGGATGGTGAGGGATGGAGGGATGAGATGGGTCAGACAGCAACACAGGCAGCCTGAACACGTGCATGAAATGCTGCTACACAGGCAGCTTTCCTAAACCACAGCTATATTTCCACACAGATTTCTGCTTCAGGAAGAGAAAAGGAACTATGGACATTTTTTTCCAGGCTTTTGCTGTATCTCAATTTGTCCACTGCGTACGCACAGATCAATTCCAGAGGCCAACATGAACTTGTAACGTTGCTAGGCTTTTACACAGAAAGGAGAAAATCAACAAAAAAATCTTAGCAGAAACCCAAATTTCTGATTTTCTTTTTTATTGACATTTTCATGAGGGAAGAATTGATCATATCTCAACTCTGGAGTTGAGGCCTTTGAAAAATCTGGCTTTTAGTTTGCAATACAAAGGCACAGAGGTGAGCACAGATGACACCCCACTTCCAAACACCTCCGGAGCTCCTGTCCAAATGTAGTTCTCTCCCATCACTGCTTTGTACAGTGCGATTTCCCACTTCATTCTCCCTCTGCTCTTTGCTGTATGTGTCTATATGCATAAGCTTGATCTTTTTTATCTTGCCAGTATTTTTCTTTTTTTCTTCTCTTGCTTAACACTCCGCTGCAGCACATGCATTGTGCTTACAGCTGCCTGTGAGCTGACAGTGGGCCCGGCAGCTTAGCCTTAACAGCCTATGTAAATATTGTCTCCAAATTACAAATATTCAGAATGGCAGTAATATATGGGGCTTTTGTTAAAGCATCTTGTTTTATGGGCTTAGCTACAGGCTGGGAAGCATGGAGATGTTGATGTGTTATTTGTACAAGGGACACACATTTGCGTGTACACAAAAGCCTAACATTGTACAAATAGCAGTTCAGGTCATAAATATCATGGCAAAATTGCTCCCACATCAAAGCATCCCCCCCTCCAAGAGACGTGATGGAAATGAAATTACTTTAGGGGCACACAGCTTTTTTTTTTTTCTTTCTCTCTGAAGGTGGGTGGAAAAGAAAACTCCAGTGCTGAGAAGTCTGTTTTGGATCAACACATTTAGAAGCAAAATGTACCTTTGTATCTAAAAATTTGAGTGCTATGAATATTTAATGCAGAGAGGAAAGAATGATTTTGTCAGTGTGTAAAGCAGTCCCGGAGAGGCTCAGATCCTGCCTGCTTTCTATTAGTTTTCCTCCTCTGTAAACACAGAGTCATTTGCTGCAGGAGAAGTGTGCAGGAATGGTAAGGGAAAGACACACAGGGAAAAAGAAAAGGCCCCGCTGCCACGCGAGGGGGATGGAAATGCTCTTGCCGTGCAGAGTGCCGCCTCCGTCCCTGTCCCCAGTGCGCTGTTAGGTTTGTACAGCCAAGGGTCATTGCAGTTTGCAGACTGCCAGTGTCTGACCTGAAAGGCCTCCGACATGGCTAAAAAGATATGAAGGATGCTTATGTGCACTGGCTAACATCCCCCATAGCAACACAGAGACCTGGTGCCAGCGAAGGGGATATTGCATGTTAGCAGAAACAGTGCAGGAATAAAGCTTTCTTATCAGTGCTGGTTGTCTGCCGGCTGAACCTAACCAGTCCCTGTTGGCAGAACGTGGTGGTCGCTTGCCTTTAAGTTGCCTTTAAGCCTTTTAGCCAAGAAAACCTCAAGAGTTTTCTATGCGTCGGGGCCCCAACCTCTTGTTTCCCATTGCAAGTTTTCTTCTGCATTTGCTAGCACCACTCTGCCTTTCACAGCCTGTAGCTCAGTCTTTGGATTGCAACGTGTTGGGCAAGGGCAGAATTAAACATTTTTTTATCTCCTAAGCTGGAAGAATAAGTTATTTTGGGGGAGTGAGTGAATATGGGGAAAATCAGATTTTCCCGGGGAAGAGGAGGGGGCTGCAGCCTTCCCTTCCCCATTGTGGGCCAGCACATCCCAGTCGTGCGCAGGGTCAGCATGAGTCTGACAGACAGTGAGTTTATCACCCCTTGACCCTTACTCCATCTTCCCCTACTCCAGTTTTTATGTGAGAAGAGGCACATTGCTAATAAAGTCCACCTGGACCCCGTCCTGACACTCTCCAAGCAGGGCTCGTTTGGCATCAGCAAGGAGCTGAGATTTTTATCTCCTTCTTCTTAAGTTGCTTTTTCCTTTCCTGCCTTTACCAGGCACGTGCTTGGCGCAGCCGTGAGTCAGAGACACTCATACGGGCTGCTTGTAGCAGGCTGCCATCCAGAGGGGAAAGATACGGTGCTAGGAAATGCCAGGCACTCTCTGCCCTTGGAATAAACACAAAAGGGATAACGCAGGTCAGGAAAGCAGAGTGGGATTTTATAGCTAGAGCAAGATGGAGTTTTGAAAGGAGTCAGATATTTAGAATCATTTTTGAGATCCTCAAAGTTTGAGTCAAACTCTTCTTCCAAAATCCTTTCTAATCAAATTCCAGATCACAAGTGGCAGCAAAATTTGCAAATGAAAAGGAATAATAATAGTATTGTCTGTAGGTGACACTTGTCATTGCAGGGTTTCAAGCACCTCACCCTCTGAATCATTGCAGAGCTCTTCTCTCTGCTTCTGGGCTAATGACACAGGCTCTGGACACCAACTTGAGCGCATCCTTCTGTGGGACTCCAGAACTCAATCCAAACTGTGTTAATTCCAACCTTTTTGGCTCCGCATGTCCCAAGGGGTAGACAGGGCAGAATACAACTGATATGTGTTAATTCAGATAGGGCTCATCTGGTGCCCACAGGACATCTGATCCCTGAAGTCTCAGACCATGTTACTCAACTCTCTTTTAGTGAATAAAATAAATATACTCTGATAGGACAGGCACACATCTATATAATCAATACCTATAGAGCTATGCATGGGATGTGTGTTCATATGCACATATAGGGTTAGACATAACTGCACACATTTAGGGCTTTTTCAGTTAAAATACATAAATATATGCTGGTACCTCATATATAAATACAGTGTGCCTCTCTCTACATAAATTTTTGCTAGGTCTTCCTTTTGCAGTGTGATCAATAACAGTTCTAGTGCAGAAGGTGAGCAAAGTGCCTTGTTAAACTAATAATTGCAGAGGAACCAAATCCCCTACTAATAAAATCTTTTAAAACCTTTATAAAATTTCCACTGTAGGGCCAGTTTTCCTGGGAGACCTATAATTACCGAGAGTGGAAAGAGAGGAACATAACTAGCTGCTTTTACCAGCCGTCCGATGGAGACACTAAAATGGGGCTGCGCTGGGAAGGTGGCCCCTGTGGAGTCTTCTGATTGAGACACAATCCTGTACGTCTGCACTGTCCATCGCCCGGCAGGGTTTATAATTAAAGCTCTATTGCTGTTTATATTCAAGCAGCACCTGCAGGACCCGCTGCACAAGGTGCTGTGCAAACACGGAGACAGCAGGCTTGCTGCAAAGGATTTACAACCAAAATAGATAAGGTGTGTTAGGGGGGAGACAGCAGAGGAGGCTGAGGAGGAGGAAGGACAGCGAGTCTCTCAAGGTCGTGTATCGGCAGAGAAGAGAAATCAGGGCTCTGGCTGACAAGCAGCTGCCACTGCCTTCCAGACCATCCTACCCCTGAAATTTAGCCTCCAAGCAATGCATGTGCTGCTTGACACAGGCATGTCCATGGTATGTTTGTGCATGTAATCACACTGCCGGGCAGAAATAACGGCTCTTAGCAACACAGGAAAGAAGGGGACATTGCAGAGGTGTTGAAGCTGGTGGGAGCAGTGAAGAGCAAGAGCCCAACAAGTTGTTCATAAGAGATGAAGCTGTTGTGCTGCAGTTCCCATCACAGTGGGTACAAAGAGAATCACTCCCAACCCAGCGTGGGCAGCAAAGCAAGCCAGAGCCTTATTCCCTGCACCTGCTTGGGACTGGTTGTGCCTACACTACCTGGGAAAAGGCCAATCACTTGTGCACGAGGAATTATCTCCCCTGGAGTGGCCATTATTTCTGTGAAGCTTTTCCTTAGCTTTAGCCGCATTGATCCCATGCAGCATCCCTAACACGAGGAGGAAAGTCAGAAAAGAAAGTTAGCGATCGTGGGCTGCATTTGGTTAAACAGTGTCTTCAGGCTCCAAAACTAATGCATACGGAAGGGGGTGTTATGTAGGGACACTCAGCTTCCTTTCTCTGAGTTAATTAACCTCCCTCACCTCCATGCTGTTATAGACACAAGCAGTTCTCCTGCATATGTCAAGGGCATAATTAGCACAGACTGAGCAAAGCACACGTACTGCGTGCAAGTGTGTCCACAAGACGGACAAAAGCAAAAGCCAGGCAGCAGCAGAACGGCGAGGAGCAAATCTGAGCTATTGGAGAGAAAGATATGGCTACTCCTTCACCGTTCCCTCCAGCTGCTGTCCTCATTTGCGGGACATGGTTGGGAGGCTAATTCCACCACATGGGAGCAGATTCCACCTCCAGGTTCATGACAAGGGAGATTGCAGCTTGTTAGTTGTAGCGAGGTGGGGAGAAAGTCTTCCTCTGTTTCAGTTCTCTGCTCACCATGGATNTAATTCCACCACATGGGAGCAGATTCCAGCTCCAGGTTCATGACAAGGGAGATTTCAGCTTGTCTGTTGTAGCGGGATGGGGAGAGGAAGTCTTCCTCTGTCCAGGTCACTGCTCACCATGGACNGCGAGGAGCAAATCTGAGCTACTGGAGAGAAAGTTACGGCTACCCCTTCACCGTTCCCTCCAGCTGCTGTCCTCATTTGCGGGACATGGTTGGGAGGCTAATTCCACCACATGGGAGCAGATTCCACCTCCAGGTTCATGACAAGGGAGATTGCAGCTTGTTAGTTGTAGCGAGGTGGGGAGAAAGTCTTCCTCTGTTTCAGTTCTCTGCTCACCATGGATTCAGACCTCCAGCTCTCCTGCTTCCTTCTGCTCTGAGGGCACAAGTCTCCCTCCTGGTTCAAACTAGCAGGGTGAATGGAGCTTCTCAGGTGGTTGGTCTCCATCAGCCAGGTTAAGTCTCTAACCTCCTTGCCATCTCTGCAGCTCTCTGGCCGCAGCTAGAATGGAGGCTCCTACAAGCTCTTAGCTCCTACGCTTAGCTCCTCCTTGTCTCCTCCCCTTTCCCCACAACCACAAAGCACACACACACAAAACATTCCCAATTTTTAAATGCTGCTGTTTTAGAGAAACATAGTGCTTGTTCCAGCTGCAGGCAGTAAATCATCCCTCTCCCCTGGACGTGTGCTGAGGAAGTAAGGCCAGTGATGAATGGCACTGTCCGTATTTACACTGGGAGCAGAACAGCTGTGTGAATCTCACTGTGCAATGAGGATTCTGTGCAAACTTGGCATCCCTCTTGCTTCCTCCCCCACCAGCAGGTGACAATGACAGATCACCCACTTTTGCAGACTACGGCCCAGCAGCGCACATGACTCCTGGCACCTCTTGAAATGAGGAAGGGGAGGAACGCAACCTTCAAGTCATCAGAGCTGCTGTATTTCTTTGGCAAATCTCATTGCCAATGGTGACTTTGCAAACAAGCAGGCCACAGAAATAAGAGAGAAGCACCGGTGAACTGAAAATGGGAAAGGGAGGAGAAAGGGTAGTGCTTATTCCTCGATGCAGCTAAGATGTTGAATGTTTGTTGCACTTCTCATCCTTGAGACAAATGCTTAAGGCGAATATAGATACCAACATGCTCTGTGTAATCAGACTGCAGTTCGTTGGACAGAGCTCTTTGCCTATCAGGTTTAAGAAAAGCTGAAAATACTCGCTAGAGTTTAGCAATGTATGGACAATATATACAGACATCCCACTCATTCCCTCTGGTTCATCTCTACCGTGATGGGCACTGTTGGCTGCTTTCAGTTTTCTCAGCCTATCTCAACCCTAGCTGGAAGAAAACATTTTGTCCTTGCACTAGGCTTTCATGTAGTCCAGCCCATGAACTACACTCCTTCCAAGCACTCTCCCTCCATTACTGATCTGTCCACATTCCCATACACCACAGAGAGCAAAGAGGGTAAGTAAAAAATAAACTCCTCCTTAAACTGAGAAAGAAACGTGGAGGATGGAGGAATCTCCCTCTAGCTGGCGCAGGTTGTTCGTGCTAGAAATGCAGAGCACCATAGTAATATAAGTTGGATTCCAGTTTCTTGCCAAATTCTGAGTCTCCCTTTCAGCATAATTTAGATGTCCTCCCTGGCTGTAAGCAGATAATCCTTTCTATAATTCCTCAGGCTTAGTGAAAGCTCATGAAAGCGCCTCTTTCCTTTCCCCTTCCTCTGCTGGTTGCTGCTGCTGTTGTATAAGTACCCAAAGGGCCTAGCTTTGGTCTTGCCAATAGAAAAAAATGCTTCCACGTTCCAATTTACCCCACCAAGACTTCACATGGCTGGAGAATTGTCCATTTGTACAGCCTTCTTCTGTAGCAGACCACGGGATCCCAAATTTGGCATAAATTCCCTTGAGGTAGGACATAGCCCACAACTGCTATCCATGTATGGATACTCCACTGTTAATCACTTGGCACAAGATGGAGATGAACTAAAATTCTTGGCTCTTGGGCCTATGTTCTGTGAACTGAAACGTATCTCCCTTCCACTACTATGGGATGAGTTAATTGCTGAAGGGGGAAAAGAAAGAATGGCAAATGGAAAATGGTGATTTCAATTTGTAGGAGCGTCCGAGGAGGGAGACAAAAACTCAGGGAAAGGCGACGAGCAGAATGTCATGGAGCAGAAAACAGCTTCTTGCCTTATTCCTATGCTGCTCCACTCCACGCTCAGATAAAGTGGTCCCTTCTCTCCAGACTTCACCTTTCTAGTCACACACTCAGTTGGTTAATTCTCCCCTCGTCGAGATCAGAGATTAGATAGAGCCTGGATTTATAGCTAGTGAAAATAAAAAGAGCTGCTCCTATCAAGGATTCAAATGATTAAATATCCCACCATAGAAATACTTTTAACTTCACTTACAGTACAATTTCACTTACACGCTGATGCAGTTGACAGCACTAACAAAAGCTGCTTGAGTAATAAGGGGTCTGAAAAAAAGAAAGAAAGAAAGAAGCTGGAAGAGAGAAAGGGAACAAGGGATAAGGACAGAAATTGAGAGAGAAAGAGAAATGAGATTAGATAGTGAGATGCAAGGAGAGGAAAGGAAAGGCAGGAAAGGGAAAGGAGCGGAAAGGAGGAGTCTGGATCTGTCTGCCTGCAGCATTAAATGTACAAGAGCTAAACCAATTAAACAATGAAAAGAAAGCAAAGGATTAAATGAAGGGCTATGTAAAACAGCTCCTCTAATCCAGCTCATTCACTGCTCTTTATTCTCCATTTCCTTCTCATGTTGATCCTAGATTCAACACCGCCAGCCTTGCATTTTACACACAGCAGGGCTGGCTTCACTCGTCCACATGCCCCATCCAGCCCTCTTTCCCCCTGCCCCTTCCAGGTCTCCACTGCCGGCTCTGTAAGGAGCAGCAGAGGCCTGGGAATGCTCCTAGGCAGGGGTAGGAGCCTGTGTTGAGCTTTGGCTGTCCCGTGGTTAGATCACTCCTGCTCTCCAGCTTGGGCAATCCAAAGACAACCACAGCAATGCACTCTGAGATCTTTTCCATAAGGATTGCATGCATATTTGTGGCTTCGGAGGAATCCTATCTCTCTATGTCAGTGTTCCAGTGCAGACTAGGAGAGTGTTCTCAATGCCAGTCTCCTTGTCGACCTTAACTACCACATGCTCATGTGTCTGAGCATGCTCTGAGCATTTGTTTCAGATGAAACAGGTACGAGGTGCATGTCTGGACCACACATAGCATGTTCCAGCTGCTAATGGTTGTTCAGGTGACGGGACCGTACTAGAGTTGTGGTTAACTAATCCCTCCCTACATACAAAACACACACAGTATGGACATGGGGTCTATACAACCGTGCTGTGTAATGGGCTAATGTAGATAAAGCATTTGTTCCCTTACCTGTGGAATGGGACCACCATTCCCTACCATATTTACTAGCAGGTCAGAGATGGGACTATTCCCGTCCAAGTGCTGCTGAATATCTTTCATTTCAGCTGAGGTCTCCACCTCAGAGTGGATCCAGAGGATGAAGAGGAATTTCCAGGCCTGTTCCTGTCTTCTCTATTGCTTCTGTTTTCTCTTGTTATCTTCCTCTTCACGGAGCCATTAGAGACACGGTTTTAGGGACACCAAAGCTGTGAGCTCCAGAGTGGACACGGCTCCATGTGAGCGCAAGGACTGCGCCTCTCTCCTGTCTTATCAAGGGATGGGCCCTGCATCTTGAGAAGGAGCTTGCCACCCCCTGTGCCCAGCATCCTTCATGGGCTGACAATGACTTCTTGGTCCCCAATTCTACCGTACGGGTCAAGGAGTCCTCCAAAAGCTCTATCAGTGGCAGAGCAAATCATCTGGGAAAGGGTTTGAGAGTTGGGGGAAAGCATACTGCTTTGGAGGAGGTTATCATGCCCTCATTCCTTGTCATTGTATGCACAGATGCTGTGCTATTTGGAAATGACTTATTCGTTTTTTTGGGAGGGTTTTATTTTATTTATTTATTTTTCTATTTGGCACTCTGCAGGTACGGATCATTTGAATTCAGCTTCTCTTCCCCTTTCAGGAGACAGAAAGGCCCCAGTCGTTCTTGAAATGAGACAGATGCTTATGGAATTGTGGTTTTAAAAGCATTTTTCAGTTGAGTTCCTTCCTTTTCTACACACAGCAGTCCAATGTGAGCTGACTAATAAATGCATTATCTTTTTTTTTTTCCTTTCCTAGGAGGGTTTGATATGGCAGCTCCATAGATCAGCCTGGTCTCCAGGGATATTTCTGCCCTAAACAAAATGGAAATTGTCTGCCCCCTCACAAGCCCTCGGTGACTCATACAATAAAGAGAACCCATAAATATTTGGGTAATTACAGTCCTTTCGCCTAAATTCCATAAAAGACAGAGCACTTTCTCACTTCCTGTCCTTAAACAGTTGCCTCGTGTTGCTGGGGATATCTAAGCACCTGATTTCCCCATAGTGGACGATTTCCAAGTAACGTGGTTTCAATTCTTTACAAATAGTTAGGGATTTCTGGGTGCATTTCATAACAAAAGCATGAATAGCTGTGAAATCTGGAGCAAGCCAAATACTGTACATCCTTATGTATACAATATACAGAAAGAACCAGTGCTCTTTGGCAGGTGGGACCCTCAACGTCCCATGGCAGGTCACTACATACTAGTGACAGCTACCAAACCATGCCCTTGAGATGGACACAAGAGGACTCTTGGACCTAGGGCAAGCAGTTACTGAAATCTGCTGCAACCAGACCCTCCAGTGCAATGATAGTCCTTGAGATAAACATATTTTACAGTGTTATTATTACTGTGCTGCTGTTAATATTTTACTGCTTGTTTCATCCCTCTCTGAGGCTGATCCAGTTATATATGCACCTGATCTAGGTGGTCTACATTCCCTTATAGATTCCCTGAATATTTGCACTGGGCTACAATATAGCTACTTGATGCTGCATAAAATTACCAGAAAGGCCAAGTGGAGAATATACATATTTTTAAAGAGTGGTTCAGTGAAGGTTTAGTGTATGTTATTTCCTTCCCTCCTTTGCTACTTCTCAGCTTAGGGCGAATTGCAGGGGGTGCAAAAACACTTTTAAAAAACCCTCCTGGAAATCAGCCTGTCGGGAGCAGTACTGTCTGCACAGCCCAGCGGTTTGCTCTTTCTCATGGCTAATCTCTTCTCTCTGGTGACCTCTTCCAGGGCGGCTGATGGCCACGGTGACAGGAGAGCCACAGGCTTCATTTTCCCCAACCCAAAGCAGTCACACAGACGTGGAATGGATTTGCATAACGTGCCTTTTTCCCTTGACTTTCCAAGGGTCCTCCCAAGAGCACCTCCACTGTGAAAAACTGGCCCTCAGTGATGTGTTCAAGGACGTAGGCATCCAGCAAGCAAAAGCCAAATACTCCTGCCAGAGGGAGGGATGGACAAGTCTACAGAAATACATTTGGCCTGGATTGCAGAGGGGAGCTCTCCAAGGAACTCATGATTGGCATCCCCAACATGGGAATAAACTGCTGTTAAACTAGAGGAACCCATCAAGGTAACATACTGTCTCTGGAGGCAACAAGGCCTTGCTACCTCCAGAGAAGGTTCAAGCAACCTTAGAGCCTCATATCAGACCTTGTCAGTCACAAAACTGTGTTGCAACCTGCTGCTTTATCAAATGCTTCTTTTTATCTATTTTTCACTCTTCCCCTTCCCTATCCTCCTACTCCTTAAAATTTGTCTCTTTCCTTGCCATGGGTGATGGTGTTTCTAATCAGCACTTTTCTTGTCTAATTGCCTCATTGCGAGTTTCTCCCTGAACCTGTCAGACACAAACTCACACTTCCTGCCTCACTTGTCACAGGAAAAATTGTTCTTTTCAATGTGTCTGGGTAGAGGCACAAGGACATTGAATGCTTCAGGGAGAGAAAAGGATAGAGGAGTCACTACAGTTATTCATTATGTGGCATTTGTAGAAGTCCCCTTAACTTAGCTGGAGATACACAAACACATTAAAAAAAAACATTACATTCCAAAGTGTGATGATGCTAAAATGCCCCTGTGGAAGTTATATCTGCTAGGATTATAGCACAGAATGAGTGGATTATTCTGTGAAACAAACTGTCCATGGCAGGAGAGATTATCTTGCATGTCAGAAGAAAATTTGGGACTTGGAATGCTAATATCCCATTTATAATTTATATAACTGTGCTGTATGTAACTACTTGCTGACCTCTCTCACACCCTGTCTCTAGCAGATTGCATGTGCTGGTGGAGAAAAAGGTTGTGTGTTTTTGCTATGGCAGTGCTGCATTCATTGAAGGAATTTCTGTCTTGTTTGTTACTGAACAGAGCTTTGAGTTTTGCCTCCTTCCAAGCCCTTTGTAATTCACCTAAATTAGATTATTTGTGAAGCAGGTTGATCTTCAACCCTGATGATAGCAGAGGAGACTTTCAGATGAACATATTTGTGGTTGTCGTCTTATCTACTGATAGGAAGATAACTGACTCCTTTGCTTTAGAGGTAGAAGATTTGCCTATCAAAGGCTGGCAGAAAGATAACGTGAGGTTGGATGTTTGTGTAGCTCAACTTAGAATTTTCTTGGTAAGATAAACGATGACCTTGGTTTTACCTCCACCTAATTTGCCTTAGACTAAGTAGGTGGCAAGGCTGATGTCAGATCCTCAGATCTTGACTAAAGTAATTTGAAGGGTTTCAAATGGAACATGGCAATTATATTGTATTGGTCTCACACTAGTCTTGCTGTTTACCCTTCATCCCACGGGAGCAGATAGATTCCTTCTGCAGCCCAGGACAAGCCACTTTAGACCACTTCTCTCTTAGGTAGTATTAGTGGCTTTAATCAAGGAGCAAAATATTATTTGCAAATAATAACAAAAGCATTTAACATCTTTGATCTCCTGTTCCCTGCATACAAATGAAAATAATCATTTCCTTTGTCAATTTTCCCTTTGTGTTGTAGATCTCTTTGGGGATGGGTCTCAGAGACCCCCTCTCAAGATCAAAGCCCCAGTGCAGCTGGTATTGCACCATGGTTTGCAGGGCCATGGTACAAGCACCAAGGTATCCGTGTTTGCAGGGATTCAGAGCACAGATAGAAGCCGCTGTTCAGGGGTGACAGTGGCTTTGCTCTGTCCTTGTTGGCACTCTCACAGTGCACCTCAAAGAAGTTTCTCTGAGACCTGTTCTACGTGCCCAGAGTTTCCTTTTCAAGAGGCTTAGGAAAGGCTGCTGGATGCAAGTGCTGGGTTCTAGCTGGTGAGCCCGTTAAGAGCAGATGTGACCCGCCAGTGAGATGAAAGCAGAGATATTAGCAAAACACAATTAGAGGGTGGAATGAAGCAGGAGGGAAGAGATTGACTGTGGGCCACAGCTAAGTATTTTACCTGTCAAAAAATTACTTTAACCTGCACTTTTAAGCTATAAAAATATTTCTTCAATCAAGGCAAAATCTGCTATTCACAAGGACAAAGCTACAGCAGCATCTTCTCCCTGGCTCAGATATTAATTTAAAATAAAAATGTGGAGAATTTTATGGCAGGAGAGAGGAAAGGAATGCATGTGCCTGCCCATGCTCTTTAGGCTCTCCCCCACACTCCACTGCATTACAATGAGGATAGGGTGAAGTTATTTTTTCTAGGAATATAAACTCCATACCCAAATATCAAAGCACCAGAGTTTAGGAGGGCGCTCCTAGAAAGTAGAGTGCTGATTGCCTTTCTCCTTCTGGTAACCCTTAAAACCAGTAATTAGACTGAGACCTTTTAACTGTGTCCAGGTTACATCTATGTCTTCACAAAGGTTTTGATACCTCCACCAAAAGTCCCATTTGGAGACATGGTAGTGGGGTATGAAATGCTCTGGTGATTTCTGTGAGCTACAAAACTCCTCTAAAGAGAATTCTAGGTGCTTCTTTTAAGATCTGTCTACTAAATATTTCTTGCCTTTTTTACAACTTTTTGGTGATGCTACAGAAGCCCCAGAAACCCCATTCTCATTGCTTTTCTTGTCACCCTACTCTCTTATGTGCGTGCCCATGGCACATTTTCATCTTTCCACTCCGGGTATTATGATAAAGACAAAAGACTTCTGTCTCATCACTGTTTTCGCAGGTATTTTTATAGCTAGTAGGATACATATTGATTTTGAACCAGTCTTGTTTTTCTGAACTCCAGTTCTGGCAGTCTGTGGACATCATTTCAATCTGCTCAGCACTCCCAGGTGGAGGGTGCCCTCTTTTTATTTTTAAGGCATGTAATAAAGCACAAAATTAATTCCATTTTTGATTTATGCCCAAAGCCACCATTCTATGTTCTTCCAGCAGAGATTTGATTGGATTTCATTAGATTCTTTCCCATAGAGGCAGATAATTTTCTGCAGGTTTAAGTTTGAGCAGTTCTGGGTTTATTTGGGATTTGGGGGTTGTTTTGTTATTGTTGTTAAATCACTGAAAAATACATTCTTCTATTTGTGTCCTCATATCGAGACAAAAATATAAAACAGAGGGTTTTTTATGTTGAAAGCAGAAATTTTGCATATATGAAGCTGTTCTACGATACCTTTTCTTTACTCTTTCCTTTATTAACAATCCCGTGTCATTAAAACATATTGTCATGAGATGCTTCTGGCATTCTTGCAACAGATGTAGCAAATCATTTACTTACCTGGAGTCCTGAATATGACAGACCTGCATTTACTAACAATTTCAGATCAGCAGCTAATGTTAGGGGAAAAAGAAAGAAAGAAAGAAAATAGACAAGACATCCCTTGATGGGCTGGCAAATAGTGTTCTTACCTGATGCTTCCAGCAGGAAATAAAATATTCCCCCCCTCTGTTGATCCTACCTTTGAGAACAGATAGGCTTAACGATATGACTGGGAATTTAACAAGCCCAGGTTCTGCCGGGCCAGATAACAGCACTGTAATAACCAGTGTCACGTTGTCAAAGCAATAGCTGAGCGCACAGCGCTCCCACCCTCCACTACGCGGGCATGGGCCGACTCAGTGCCGCTGAGCCCTTGCTGCTCCTGCCCGTGTTACTACAGCTTAAAAGGAGCTTGAATGCAGCCCTGACACAGTGTAACATAGAGGAAAAAGGCAAAAAAAATTAAAAAAGAAGAAAACAAACAGATTAGGTAAAGACAAGAAAGAAAACAAACTGGCAAAGAAGAGGAAAAGGTGATGGTGAGAAAGGTGATGAAAAAGGGAAAACAATGCAGAGGACCACAGACTGAATTTAAATCAGACTTGGATGCTTTCCTGAAATAAATATGAAAATAAAATAAAATAAAATAAAATAAAATAAAATAAAATAAAATAAAATAAAATAAAATAAAATAAAATAAAATAAAATAAAATAAAATATCCTGATGCTCATACGGACTGAGCTGGAGAGAAGTGTCTGAAACTTCTCTCTAACATACACAGTTCTTTAAGCAGCCAAACTCAGCACGCACCCCAGCTGGGTCCTCACCAGCAAGTTTCTGCACTGCAGCCTGCTCTGTGCACACTTCCCCCTTCCCAACGGTGAAAGGAATTTCATAGAAATCAACAATTTCTTTAAGGTCTGAGATCACAGCTTGTGACTAATTATAGAAATAAATAACTGGTGACTGGAGCCATCTGTTCTTTATTTGGCAACACGTTCCTTCTTCACGAAATTAGCACACCTGCAACCCACGCGCCTTTCCGAGGATGGGTCACTCTGCCCTCCAAACCACAACGACTTGGAGGGCCCTCGGCAAAAGCAGCCTCCGGAGGCGTTGCTGCTTCCCCAGGCCTCCTCCTCCTCCTCACCCCAGCGGAAAATAATTAATATGCTCAATTTAGTTTCGTTAGTCATTCAGGTTGAGGAATAGCAGCGACTAGGGCTTACAGTAGTAAACAGTTATTTATCACCACGGTGGGATGTGGTGGAGAGCTGAGCTCCGCAGGGCTCCAGCGGTTATTGCCCTGCTGCAGGAGTGCTCGGCCTTGGGATTTGTCCCACCCTTAGGTCTTCTCAGAGCTCGTTGAGATGCCAAGGTTTGGTGGAGCTCCAACACCTCCTGCTCAAGCAGGAGCTCATGCTCCACTTCCATCCAGTCATTCCCTCCTAGAAAGGATTCCCCAAGGCTCACCGCCTTGTCCTGCCCATCTCGCATCAAAAAGTTGTAGGATGGATGCAGCCCAAATCCAGACAATTATGCTCCCCCATCATCTGTGGAATCAGAAGCAGGTTATAACGCAGTTAATTCCTTTCTTTTTTTTCCCCTCTTTCCTTCTCTTTCTCATATTTCCTTTTTTTTAATCTTTCACATTGAGGTGTTCTGTACAAAAACGATCATGGGAATGAATTTTAAAAGGATTATTAATTTTCCTCCTTTCTGTGTGTGTGTGTGCGTGTGCGTGAGAGAGAGAGAGAGAGGGAGAGAGAGAGAGAGTTTGACTTTTAGCTTAAGTCAAAAATATTTCGGGTCTTTAGAGTCATAATTAGACATATTGTCCTTAGTCAAATGCCAGATAATTTGTACGCACTTGAAGTAAATCTTTTGCTGAAAAGTAGGCAAATATTGAAATATGTAATGAAAAGAGAAGAAGGCATGAACAAAAAATACACACAGCTATTTTAAATCTTTTTAGATTACTTTCTCTTCTCCCTCTCATTAGTAAATATTTTAGTTATTCTTACATTGAACAAATCCGGCTTCAGTGTGTGTCTTTCTCCCTCATTAACACTCTTTTTTCATTTTTAACAAGTTATAAAGACCTAGTTATTTTTAAAATTCACATCCTATATAAGACTCAGATACAGGGATCAGGGAAAGAGAGAGAAGTAGCAACATTTTAATTCCTTCTGGGCTGGTATTCTTTTTTTTTTTTTTTTTTTTTATAAAATCTTCATACCTTTAGATGAGAAGGAATTTTCTTTTGGCTGAAAACATTCAAAGTAAGTGCAGCACTTTGGGAAATAGCATAAAGAGAGTTTAGCGAAGTGGAGGAATGAAAAAGGATGGAAAAGTCTAGCAGTGACAGAGGTAATCAGAGAATTTACAAATTATTTTTTTGACAATGTAGACAGCGCTAGGAGGCTGCCTTCCCTTTCAAGATAAAGTCACTTGTCATTCTGTTAGAAAAAGACAAGGGATGTGTCAGGAGTTATTTGAAATGTAAAGTATTGTTTTTAGCTCCTTCTTCTCTCATTATTATAGTAGCAAAGTACTCTCTCTCTGTGCTGATGGAGATAACTGAAATTGCAGTAGGTAAAGAGGGCTGTGGGGCCTGGGAGCCTTTGAAATCCACAGGGCTCAGATAGACCGCAGAGAAAAGAGGAGTTTGGGGACCTACAGCACTGAAGATATGGGGCAAAGAAATGCGGTTGCAGCAGGAGGGAGGGGAACTGGGATTAATCAGGTTTAACACTGCCCAAGCAGGAAAGCAGTAGGGCACATTGGGCAGCGGGGAGGAAAGGAGCAGCTCAGGGTTTGCATGGAGGTCCCTGGAGACCTGGGGACTGTGTAGATGAGGAGGCACCGGGAGCAGATGAAGGATGCCAGTGCACCAGGCGTCAGCTCCTGTGGGTCCATCAGACCGGGGATAACTGTCCATAAAGGTGCTGTATTTCCCAGCACAGAACAAATGCTTGCAGAAGAGTCACTCACTGGAGAGTAAGAGCACTTGAACTGCTTAATCAGTGCAGTGTTTCAAGAAGGAAGCAAGACCCTCAACACTCTCCTTTTGTCTTCCTTTTTCCTCCTTGTGCTCCAATCTTTTCAAAGCAATCCTACTATCAGAATAAAACCCCTGATATTCGCTCTGCAGGCACCTCAGCTTTTCCACACTCCCTTCTCTTCCCTGGCCCGCTCTTCCCACCCCTGCTACAAGGAAGTTGCAAATCAGCTCTACATTCAGCACCAGCCTTCCCAGGCTGCTGAGCAGCAGAGATGCTGCTGATGGACTTGGCATCCCCATTGCCTGCCCACACCAAGAGCACCAGAAACTCAAGGCCCAGGAAAAATTGGTTTCCAGCTCCCCGAGGAAAACACTTCTCGCTGTTCCACACTTGCCAGCGAGGCTCACCCAGCGAGGCAGCATTTTGATGGTCATCGCTCTTCCAGCGTTGCTGCTCCAGCCTTTCCCGTAATGGCTGCAGTTAGCAAATAGCACGGGTGGCCGATGAGCATAGGGTAACCCATAGCAACCAAGTTCCTTTAGAAAACGGCTTTCCGGTAATTTCGTAAATGAAGGGACACGTGTGTGTGTGGAAACAGAAGAAAAGAGAACAAGAGAGAGTCAAACCTTGGTATTCTTTCACTCGTGCATGCACATGTGTCGCAGACACATGCAGCAGCACACGTTGGGGATGCAGCAGCACACGTTGGGGCCTTGCACACACTTGCACACCTTCCACACTCCCTTTTCCACCCCAACACTTCACCTCAGCTCTGAAGTTAGCATTTCTCCCAAATCTCCGCACAGCAAAGGCAGGCAACTGCCAATAACCATGCTACAGGATCAGGTCAGGAGATGAGATTAGATAGACATATAGACAGGACGGCAGACAGCGAGACAGAAACTTGTGCAAGTTGCTGTTACGAGATGAGGCTGATTATATTTCTTTCTGGATTTGATTAGATTGCATAAGCAGACAGACCAGCAGAAACGAGCTGCCTGGTAGAGCAGGACATTTAACTAAAGGTCAGACAAAATTGCCCTGGAAACTGGTAGATACAGGAAAGTGTTGACATGGAGCTGGGGGGGAGATGTTTGGGCTGGTTTCTCTTAGAGAGATAGAAATAAGGTTTAATTGCTGTCTTTTCTGAAAGCTCTGTACCTGCCTCATCCCAGAAATGCCCTATCTAAGCACACACACAGTAATTTGTCCACATGACAGCACAGGGATGCCACGCCAGCACCCCAAATTTTCATCACGTGGTCACAAACACTCCTCATCTTCACGGCACAACCAGGAGCATCACTGCTCACAACTGCTCCATGCCCACAGCTGCCCAGGGCAGGCGGCACCAGCACCGGCTCTTGCTGCACAGTGACCGTCCCCATGGGATGGCTCTAGCCACGTGCGCCTCCTGAGCCCCAGAGAAGGGAAAACATAATTTCCCCTCCCGCCCATCTCTATTTGGAATGCAAGTCCAGCTGCCAATAACGGGAAATACTCTCTTCCAGCCCCTCCTTTTAAATAAAAACAACCAGCCAAGCCAGAACTGCAGGAAAAGTGACGCTCGCAGATTGCGCTGACATCTGTATTTTTGTGTATTTACTTGGGGTGTTTTTTTTTTTTTCTCTCTAAATCAACTATTCCTTTAAATACATTTTTCCAGCAAGCCAAATAATTGGATTTTTTTTTTTTACTTTGTTAAAAGAAGGGAACATAAATTACTCCTGTTGGGTGCAGATTAGGTTACGGAATTTCTTTTCTTCTGTCACCATCAATGCCCCTGTGTCAGAGAGCTTTAATATTTAATGCATTCCTAATTAGTCTCCACTGGCCCAGGGCACTTAACAAAACCTGACACCAACCATAGAGTCAAGTTCATTTAGAGAGCACAATTACCCGGCCATCATTTCCATATTGCAGCTGGATTACCCATAAAATTCCCTTCCCAACCCCCACCGTTGCTCCCACCTTCCCATAGTCATAAGTTAATTACAAAAAAAAAATAAGGATTTGATTCTAGTGACAGAAGATACAAATTATCTCATTTGGTCAGGGCAATGACATTTCCAAGACTCCTTTAATCGCCAGGAAGCTCTGCTGCACTGAAAGGCAGTTACCAAAGGATATTGCTGCCTGTGTCACTCTGTCACATTGATGCCTTTTTGCTTTGCATGCTCTGAAGATCTGAAGTTTGTGCTTTCCCAATGCCTGGGCTGATCATCTGGGGAAAAAAAAGTCATCTGGAAAGGAAAAAAAAAAGAAAAAAAATCTTTAAATAACAAATTATTTGCCCATGGAGACTCAGGCTTCAATCAACAGGCATGGTAGTGCGCACACAGGGATTAGCTGGTGATAGATGGCAAAAATAGAGAGAACAGGAATGATCAGAATGCGCTTCGGAGGGAAACCAGAGACTAAGCGAGAGCGCAGCCTCACTGTGCTGGAAGCTGGAATAATACTTGGGATGTCCTCACTCCCCACTTTTGGGATCTAATCCTGCTGTCACCGAAGCTCTTGATATAGGAACAAGGAAAAGCTCTGTCTGCAAACACTGACCTTTTGCCATCAGCTGTAGGGACACTTGCAATCAGCTTCATGAACTCCCATCTAGGAAAAGACTTTGAGGCTTTGCCACAGAGCCCTGCACATAAGTGAACATGACAAAGCAGAAATAAAACCCTGGGACTTCCCTCTTGTGCAGGACAGTAACCCAAACCACCAACCAGGCCCCATCTGCTCTTGGGCAAGCTCCTCTTCCCACCACAAATGTCTCTGAGCAACCGATTCACATTATAGTCGTGTTAGTAACCAAAATGCTGCACTAATCTGGGTCTCCGAAAATCTCAAAAGCCACAGGAGCCCAAAGAGTTCAAAACAGCAAAGCCTAGATCATGAATAATTCAATCCGTTTCTTCAGTTCCTGTCCTACCAGAGGAGCCTGGTCTTAGAATAGGAGTTGAACCAAGACTGAGGGCACCCAGAGATTGGGATGATGGTAGTTGCTTGTCCTGAGTGATGGACATGAGAAGAAAATCTGGGACTGGGGAGCNGCTCCTCTTCCCACCACAAATGTCTCTGAGCAACCGATTCACATTATAGTCGTGTTAGTAACCAAAATGCTGCACTAATCTGGGTCTCCGAAAATCTCAAAAGCCACAGGAGCCCAAAGAGTTCAAAGTAGCAAAGCCTAGATCGTGAATAATTCAATCCATTTCTTCAGTTCCTGTCCTACCAGAGGAACCTGTTCTTAGAACAGGAGCTGAATCAAGACCGAGGGCACCCAGAGGTTGGGATTACGGAAGTTGCTTGTCCTGAATTATGGACATGAGAAAACCTGGGTCTGGGGAGCAGTACAAGCATGAGACAGGGCTCTGCTCGCTCCTTCATTACTTGGCTGTAGGACCAGCTTCCCTTACCCTGGTCTTGGAATGTAAAATAAATAAAGCTGTTTGTCTCGATAGGATCTCATCCTGGAAATGAGGCAGAGCAAAATGCTTGGAACTGAACAGCTTTCGGACAGAATGTATTTCTTCACTGAAGCCAAACTGTTTCCTAGAGATCCACATGGGTTTCACCTTCAGTTTCAAAGAATAACTACAGGAGGTTTCTCATAGCTCAAATCAACAATTTACAGGCTACACAGAAGATAGTATCAGTGAAATATATTGCCCCATGTCTAATTTCAATTACAATAACAAAACCAAAATGCATATAGCATGTGGAAAAATAGTTTAAATTGAAATCTTAAAAAAATTGTATATATAAAAATCCATAATATGAATTAATTAAAAATTGACATCGTTTCCCTTCTCATTTTTCCACAACATTGGTTGAAATTTGAGAGGATGAAACCTACTAAAGAGCATATTTTGCTAAATAAACAGTTATAGATTTCACCACACCGAATTTTAAATTGCATAGTCAATTGCAATATTTGCATCTGAACCTGCAGTCGTAAATCACATGCTCTTCCTGCTCTTCCTAAGTAGGTCACCTGAAATTGCTATTGGTGCAATTTGAAATGTTGTCTTTTGATCCATGTTTGTTGACCTCAGTGGAAATTTCTTCCCACAAATGCCGGAAAAATCTTTTTCTTTCCCAGAGGAATCACCCAGTCTTTCTCTGCATCTGGATTTGTTCAATACCGAAGAAATAATTCCCCTCAGAGCTTTTAAAAGTTCTTAAACCAAGCACTAAGAAACCTCATTTCATGAAATTGTGACACTGATATTCGTCGAGTAAGAAATAGCCCTTTTCCTTGTTGTTGCTCTTGTGCACGCAACTTCAGCTCCTCTTGCAAGCAAGCAGCAAATGAAGGGTTAATCTGGAATATTAACTTGTTAGACTGTTGATCTGCCCTGGGGCCATCGGGAGCTTAAATAGCCAACAGTTAATTAAAAATAAACTGACACTTTACTTTAAGGATAGTTTTAATAACCATTTATAAATGTTACATTAAAAATTCATGCACTGTTATCAACTCCTGCTAAGGATTTACAGCACAATGGAGGTGTTATGAATGTTTTATAGATTCTGTGGAAAGCCTCTTCCTGAACAGGTATTTTCTGAGGTCTATATGTCTTTCCTGGCTGCATCGCAGGTACCCACAACAGCAGCAGCATGACAAATACAAGCTGCCTCCTGAGAAGCTAGAGCCTAAATTTAGACCCTGCTTTGCAGTACATATGGCTTTTCCTTAGGACATCCTATCCACCCGCTCAAGGAGGCCTCGGATATCCAAAGTATTCAAAAATGACTCCTAATTTCTAGTCAAAAGTAGCACATTCAGCCACAATCTCCAGGAGCAGCTACATGCAGCCTCCCATGTGCTCCACAGATTGGATCAGTGTTTCCGAGCTGGTACATCACAACCCCCAGGAGGGTCACGATAAACAGTTGGGGGCTTCTGAAAGTGTGGAAAATATGATTACAATCTAAAGCAAAGAAAACAACCTAATGCTCCAGAGTAATCTCCATCAGCCTCTCCAAACGCGCACACACACAAGCAAACGCGCTCGCAAACACACCATCCTCAACACAAACACATACTCGCTGTACATGTATATAAGCTTATCGCTGCTGAATTTTTACTCCTGTTTACAGCATGAGAGAGGCAGGAAAGCTGTTTCCTTTGGAATAAGCACACGGAGCTGAACGGCACAGGGAAGCTCTAAGCCGCGCTAAGTCGGGGCTCCTGGGCGCTCTTCCTGCCTCGCTGCGGACGCAGCGTGCGATCTCGCCTCCGCCGGGCCCCGCTTCCCCGTCTGCCAGCGAGGAGCCCTAATCCTCCCCATTCATAGCGGGCTGGCACGGATAAACCCATTAATGTGTGGGAGGTGGCAGGATACTACGACGATAAGCGCTGCCGAAAAGATTACAGATAAATTGAAAGTGCCAGGTCTTATTATCATTATTAGCCATTTTGAAACGAGATTCTTTTGACAGTGTTGCTGCCCCTTTTGTTTTAGCTCTCTGCAAACACTGGTGTGATTGAAGCTGGTTGTCTACATGCTTATGGAAAACAAATCCAAGCTTATGCACGCCTGCTTGGCTGCTCCTCTTCTAGCCCGTGTTTTGGCCCGCACTAAAAGCAATATTAAACACGTGAGAAACTGTGTGGTGGAAGGGGAGATCAGGCTGTCAAGGTTCTGCTTGTGTGCAGGCACAGAAGTGATTAAATTTGCAAGGTGAGGGCCTGACCACCTCCTTATACTTAATGCCGTCCATGTAAACACAGGTCCGCACTGTGCATGCACCGATGCAAAACAACCTTCAGGCGCTGCAGCCAGCCACCAATCAAACTGACATCAACCTTGATTTTCTCTTTTCTGTTTTGCTCTGTTTTAGAAGAAAGGCGCTGTGAGCATTGGCTGAGGGACCTGGCAAAGAAAAGGTTAAAAATGAACAAAAGCTGCTTGATGTCAGGCAGGTTCTGATCCCTGATTAGGGCATTTGATAACACAACACCCAGAGCAGCACCCTATGGTGCCCTTAGGAGGGAAGACTAAGCAAGCTGGGCCTGTTTAGCCTGGAGAGGGGAAGATTGAGAGGGGATCTGATCAACATATATAAGTAGCTGGGGGGAGAATGTAAAGAAGATGGGGCCAAACTCTTCTCAGTGGTGGCTAGTGACAAGACAAGGAGTAACAGGTACCAAGTTGAAACACAGGAAGTTTAATCTCCATGAGGAAGAACTTCTTTGCTGTGAGGGTGCCAGAGCCCTGGCACAGGCTGCCCAGAGAGGCTGTGGAGTCTCCTTCTCTAGAGATCTTCCAAACCCGCCTGGATGCCACCCTGTGCCCCGTGCTCTGGGTGTCCCTGCTGGAGCAGGGGGTTAGACTAGATGATCTCCAGAGGTCCCTTCCAACCTCAACCATTCTGTGATTCTTTGAGCAGCAGAATCCCTAAGGCTGCTTTAGAAACTTGCTGAAGAGGCTATTAAAAGGAATAGCCATTTGCCGGAGCTCAATCACTTGCCCATCTCTTCAAACGTGTGCCCCCAAAGCAGCCAAACCAACACTAAATTTTATCTTCTGCCCATGGCACAAGAATATTCCGCAAAGGCTCCCCTGATGACTGCCCTCTGCTCCGATGGGATGGTGCAGAGGAGAACCCCACAAGGGCCAAAGCTACCACAATGCACAGGAGAAGTCCAGCCCTGAGACGTGGCACTCCTGAGAATGGCACTTACAGCCTAGTCTTGTGCCCTGGTCTGTGCATAGCCAGCCTTGGAGAAACATGTGTCCACACTGCCAATGCTCTCAGGCAATGAGCAGCCCTCAGTGTGCTGGGTCAGACCTGACGCCTCCCCAGGCAGATGAGAAAACTTGTGCTGATGTAAGCAGAGACATGCACAGAGATCCTTTAAAATGCCATAATATCCACCCTGTATTCCCTCCCATCCTTCCTCTGTGTTGTTCTCCAAATCATTCTCATTCAGGGTAACTTCTCCTAGTTCCCCTCCAGTGATGACAGTTTTGTTCTGACGGAGTCATGAGGTTCACTAAATATAGTGAAGGGCTGTTTCTGGGAGGACTTCAAAAGACTCGTTTCATTTGCTTGGTTCCTTTCATCCTTTGTTGTCCCTGGTTGTGTTGGGCTCCCAACTGCTAACCAGCCTTATCTGCTCGAGTTTCTGCTGAGGACTTGGAGGCAACACAATCGAAATCCACATGCGATACCCAGCCTGAGAGCTGCCACTTCCTGGCTCACGCAGATGTGCAGAAGCTCAAAAGAACTTCACAGGTGCCCAAATACATGTAGCAATACACGCATGCACACATGCACGCTACCACTGCATGGTGAAACTATTTCCTTTGAAATGCACAGGGGAAGGTGTGCATGCACACACAGGTTTGCACACATGCACCAGCACCCTCACACTCCATGCAAAATTCTCTTCCCTTGCTCCCTCACCACAGCACTGTGTGTTGGGACACAATTCACAGGCTTGGCGGTGTACAGCCTCCACGTGGCAATGTTCAGCTTCTTATAAAATGGCTTTTTGGGGCACACTGAGCATGAACAAGCATTTCTGCACCCCTCTGCATGCACTCAACACCGGGGCACTCTGCGAAGCTCCTCTTTGCAAGACTCAGTGTCAGCCTGAGTGCATGGGATCCACTCCTTCTAGCACTTCTTAGGACAGTCTGAAATTACACTGGCAGGTTGCAGCCCACACGCATCCTCATCTCCTTGCATTCACACACACAGAGCCAGATCTCTTGCATCTCATGCATCCAAGCCCCCAGATAAAACCAGTCTTCCATTTCAGGAACCCACATGGAAGTCCCTCTGGCTCCTCAATCCCTTTCCTACATACCTACATCCAACTCTATTACTGCAGGAAAGAAAAAAAAAAAGATAAGTTTTTAGCTAGATAGCTTGCTTGGGCCAAAACTGTTCCAGACTTGCCATTCCTTCCCGATGCTCTCCCCAGTCTTGCGGTTATTGCCCGGCTCCTTGCTGGCTTGCAGCAGGAATGTGCCCCTTCCTGCCACCCTGCTCTTGCTCAGGCAATGTTGTAGCTTACGGGAGCCCATAAAAAAAACAGGGTTTTGCTGATCCTGCCTCCAGACTAACTGCAAATCTTGAGAAACACGATGCCTGCACTTCCCCTTCAAACTCACAGTCCTGGCAAGCAGATAAACAAGCATGGATGCACGGGGCTCCCTTGCACAGAAAAGCCGAGATTCCGCAGCATCTGGAGCACCTATCTGGCCCAATTTGCTCCTTGTATTATTGCCATGAGACAACTGTTACCATGTGCTCATTCACTCAAATCTCCTTGCAGCATTTTTAATCTAATCTTCCCTGTAACTGCAAGCTGAGGGTCATTTATAGCTATTTTTCATAAAAACAATATTTCAAGCCAAATAATAATAACACAGAAAAGAAGAAAAAAAAAAGAAAGAATGAAAGAAAGAAAAAATCTGAGAACTTGGAGACCTAAAATATATGCACTAAGCTCAGAGGCTTGTCTCCCTCTACCGGCACCCAGACAAGGCAGAGAGGAATCAAAATCCTTAAAGATGAAAATAACAGCTCGAAACACAGCTCCACTGCATTGCCTTTTACACTTTTTCTATAGTGATGCACATCTCTGAAGGAAGCAGGGACAAACTGAGGAGATTTTCAGGGAAAGCATGAGAACAAGTATCTTGATCAAAGATGATTATACCGTGCATGTGGCATTTTCTTTCTTTTTTTTTTTTTTTTTTTTTTTTTTCCCCCAAGTTAAGTTCATTTATCGCTGCATATTTCCTAGTGATCCTCCTGGTCTTTTTTTCATAACACTATTTATTGGTCTCCCTTTGAGCTAATTAAACTATAACTTGCCCATAATTTTCCAGCAGTCGTACTCCAAAGCTGCCCATCCTCAGAGCCCCAACCCAGGCTTTGGACTCAAAAGAAGGCATTTCCACTGCCTGGAAAGAGCAGGGAAGACCCAGCTGAAGCTTTGTGAAGGTTTTAACCTAAGGAAGAGCAGAGGAGAGGCAAAGAACGACCTAAGTGCATGTGATTGCAGGATGGAGTCCTGCAGACATGAACAAAATGTCCTTCTGCAATCTCCTTCCCAAGTGACTTCTGTAGGTTCCGATTTCTACACGTGTGCGTGGGGTAGTGCAAGAGTGGAGTTTTCTTTTTAGCTAATATTTTTATGAGAATACTTTGAAGCTTTAGACTTACTGTGGTCTGCACTTGAACCTAAGACATACAATCTGTGATTATTAACTCCATCCTTATCATTAATTTTTATGAGAAGTTGAGATTGCATTAAATCATTGCTATTTCCATGTACAGAGAAGCCATTTGCTTTGGGCCCTTTGGTAAATGTCTTGCCTGAACTGCCAAGATCTTAAACATTTTCTAAGTATCTGCAGTATTTTCTTGCTGGTTGATAATGTCTCTTCAAATTTGTAAAAATGGATATTTATAATGGAATGAAATCTGTAAGAATGTTCCCCGAGTCCTGCGATCATCTGTATTGCAAACAATTAGGGTCTTTCAGTGCTTTGGTTCTCCAGAAATCATTCTTCTTTTTTTTTGGCTGCAATGCTAAAGGAAATCAATGCTCTTAAGAAAAAGACATCATAATTTGCAGCGGGAAGGGCAAGCAGGGTCATTTTTAGTCATCATGGAAACAAAAATTGCTATCCCAGCTTAAGTATTATTGTGATGAAGTTGTTTTTCCAATCAGAGACACATTTGTGTTGGATGTTTTACAGATATGCTGGTTTACGAGCAAACAAAATCTTACTGGCATTTGTCATAATATGCCTTGAGAAGGAGAAGTATAGAGTTCTTACATTAAGTCTATATCACTATGAAAAAAAAGTAAATTTCCCCACTTATATAGCTTGTTTTTTTTCTTTTCCTCCTTTTAGATGCTCTCCAATTCATATTCTACTCAAAAAGGAGCAGAAAGTGCTCCACAAAGTTTTCAATGATTACTATGTTAAGTCACCTCTGGAAAGGACCATAGAAAGTCTTTGAGAACTATATTATATTATATACAGTGCTATAGCACAGAGCAGAAGAAAAACAAAAACATGTCCATCAGAAATTGCAAATGGAAGACTGAGGAGAAGATGGCGATTACTCAGAGTGGAAAAATAACAGGAGTATCAGCTAATTCCTCCGTAAGAAGGTTGGAGAGGATGAATGGCTACATATGGACAGACCGTGGGTATTACATTTTATAGCAGAAATTTTCAGCCTGGCTCATGGAAGTCAGGCAATGCATAGACATTTCCTATGAGGTCTGAGAAAGATAAGAGAGAAAAGCCAGTGAACTGTAGGGAGCCCATACTATACTACCTGCTTCCAACAAGGAAACCTTTAGAGAACGTCAGACCAAAATATAGTGAAAATCAGTCCATTTTCTATTTTGTTTTATTTTTTTTTCCCCAAACAGGCCATGCCAAACCAGCCAGAGCCCTTCAACACCACAAGGTGGGGTTAGTCCAGCATAGATCCACTATCGACAAATGCCAGGTAGTGAATAATAATTGCGGTCCCATTTCTTCCTGCAATTTCTCCATGGAGCTTTCTTATTGACCCAGTGCAGTTTAGCTTGTGAGATGTGATGAAATCATAGCCGCAGGGTTTATGGCAGTGGCTGCAGGCTATTAAAGCCCAGATGCCATCCTTAACTTTTGCTGGGGGCTCTGCTTTATTCATGGCATGACAGCCAAAGGATGAGGTGTCAGGCGTAACAGTAACGTTTCTTGGCACTCGTTGGTTTGTATTACTCACAAAACTTTGCCTTATTTAGGAGACGATTTGTGTATTTATAATTAATATGGATTAGATATTATTATCTATGCAATATGGCAGGCAAGCAGTTTTGAGAGGCTAACAGCTGTTCAATAATGCAAATGATGCACACATAAATTACAGTTTAGTAATGGGATATTATTATTAACACACACGAAAGTTCAGAGCCCAGGAGTGGCACGTATAAATAACCATGATACGTAAATATTCCCTAGACACGCAACAGAGGATACTGTGTAAGGAACAGACCTGGGCTCTGACTCCTCCAGTACTCTGCAACTGGTGTCACTGTTTATGGCAATTATGAGTGAATGGAAAAACAGCACAGTTGGGCTCAAAGCAGCCATCGAAGCTTTCCATGCCTGCTCCCAGCCAAAAAAATTTCCCAATGCTTTGTTGGCACTTGAAGATTTTGAAGAAATGCATCAATTTGACAAACATTTAGTTGTGAAGGTTGGTCAGTTCTGAAAATGAGCCTCCTCCTGAGCAAAGCAGTGTCCAAGTCATCCACTCTCCAAATTTTTTCAGACCCTGCTACAGTTTAGTCCTTTCCTTGCCAGCACAGGGGTACCCAGGAGTGTGTATCCAACACCGGCATTTCTGGCTCTCAGCTGCCCTCTTCTTTCTGTCTGCCCTTTTACAGAGGTGAGAAATGCAAATTCAAGATCTTCTGCTTCAGAACAGGGACATATTTTCTATTCAAACTACTAAGATGATGTGAACTAGTTAAGTGGAAGGTATCTCCTGTTTATTTGTTGCTTTTTTCTATGAGAAATTTGAAAAGGTCTTGTTATTTTGTTTTCATTGCTATAATGTCAAACCAAAAGCAAGTGTTAAAAGTGACATTATTTAGAGGTGAAGGAATTGTTTTCCAACTAGCCTTAGAACAACATTATAGTGACAAGGAGGTGCAGAAGAGCTCTTTCCCACTCTCCCCCATACCTGACCAAGATACTCAATGGCACTGAGCTAATATTAGTTTTTTTTCTACTTTTCTTACATTTAAGTCTACAATACATGTAAGTTTCCTTGGGTATGTCCCTTTTTTTCCCCACCACAAAACCTTGCCTGGCAGGAACCCAGGGGGTTTTCCATGATGACTGGCTACTATTCTGCTTAATGGGAGCAATCCCTGAAGCACCAATTGAGCTGAGGGGCATCTGAAAACCCCAATTTGCTCACCAGGAGCCGGATCCTCCTGCGCACGAGGTGAACTAGACTTGGACCAAAGCAACTGTCTCTCCATGTACGCAGTAAATCTGAGGCATTCTGGACATGGTGAACCACCTTTGGATGACCTGCACAGTGCATAGCACATATTTCTCTCTAGAAGCTCTGGCTGAAAATACAAGGGCTCTATTTTTCACTCCAGTCACAGAGACTTCTGAAATCTGAAGCCAAAGTTCAAGCCTTGCTGCCTGCAAAACATCCTAAGGTGTCCTCCCAGATTTCTGGCACGATAGTGTCTTGAGAGCCCTGGTGCTTCTCCCAAACCTTGTTCAAAGCTGCTTCAATAGAGGCATCCTAGTAAGACTGCCAAAAATTCCAGCTGGAGGTTGCACCTTATGAAACACCCAAAACAAGCAATTTCCAAGAAATCAAGACTACTCCTGAATCTTTTGTCTTCAGCATGCCTTATCCCACCAAAGCCAGGGTCCAGTTAGGAAAAGCAGGCCCTCTCCAGAGCTGCATGGGAGTATGGCCAGTGCTATAAGTACCTGAGCAATATTTCAAAAGGAGTGATGGAAGTAAGAGGCTGCTTTCCTTAATCCAAGCCTAAAAGTAGAGCATAGAGAGGACTTATCCATCTCTCCTAATGACATCAACACGATGAGAGCCAGCTCCACGGCTGGGAAGTCCTGAGAGCAGTAAAAGGGAGGCACAGAAAGTGCTACAGCTCTGGCACAACCTCCAAAACATGAGCCATGAGTGGGGCTTGGCACGAGCCCTGTAACAGCTCCTCTTGCGCTTGTTAAGCCAGTCTAACTGTGTAAAATATACTGACAAGAGTCCTGTTAACAGAGCAAATCCAAACCAGCTCCTCTGCCAAGATCCCAGGAAAAAGTAAAGGACTGAGAAAGAACCAGGACATCTCAAAAAGGCTTTGATTTTGCACTTCCAAATCAGTTTTTGCACAGGAGGAGATAACTGGAGATTTTAAATGGAGTGAAAGGGAACAGGAGAACAACAGAGGCATAAAAGCAGGCAAAAGTAAATAAAAATTGCACATGTCATTTGGTCTAAATTTGCACAAGACACTCATATATCTAGAAATTTCCATGAGTCAGAAGCTTAGCCATGCCCATTTCCTTCACTGAATCACCTGCCAGGTAGTTCAATGAAGTGCAGTGCCCACAACTCCTGCCTCGGGGCGGCAGAGAAAATCCACAGGTTCCTCTTCTAACCTCACCTGTAATTCTGCAGCAATGACACTGCATGACAGAGGGAAAAGCACGGCATTTTCCAGTACTGTAAATACTGGCAACGTAGAATAGCACTGACTATTGCAATATTTAATCTGCAGGGTGGGCAATTCATTAAAACAGATATCTAGGGCTTTAATCATTCTGCCAGGCTGCCATCTGCTTCCCTCGTGCTCTCTCCTGGCTTAGGCCAGGTCTCAATATATGAGGGGACAGCTTGAGAGAGGCACATTGGGGCCGGTGTCATAATTCATCTTGTGATCACAACAGAGCAAGATGTTTGCTGCTGTGAATCCCGACCAGATGCAATGACGATGAACCTGCTTCTGCACCAGGAGAGGCACTGGAAGAGACGAGCCCAAGGCTTGGTTTGGCCTCTGGGACTAGGTTGGGAGTGGAAGGGGCCGTGACATTGAGGCTTATGGAAAGCACCTGGTAATATTTACAGTGATGTTATTCAGAGGTAAGAAATCAATTCATCAGGTTCTTGCTGTGATTTTCACTGACACTGGTCTTGTCCTTCAAAACCTGTGCTCTTCTATCCCCCCAGGCTTTCTGTCCTGTGTACAACCTTAGAAACAACATTCCCACCTTCCACATCATTTCCTCAGCTACTGAAAACGAGGCCTTCAGATTGCTCCGAGGGACTCTGCATTCAATTCAATTGTAATCTTCATTTGGTTAACAAAATCTATCTGGACCTTTGTGCCCAGTCTGAAAAAATAATAGGTAGGGTCTGGATCTGAGACTTCTCAGAGCAAATATGCTCTTTCAGTGGATTCCCAACCAGCAAGGCAAGAAAGTCAGCAAGCCTACTTTTATTTCATGTGTTAAACTAACTCATTAAATAAATACTAATATACATGCACACAAAATGAAGCACTACTCACCTCTTTCTTATCAATATCAATACATGAGGTTTTTAAATCCTTAAAAAAAAAAATCGATTTTAAAAGGGTCACAGAAAGAACAGAATAAAGAGCTATTTTTAAGTGAGCATTCCTCATATTTGGGCAAGCTTTTCCATTCTTTGTACAGCGTCAGACGCAGCAGGATCCTGACCTGACGTGGGGAGTCTCAGTTTAACTGTGACCACGGGAACTCAGTGCCACCATCAGTGTCAGATCCTGGGAGGACGGAGTGAGCTCAGGAGCCCTGCAGCTTGCAGGCCCTTCAGCCACCCCAAAGCGACTCAGGAGACAGCGAGCTGAACAGCCGGCCCACTCTGGCTCCATCCTCCAGCTCCGCTGGCTCACGGGCCTTCTCCCAGCTCTCTGGAATTCACTAAATGGCAACTGAAAAGTGTTTTTCTAAAATTTATCCATCTATCCAAATTTCATTAAGTTCTGCTTATGAGGGCCAAGCTTTTAAGCCCATTAAAAATTCAACCACTACTCTGGATGCAGGAATGCTGTTGGAAAAGAGAAAAAAGCCTCTCAGCCCATCTGCTCTCGCTTCACAGGCAGGCTGATTCCCTCCATCCTGGGAGCCAGGAGGACCCTCCTGGCTTGCAGGTGATGACAAACTGGTCACTGATACGCGGCAGGGAAAAGAGGCAGAGCAAAACATTTTTCTCAACACTGTGTGGCCATGAGTCCATTTGAAGGGCTTAGAGTAATGGTCTAATATGGATGTACCCCTACGCTTTCAGAAAATTCATAGTTCTTTTTGAAGATTTGAGATCACGGGTAGCCTGGAGCATAGCAGTACCAGTATGTGAACTGTAAGTCATGCCACTGAATCAGTGGTGTTAGTCTGGCTCACACCAAAATGCAGGAGAGGTCCCCTCAGCTCTCAGCCACATATCGAGGGTGACACATTGGACAGTCCCAAAACGTAACTGTGTATTGCATTATGAGGGTTTGGGAAATTAAGGACAAATAATACTTCAAACGTTCACACTAAGGTATGAACAAAGAAAATTCTTCCTCTTCTTTTCTTTCAGCATTCGATTTCTCCTAACACACCTCCTTCCCATATTCCTTTTTAGGTCAGGTATTACCATAAAATGCTGTTTTTACTCATTGTGAATCTCCCCTATTTCTCAAGCAGACAAAGGGTTGGACAGGCAAAAGCATCGCTGCTTCCCAGTAACCCAGGGGAAGATTAAATTGCAATAGATAGTGTAATGTCTTAACTGCTCCTCCCAGATGTTGAAAGTTCCTGGGAAGCAGGAGAGAGACACCCTATTCTAGCCCCTAACACTGTAATTCAGACAAGACCAGCAAGGGAGAGAACTGTTCAATAAATTCAGTTTCTCCTTTTAAACTTGAGAAGGATCACCAAACCATATGCCAGCAGAATGGAAAATATAAATATCTCATAATGAGATAGGCACTTGAGTCTCAGGAAGATTAAGAGGGAAATGCAGAGGGAAGAACGGGTGGTGGTGGGGCAGAGGGAGAGGAGGAAGTATTTGTCTGCTATTTCTGCCATAAGGACTAAAGGATCCCATGGGTGACAGATTAAATATGTTATTTTTTTCCTGGGAAAGAACGCTGTCATTTTTGTCTGCTAAGCCTCCCAATTCCCAATCCACATTTCTCAATAGCTGCGCTATGTGGGGAACAATTTATGCCTGGGTCGAACTCTGGAAGGAAAGGATTCTCAGATGGTTTCGTGACTCCTGGACAGAGACTCTAGGCACAATTTGCTGAAAAGAGACAGATGTTCCTTAAGTGCTACAATCCCAAGAGTAAAGAATAATTAGAAATCCCTTCTTCCCCCCAAAAGAGGGACAAAACAAGTTATTTGAAGATTAACATGAAGCATGAGCAGGAGACTTGAAGCACATCACTTACAGCATCACAAGACAGAGCTCTGATACCATGGTGAAAAAGTGAAATAATAAAGAAAAAATAAATAAATTTAAATGAAATTAAATTATAAAAAATATTTTTTAAAAAACAGTTAATANAGGAGACTTGAAGCACATCACTTACAGCATCACAAGACAGAGCTCTGATACCATGGTGAAAAAGTGCAAAAGTAAGGCAAAAAATAATTAAATTTAGACAAAATTAAATTTAAAAAAAATAAAAAATATTTTTAAAAAGCAGTTAATACTAGTTAAAAACAGTCATGTGATTTTTAGCTACATGACAGTCAATATCCACCAGGATTCAGAGAACAAGGGCAAGCAGAGAGCTGCCTATGGTGTGTTATATCCCTGCTCCCAGATCTTTTTCCTAGCAGCAAATCCTTCTACCCAACATCAGCGGAGGAACTCCACAGACTCAAAGATTAAGGAAACATTTAGCCAGACAAGCAGGAGCACCATCCCGGCAAGAAGTCCATTTTAAACAGTAGGGCTTCAAAATTAATTTGTCCATTTGATTTCCAAGAATTTAATACCTTCAGTGCAGTAAACGAGTCTTGTAAATGGAGGTCACAGCAGGGCCTGTTGTCTGCTTTTGCTTCTGTCAGGATCAAGGCATAAGAACCTCCACTTGCCACTCTGCATTTCAAACCAGCTCCAGCAGCCTGGGAGCCTTTAAGCAGGCCCTAATTAGCACTGATAGATTTCAGGGTGCTCTGAGGCTCCGTTAAGCAGCCTTTGCAGAGCTGGGAGGCAGTCACTTTCATTGCCTGAATGACAAAAAGGTTCATCGGGACTTGGTTTTGAAACAGCTCAATAAAAGTGGTTATGACGTGGCCACAGGCCTTGAATTAACAGCTGATCCAACAAAGAAAAGAGGTGAAACAGCAACCAATTAATGTTTCTTCCTGTGCAATCTCCAAAAGATGAACTTCCAGAAAGCTGCACGTTTGGATTTCAGCCATTTACCTGCACTTTCTCCAGTCCCTTGCATCTGCAAACCTGAGGATACGTTCACATAAAGAAATGCCAAGTAGTCATAAACTCCTGGTCCTTTTTAACCCCTGTGTGTAACTATGTGTGGTAGTTTATGAACTGTTGCAGAATTACGATAACTGAATTCTTTAGGTTAAGTGTTATCAGCTTATGGTTTTAACTTGGCAAGCCCCAATTCATGACAAGTATGCACGTTCAAGGGGATGTTATCTATACTTTTTTAGTCAGCAAACTCTACTTCTGCATCCATTATATTCCTGTGAAGAGAAAAAGATATCTAAAATAATCTAAATAGGAGTTAATAAATTCTGATTTCCTTTGTATTAGGATCGCTCACTGTTTCATCCCCCAAATCTCTCCCTTAGATTTCCCACACTGGAGCCTAAACCACCCACTCTGCATTATCTCTGGCATTCCAGCTCCTTACCATGAGATGGGTAGTGTCACTGTAAGCTCTGACGTGTCACATCTGAGCTAGAGCTCCAAGGACTGTTTGGCCCATGCACACTGACCTGCCAGGCTTGGTCTCCTGCCATCTACTCTAGAGTCCGAGAGTGGCTCGTGATCAGTCTTATTCAGGTGATTACAATCCTCTTCCTTGGTGCTGTGGGTAGAGATGTGTGATCTGGAAGTTAACGAAGGAAAGGTGCAGACTAATGTGTAGTAAATTGAAGCATACTGGAGATATCTTTGTTTGTCATCTTCATGTATCATCTAGAAGCAGTCAGTGGCTCCTAGGGAATCTGTGAAACACAATATGAAAAGTATTTGGGTACACTCATGAGCTATTGTTCACAATTTTGAACTGAAAATTCTGCTCCAGTATAGTGGCCTTGGACAAGTCCCTGCTTTGATTTCTGCTCAAAGGAGTTTCGAAAAGCTGTTTTTCTTTGCTTCTTTGCAGTATAGTTTTATGCTCTGTGGGTGTCTGTACATTCCTTAAAGCCATGAGCCCTAGACTCATCTGTTGACTATTGATACTCTACTGCTGACTCAGCAACAAAACAATCTCCTTACCCTGCTGGAGAACCTCTTTTATACACAGCAAACATACCAATATACACACAAGTTCAAAGAAGGTGTCCTGATTTTCAGGTGTGAATCAAGCTGGAATCCTACATTCTTTTCTGATCACTGCAATGGTATTAAACAACAACAACAACTTTTTTTTTTGCATTTGGAAAGTTAATGTAGAAGGGCAAAGGGGTTTATCTACAAAAGGAAGGTATACAGGAATAGAGAGGGAAAAAAAAAGAAAAAACAAAACTTACAGAGCCTAAGGGGGAAAAAAAGGGCAGTTAAGAAGCAATTTAATTGATAATGGTTTAGATAATGTCAAGTGAAGTTTCTATTCTCAGCCCAAGTGCAGATGATGAGGCGAAAGGACTAAATGTAGAAATTAAAGAAATACCCATTCAAAGCTAAACTGAGAAACCTTTTGTCACACAGAGAATCATAAGCATGTGAGAAGTCCCAGCAGGAGAGGTTCTCAAGGCAAAATAACACTGGGGGCATTCAGGAAATAATTAACTGGCTTCCTGGAGGGAGCAAGTAGATGTGTGTGAGAAGGAAAGGAGTGTGTGAGGGGAGGGTGAGGATTAGAATGAGATAAGATTCTAATAGAAAGAATGGATGAGGAATGAGGGGCCTTTAACTCATTCCAAACAGGGGAAAAAAAAGATAAGTAAGTAAAGGAAGAAGGAAATTGGTTATGTTCAATATAATGAGCTCCTCTGCAGTGGCATTCTGGAGAAGACACGTGAAATGAGGCTCCTGACTGACCTAGTATGAGATAAACTGTCCCCAGTGAACAGCATGGCTTCTGTGGGCAGAACTTGCTTTGGAAAAATGACACACGAGCTGTCCTGATCCGGATCATGGTAGGGGTTGGCCCTTCCCAAGTCCTGGCTGTGTCACTCTGACCTGTCCCATGTGGAGCCCCTGGCAGGCACTGCATGACTTGGACTGGATCCACATCCCCTTTGTGATCCCCTTTTCAGTCAGGGATATCCTGAAAAAACGTTATTAATATCACTATCAATGCTGCCATGAGTTAATGCATTGCTGTTAGCAGACATGCTGACTTATCCTCACGTACCTTGACCTGCTAATCAGGCTTGCGGAACGTAGTCATCTCATGCACCTCTAAAGTAGGAAGTCAGGTGTGCCATTTACATCTACCTTGGTTGTTCTCCACAACCAGCTTCCCTTGCAGCTTGCATGGGAAGATTTCATTGCATTCGCATGCTGATGTGAACAGTTGCCCTCTGAATGTGCCTCCCTATCACTCAGTTGTCTGCACGGGGAGGTCAGATAACCAGCACATGCTCAAAACTCTTGTCCAAATGTCCAGATCAAGTCACCATGAAGGGGCTTGGAAGTACCTTGCTTACACTTAGGAGATCTGAGGCCACGAAAGAGGTTATAAATCAAGGACAGAGCTCAAAGACCTTTACTAGAAATCCACCTCCAGTCCATCTCTAGCTCAATATACATACTGCCCTCCTCTTGGATAATTGCAGCAGAGTTTAAATCACCATTTCAAAGCATCCCAAAGCTCAGCCCTTTCTCCCTGTGAAAGAGTTCCCCATGGTAGGTGGATATAGAAATCCAGAGCAGATTTCTCAAAGAGCAATCCCTTTTTCCCCATAATAGTCATGGAAAGATGCCTGCTGGAAGGCTTGAGGCAGCCCCTTCCCATACCTCTCCAAAAGCAAGGGCATCCTTAATTCTCAAGCAGGAATCAATCCTTAAGCAGGAAATCAGTGTGCCCAAACCAGTGAGCTGACCAGCTCCTCACTTAGGGCTCTTCTGTAGTCTGCTTCTGTACCCGTTTATCACAGCCTGCCTATGCAAACAGCAAACAGGCAGTCTAGCACCATTCACAGCTAGGAAAAGGTCACTGAAGCCTAAATCACAATCTCAAACTATCCCCAAAGAGATGAGGGCAACGTGGCTGCAGGCTGCAGTTTAAATGGGACAGAAAGGGAAGAAAAAAAAAAAAAACCTTCCATCTTCCCCTGAGGTCCCTGACAAGGGGTAAATTAATGAGTAGATACAAAGAGTGGAGATTAGCATTTGGGCTTATTGAGGGAGAAGAGATTGCAGGAGGTCTGGAAGGGGACAACAGAGAATGCATAAACCCTTTAATCTGGCAGATAGCGGCTGTTGGGGATACATGTTCCAACCTGCTCCATGACACTGTAGATCATGTTAGCCTTTGTGCCGGTTTAATTGGAGCTTTGCTGTTGCCCTTGGTCACTGCTAATTGCCTTAATTGAAATGGAACGCATCTGCGCAACTGGGAATACATGCCTGTGTGGGTTTAAGAGGAAAATACATCCTCAGCATTCCTAGCCATTGTCCGATGAGTTTGGGCTGAATTATGTGATTGCATCAGCTGCCTGCTGTGCTTTAGAAAAGCTGGGTGGATTTATTGCAGGCTTATAAAACCCGGCTTTGGGCTGTATTGGTTGCACTTGGTTACTGAAGAGAGGGGAAGAATAGGAGAACGGAGCAGTTGTTTTGCAATGTCCACCCTGACACAGTGGGATCTCTACCTTCAGTCCCTACTCTCTATATCTATCTAAATAAAATGCATTAAGTAGGACAGGATTCTGTCTTATGCATAGCTTTTCTCCAGGTTGAAGGCAATAAAACAGCATAGTACTAGGGGCCTCAGAAACTCCATGATAGGTTTATATAGATAAGGAGGAGATAGAAACTCATTTATCTGCATCTGGGTCTGTATGATATAAGCAAGAAGTTAAGCACATTTCTCAGTGCACCCCTGTGCTCTGTCCCCACAAACAGACTCACTGTGCTGGTCAGTGCCTCGAACTGCGGCACTTGCTGTAGTTCCCATACGGTCTGTGCTGCATCATCATGGCTCAGCGAGAGAATATCTGAGCCTAGGAGCCCTCAGACCTCCTGATAGAGACACAAAAAGATCTAAGTGCCTACGTCCCACCTAACTTTCAGGGGTAGGCTCTAATGCTTCTTGTCATATGAAAGCTATAGCTCAAGTCAAGGAAATCCTCTATTTAGTGGGGAGATACCTAAACCACAGAAAAGGGCTGGAGTTAAGAAACATCTCTGTCAATGTCCATCCATCCATCCATCTGTCCCTAGAGTGGCAGCTGACTACCTTGTATCATCTTCTCTGGTCCTTCATTCTCCTCCTCATTTCAGAGGGAGCTGAAATGCTGAACTCAGGGCCATAGACTGCTACGGACAGGAACCTAGGAGTTAGGCTGCTGCAACACCTGGGCTAAATCCTTTAGTTGTATCAGGTCCTAAGACTCTCCATCATTGCAAGAACCTGGAAACCTACACAGATTCTGGCATAAGAAAGGCTTGGCAGCCCATGAAGATGCATCACTTTGAGTTAATTTATAAGAACTTGGACAGAGAGAGAGTTCATTTAATTGAAAGATGTAATTATCAGGTGTTGGAGGCAAAGGGACTCATTAATTTCTGAGACATACTGTTGACTGAACTGTCCTCATTTTCATTTTTTGTTCCATATCAAGGCTGAAACCATGTGTCAGAGAGACTAGAAGAAACTAGGTGACTGTTGGTTCTCTTTTCTAGACTAGGGGATATATTTGTCTTCAGCTCGACTGTGTTGCCACACATTCGGTAAGCTTCCCAAAGTGCGTGGGCTTGCTTACACTGCAAGAAAACAAGAAGTCCCTAGGGATTTTGATGTGATTTTACTATGACTTAGACACAGTTGACTCCAGAGCCTTCCAGTACCAGGGCAGGCATGGTAAGGTAGAAGGTGGTGGATTACTCACACCATACGTCATGATGGAAAGGAAGCGGTGAGCTCCCCTCACCCAGACCTTCCCATTCCTCCAGCTTTAACACTTACATCCAGCCCTTAAGAAAAGAGGATACCGAGTCTGCTGCAGGAGGCCATCCCACAGAGGAAGAGGAGTGAGCGGTCCTTGTCACAGACTGGCAATTTCTTTTGCCAAGAAATCAGGGGCACAAACCTCTCCACCTCGATTCTCACACCCATCCCACTACTGACTCCTCCTCACCTCTGCCCCTATCAGAAATGAAATGCCCTGCCATCACCCTCCCGCATTGGTATTCTCTGAGCTTGCCACTCTGCGCTCAGATTTATGATTTATTTAGCACTGGATTACACCAAGGCGCAAGGCCAGCACTCTCCAATCCGTCACCGTCCCCGCCACGGCCATACACAAACATTAGTTTTAGCTGCGTCAGCATCTCTGGCCCCCGAAGAAGGACGCCCATTGCTAATTGCTATAGCAACCACGCATCGGGTTTCGGCTTTTGGGTTTTTGTTTTTTTATTTTTTCACTCCCTTCCTTGCCGAAAAGCACTGGCATTGTCAAGTGATAGATATTTATAACTTAATGTAACAGTGGCACGTATAAGTTATGCTGCTGAAATGCATCACAGCCGGAGATGTCCCATTATTTGTTTTTGTGCTGAATAGCAGCAAGTGCTTTAAGTTATTGTCCTCACACACCCATAAAAAGGGAAAAGAAAGGATGTATAATTGTTGCTCATATTTATAGCAATAGGATGCAGAATGCCAGGGTGCAAGGAAGTCTGCTTTCAGCATTGTCACCCCAGGGGATATTAAGGGCCATGTTCCTTTCAAATGTGCTGATCATGAATGTCTTTTTGGACTGGAGAATGAGGATTTGGGTTTGGATAAAAGAACCAATTATGCCAGTGATATTTTTGGCCTCAGCTGGCTAAACTTTGATGAGCTAAAATACGAGAATGCTCAAAAATGTGAAACCAACATAAAATAATGAGTGTGCCCTTTGAAATCACTGAGTGCAAGGGCAAACCAGGAGACAACAAACCCTGCTTCATTCACCATGTCACAAATGAAAACATTTCTCACTCAAGAGCCTTATTCTTAAAACGTTCTAGGCAAGGCCCTGCAGAGGGAAGTCTTTCTTCTCCAACAATCCCTCTAGGAGGCAGAGCTCTGATCACACCTATTAAATTGGGAAAATTCAGAGGTGATGGACAGGAAATTATCAGAGATGGCTATGCAGATAAAGCCTCTTTCATGGCCTCTTCAGCTGATATACTTCTATACCACATATGTATATGAGCATACGTAACATGATGTCCCTACTCATGAAAAAAAACTAGAATTTGAAGCACTAGGTATTGCTCGGAAATGTTGGAATTTGATAGGACAGTCATTCACAACATCAAGGAAGAAGTGTTCTGCTTGCTAATGTAGAGACTCTGCTGGAGTGACATGAAGACATCCCTCAACGAAAAGCAAAATTATTCCGCCTTTTTCTGGACCTTGTTTGCTCCTCTCTTAATATGCTGCTTATGGCACAAGCATCTCCTTACCCTTTCTTGGAGGAAACCTCAGGCAAATAATGCTCACCTCCTTCTCCAGAGGGTTTTTCTCTCTCGTGTGTGCTGACTACCTCTATTGCTCAGCTTCTTCAATCTAGTCTTCCCACCTGTTGTGGGTTTGGGTAGTTCCTGGCAAACCAGGCCACTATCCTTAGGATGAAGGGGAAAGTGCCCCAGCTCCAGTGTGAGGCATCTCACACTGCTTCTGCATAAGAAGTGACTCATAAAGCTGGGGTGGAATGAGGTAAGGAGAGGTAGGGCATTTCCTTAAACAGCTTTAAAACCCATCAGTGATTTGATTTGCTTTCCAAAAATGCTTTAGCTCAACAAACAATTGCAAGCTACACAGTCGCAAGGTAAAATGAAAAGCCCATGGGCATTAATTATATATATAGATATTAAAAAAGAAGCTACTGCTTAATTATTGTTTGCAAATCTCGGTATTTAAATTGACTTATTTGCAAATGTCTGTTTAGAAATTGACTTTGTAATTATAAAGTCAGTGCAGGCATATCACAGGCCCTGGAGGGGTCTCTAACGAGGAATGATAATGTACCAAGCAAAGTGAACTATCCTGAGCTGCATTTTAATAACCAAGAGGTGCTTGGAACGGGGAGCACAGGGTCCTCTAGAAATCCCCAAGCCAACAAAAGAAGCAAGAGAAAAACGAGAGAGGGAGCTGGCTCCACAAAGCAGAGGACTAACGTGTTTGAGAAGGGGTTTCAGGGGAAAAGGCTTCCTGAAGCTCTAGCAATTGGCGTGAGTTGGCAGCAACCTCAGTTTCAGCTCTGAATCAGAATGAGGCTGTTTGCTGGCAGGAAACCACTGGCTGCTGCAAAACGGTAGCCACCTACTAGAGAAAATGACACCCTTGAAGGAGTACCCCACCATCCTCACACACCGAGCACTCCCCGAAGCAGAGGGGACCCTGTAAACACTATCATTGCTGCTTTGCAGTACGGCTGCATGCAGGGCTGAGGGCAGCTCACTGCCCCTTCTCCATACTCTTAGAAACTGGGGTGGTTCCCATGTCTAAATGACATTTCTTGGAGCTGAAGCCATGCTAACTGAACTCCATGACTGGGAATCATTTCCAGGAGGGCACACGCATAACTAGCGTCTACCCTGATCTACCTATTTCTTTCCATCATCTTTGGATCAACAGGGTTGCTAGGTCATCTCTGGATTGACTTTTCTAGGGCATTTCTTCTTTAAAGACCATCACTATTACTTTAAGAACAGTACTGGCATCTGATTCATCACATAGTTCATTAACCAAGAAGGAACAACACTTTGCTTCTATTTTGCACATTAGCAAGATCAACATCTGGCAGGGTGAAAAAATATCATAAGCAAAAGCGCCAGATTTTTTCACTTGTATGTTATGCATAGTCATGTTATCCCTTATTCGTGAGCATTCAGATGGTGCCAGTATATTCATGAAAATGTGGCAGCCTAAGACAAGGTCTGAAAGCTAAGTAGGATTCAGTATCCTGGTAGAGCAGAATAATATGTCTGTTTTGAGTGAAATTCTGGACGAAGGTGTGGTTCTTCTGAAATCAAGGACAAACATCCAAACACCTTCTGACATCACTGAGAATGCAGAGGAAGCGCGTCAAAAAAAAAAAAAAGATGGATATTGGCATAGCTGCGCCAATATAAGTTGAGAAAGGAGAAGGCCTTGGTGGAAGATTATTTACATCAATTCTAACGCACAGAACACTTGACTTGAGCATGCATTGTGAACAAAGGCACAACCCTGATGGACTTGACAACTGCCCTAATCCTGCTCTCTAAATGCTAAGCACTGCTCCATGTTTGCTGTTCGCTCCATTGTGCAGCCTGTACCTACTAAATGCAGAACAAATTCTGCTTGGCATAGCAATATTTGCTGTGTCTGAGTGATATAAGAATCCCCACCATTATGACCAATGACATATTTGCTTGAGCTGGACAGAAATAGGTACAAGGCATCTCCCATCTGGAGGAGAGATGACTATAGCAGGATAAAGCTGTAAACATAAAAGCCCCTCTGTGCATATGCACATGCCCTTAGACATTTTATTCAGTCTGCTTACTGGAACTAACCTGGTCAATTCTACTTCTTCACTTACTAGTTCTCTTGCTCCCTAGTCCAGTGCTTTTGGGTTTCAGTTGTCAGTAAATTGTTTAAAAATAAATGCAGTAGCTTCTGTTGAATTAGAAAAGGGAGGGAAGGGAGGGGGAGCAGCCTCCCAACATCTTGATTAGATTTGAAATGGAATTCTACGCTACTTGTCTCATTAGTTGAAAAAAATCTACATTACATCATAGTTTCAGCTCCGTTAACATAGAAATGATCTGTTGTTTCTGTACAACTGCAGTGTTTCCTCATAGGCCTTTGCAACGCGAGGATGTCTGCAATCATAGCAGCATTCCCAAAAAAGAGATTCAAACTGCAAGAGCAGGGCAGAATTGCGTGAGGCTTCATCAGCTCCATGCTCTTCCCCAGGTGGCTTCTAAATAGAGGTCTGTAAGCATCACTTTTACTTTTATTTTTCCCACAATCCTTTAATTCAAGGGTTGCACCAGGACAATAATTGTTCAAACAAGAAGCATATTACATCTCCTATTCATGCATTAATTAAAACTATCCAAGATCTCACAAAGTTTGCCATTGATTCAGAGCGAATGGGACCTGCAGATAATTAATGACTCTCAATGACAGTTCTTGAAAAATTGGTTTCTGGCAGCAATCAGCACATACGGGAGAGGTTTCTATTTTATAAGCCTGTTCTGTTCTTAAGACATAAGAAATAGAGAAAGCAGACTGTTCTCTTCAATATTAATTAGACCATTATTTATCTGGAAAAGGGAATTTTTTTTTGTTTTAGATGTTTACATGACAGCTGCTGAAAATTCCACCCTAAGTCACTTAATAGCCCATTAAGAAATCGTTGTGATGACTAATTATTTATTACAAATTCAGAATCTGTTTACTAGATGGCTTCAGTTTTATTAATTAATAAGATTACTGCTTAGATCCCAAACCTGTGATGCCTATTCTGGCATTGTCTTGAAATACGACAAACGTGAAATATGATAAGTAAGTCTTACATTTTCCTATTAGAGTGTTTTAAGTTCTAAGAGAAACGGCTGTTCTGTGCTTCACTGTGGACATATCATTAAGCCTTAATACAGCCAACAATAAATAGTAACTATGGGCTTGATTTTACCTTTAGGAGCAATGGAGCTGTAAACACACTGTGCCTTTGCATATATCTGTTCTACAAACCAAAATAAATGGTAAACATCCATGATTCAGTGTGGCTAGTCTAAGTTTGCTAATTCATAAGATGAAGGCAACCTACATCTTAGCTCTGTGTAGAAAAAGAGAAAAAAAAAAAAAGACTTTTGTGCCCCAAAGGGTGTTGTTGACTGTAATTCAGCCGCACTCTTAATCTCGTTAATTTAGGAAGCCACAAATGTAACTCAGGAGTAGAAAAGGCTTAGGCTCTTTTGGAATCCCAAACCTAGAGCAGATCTACAGCACGTCAACATGCCGTAGCTACTGCAGCACCTGGATATCCAAGGTCNTTGACTGTAATTCAGCCGCACTCTTAATCTCGTTAATTTAGGAAGCCACAAATGTAACTCAGGAGTGGGAAAGGCTTAGGCTCTTTTGGAATCTCAGGCCTAGACCAGATCCTACAAGTTAACATGCCGTAGCTACTACAGCACCTGGATGTCCAAGGTCTTGGTCCCCAAACCCTTGCAGTCTAAGAAGCCTTCGTTGGCTTCATGGGCTGACCTTGAGCAGAGCACCTGGGACTCCTTCTGTGTGGAAACAGCACCACATTGAATGAAAACCCACACAGAGAGGGTGTGCATAGATCAGACTTGATTAATTCTTTCCAGAGGTGCCTCTACAATGTCAACATTGATCTGCTTCCTAGTCGCACAGTTTTCTCTCTGCTGACAACCATATGTCAGTCAAAGCTCTTGTATTGTAAATTGTAACAGATATGAGATAGGATCATTAAAATACCCAGAGAATACACAGCAAGGCATTGTTTTGCTGTCTTTGCTGGGAAAAATCTCAAAGTAGCACAAAAGAAATAATGCTATAGGCCAATCTTATGCTAAAGAAGTTAATCCTACAATGAAATTGGATGAAACGCCTGAGGATGGGGATCAGTATGTGGCTTTTTGTGCTATCTATGCTAAAAAGTTACTGCCTTATAAATCAGGCTTGTAGGACAGTCACTGAAATACATGGGGATTTTACTTCTAATCAGACGTGGTCAGGGGCTGAGGGGAGCAGACAGGACACCCGCTCTATAAATGGTCACTCACAGAGTGCCTGGGGCTCACACGGCCCTCTGAGAGTCTTCCATGGGAGATGGTTCAGAGAGGAAACATTGCATCTTACCAGAACCCCAAAATTGCAACCACCATCTACCTGTCTACATCTGTAATAGAGACTTCGGATTCAGATTGAAGGTGATTAGAGTCAGGCAAGCGTCAGCTTTTACTTCAGATGCGTAGTAAGGCAAATATGAGGCAAATACAGGGCTCAGTAAGGCAACTGCGCTAAAAACTGATGTCTCCCTGTTCACCCATTCAGCTGTCACCCATCCTCTCAAATCTACCTCTGGATTGCCAGCTGGCTTCACTTGGATCTGCAGGAAAGGGGCTTAGCTCATCTGCAGTCGCCTATTGCCCAAATGGTTGATACAGGTGTAATCACTCTTAATAACCCTTGCTAAATACAGAGCCAGGGAGCTTATGCTATCAGAAGGCCTAGCTAGCGTCTTCAAATAATGATGAGCTGTTTTAACAATGGCAATTAATATTAATAAAATCTAGCAGCCAGGTCTCTGTCATGTTGATGTGCTTTTTAAGAAGAGCTTCAGAATTACTCAGACGTCCACTTTATTTATTATCTTCCTCCCTCTTCAGTTTAAATCTAATTAAAAGAAAAAAGAAAGCTTCCATAAAGAAGTTAACAGACAGAATATCAGAAAAGAAAAATAGAAATTATTTTTTCTTAGGGTAGTAACTTTGAAATCAACCCTGCTTCACTCTTGCCAATAATCATCATATAACAAAGACAACATGTGCATTGAAGACATATTGAGGCTCTTGCTGCCCTAAAGGTCACAGCCGCACATGAAAGATCTCCTTGCCAAGGTTAAGTGCTGCCTAAGAAAAATGCACAGAGAATTGCTCACCTTTCAAACCAGCTGCAGACAAATGAGGGTGGCCTTTCACGGGGGCGTCATGATTGCAGTCAGATTCCTTCCCTAAAGCCCCTCAGAAGGCAACATGAAAAAGTCAAATTAAATCATTAATTCAGCAGCATCTTTGCTATTCGTCAAGCTGAAATTTCTAGAGAAAAAAAAAAAAGTTGAAAACAATCCAAAAAGAGATGTCTGTGCAGAACTGAGTCCTTTCCATGTGTTAATCTATTCTGCTCAGTTCTTATGTCTTACCTGCAGCATTCCTCTGCACATTTCCCAGAAATGCATTAAACGACACATGCAGAGCCTTCTGCTCCAGCACTAACTGCTTTGACTTCCACAGAAACACCAGCCAAGAAGACATCACACAAGTACCTAACCTCATCTTGAGAGTAGGGGAGGGAGAATTATGAGAACAAGTTTAAAGGAAGAAAAAAAGAGAGAAACAGAGAGATTTTATTGCTCAAGGGCAAAAAAAGATATAATTGAACTGCACAAAATTCTCCATATCACGGGTAATGGTGCCTGGGTTACCTCTCTTTATCTGTGCAATAGAGATTAGCAAACGGGGTCATAAAGGGAAATTAAAGTCAAATAAATTCCGGACCAGCACTTGGTAACCAGTGCTTCCCTACCATTTAGAAACAGGAACATCAGGAGAAATGAAGTGGCACAACATAAGACAGCAGCCAACAGGGAAGGAGCCACACTGTCATAAACACCTAACTAACGGTTTGGGGACAGATTGGGACCTTTCCTCAGAGTGCCTTTGTGGAAGACTGATTTCCTTGAGAAGACCAATTCCTTGAGAAGTAAAAGACTATTTAGTGTTAATACTGGGAGCCTTAAGCCCTTTGCACTTCCGAAATTGAGGTCTTGGGAAACGTGGCATCTGAAGTGACTCTGGTGACATAAGATATCATCTCCTATTGTCCCTTCCTATTGCCCCTGTCCCAGAGTTCCCATTTTCCTCAATGAGATGGAAGAATGCAAAACATGTGTGTGCCAAAACCCCATACCCCACAGCAGGCAATGCTGCAAATCATTTCAGATCTGTTGGAGGCACCTTGGAGTGACGGTTGTCCTCGTCTAGTGTTTTAACTTGGCTTTCTTTAAATAATCTTTACTGACCTGCAGAAAAGTATTGTACCACTGCTGCTTTGTAGAATATTCAAGGAGCTTTCTGAAGGCAAGATGATGTCTGTATTGAGGGATCTTCATTCTCTTCCTGGAGTGCCAAATTAAATCGTCGTTCACCTTCCTTCCCCTTGTCTGGATGGAAAGTCAATGCTGAAGAGGAAGGCTGAGATGATCGTGGCTGTCACAGGCTGTCAGCTAGGGGGAGGGCTGGACAGCCCATCCCAACCTGTCTGCTGCCTCTTACTTTGATGGGAACCCGGACCTTGCATCTCCTTGGCATTTCCAACGTCTTGCAGCATTGCGGGCAGCTGAGCATGAAGCTGACCTAGGAGTTGATAAAGCACAAAACATTACAGCAAAGAGTCATCCTTACTGCTCAGAACCAGGGCGGTCATTCACATTGGTGTAATTGGATTGTCTCTGGAGTACAAAGAGCCTGGATAGGTTCAAATTGGGCAATGAAAATAGACTAGCAAGAGACGAGTGGGACAATCTGGAGGAATAGATCCTGGGGGTAGTAGAGATGGACAGAGCTAAGAGATAGAAATGAGCCTGCCCGTGTTCTTCTCCATTCACCCTTTCAAGGGAATGTGCTCCCCACCGTGTGTTCCTCTGCTCCCTCCTCCCTTGCCATGTATTCTCTCTTGCCTTATTTGATGCTGTTTGAAACCAAGCACTTGGTTTACCCTTCTCAAGCAGAGCTGATCTCTCCCAGCATGACTCTGACTGCAGCAGGAGGCACAGCGGGATGTTGGATATGGAAACCTGGCATTAGTATCACTTTCAGATGACAGTGGATCAGAGAGACGGACTTGGAAGCAAATTAATATAAGGCTAGGCTTCAGCTGAAGGGTTTGCTGCTGTCACGCTCCTCTCAAGATGTGAGAGAGAATTAATGTGAGGGGCTGGGATTGACAACGAGCACTGCGATGGCTGCACGTAATCCTCACGGCGCAGCTGGACCCGGGATACAGATGAGGACAGGGAACAGATTCACTCCAGAGCTTCCCAGTGTCCCAGAGAGCGCAGGAAGCTCACTTACCTCCAGATGATCTCCCAATCTATCATTAATTGTCTGATTCAAAATCCACCAGTGTGGAAAATCATCGACCCCAGGAAAGGACAGGGATGAAGCGTTTCTATTAGGAAGGAGAACAGCATCTACTAACTTCTAGGCAACAGAAACTGGCATCATGTACAGCAGTGACAGGTTATCCAGCAGCAAGGAACTATGTCAGGTGTCCTGAAACTATTTTTGTCACCCTTTGAATCCCAGAAAGCCAATTTCCACCTTGTTGGCTGCACATGCTTTGCTAGGACAGGTCATGAACCTCCACCCTCTCCCATTTCAGAGGGGTTGAGAGCACTTGAGCTGGGAACAACCTGTCACCCGGGTCAACTTCTGATGGCCACCGTCGACCTTCACTTCTGTGGTCCACAAACCTCCTCCCTTTTCATGGTGAACTTGTGTGCTTAAGACTGATGCACACTCACAGACCAGGTTTTGTGAGAGGATAATGCTTATTTGGAACAACACATCCCTGAGGTAGAGGTTCTGCGGGACAGCAGGCAAAGGAAGGGTTTGCTCCCTCTTTTCAAAAAGAGAGAGAGGTTTGGAGCCTGGAGCATAAACACAGCTGAGGATTCTCAAAATAGACAATATTCTTCAAATGCAGCCTAGGGATGAGATCAAATCATTGTGTACATCTGATTTCTTGAGAAGAGAAAACAAAACAAAATAAAATCAAAAAAAAAAAGAAAGAGGCAAAAATTGAAAGCAAAATAAAGGCAGAAAATGGAAAACTAAATACTGAAGAAGATTGCTTCAAATAATTATGCTCTGCAAGTATCACGCTGGGCAGTAGCATATGCTTGAGGAGCCCTCACTGGGGACACAACCAGGCAGGAGGAAGGCTCGGCAAACTGTCAGCTTCCAAGTGGCACATGCCAGGCCACCTCCGGAGCTCCGGCTCCGGTGAGGTCACTGCAACGGTGCCAGCAACGAAAATATCCTCCTGCTTAAAACAAAAACAACCTTCTTCCATTGCCAGGAACACCTTATAACAACCAGCAGGCAAGGGACTAATATTATAACAGATATTTGGGTCAGGGACTGTCATTTACTCTGGGCCAGCTATTTGAGCGTACGTCACTCGGCGCCCCACTGAGATCCCTGATGGTAGCTCTGCTCCACAAAGACACCCGGGGAGCGGAGAGGTGGCATTTGAGTGCTGAGGGGAAACAAGAGGTCTGGTCCCCATTTGTGCGATGCTGATCACAACAGGGGCTGCAGCTTAGTTTCTGGGGCTCGACATCACTTTACTTAAACTAACTTCCCAGTGAAAAGTCTGGAGTCAGCACCTAAGGAAGTTGCACATAGCTTGTTGAGACTGAATCTACGTGGAGGCTGGCAGCACGCTGGGTTTGGGGAGTAAGGCTGAACAGGCTAACGTTCTGGTTTGGGTTAGTTTTGTGTTCTTTGGGAAAGCTTGATGAATGTTATTATATATTTGTTTCTGGCATCCCTGTCTTTTTTAATGAAACCATTTTAAAAGATTTTTAAAAGATTTTGTTTTTATGGGAACATCTTGGTCTTGCTCCACAAAGATAAATAAATGCATTTTTAGAGAAAACTGGGGGGATGGAGTATAAGAAGCAGCTATTTGCTTTGTACAATGACTGTCTGAATTATGCTAAGCTGTGTGACCATCACTGTAAATCCTGTCTGGATATGTCTGGGAGAGGCAGGACTTTGCTGCTTAGGAGGTTTCTTCAGCCTGAGGAATTTCCCCTTTCATGTGCCTGTGAGCACACGGCTCTTGGGGAGTTATGTGCCTATAAATCTGCAGCCCGGTGGTTTTCAGGATGGGGTTTGTGAATCCTTGGAGGCTCTCCATTATTTTGCTAATGGATCCATGAGTGGTAACTACAAAGATCAAGTCTGTTGTAACAGAGCTTACATCTGCTTGGCGGGTCTATGTCTCCCCTGGGGGAAAATTTAGGGAGTCACAAACCGCAGGATGAGAAAACCATTGCAATAGGCAAGCACGGTGTCTACACCTTTCACATAATAAAAAATATGATGAAGCTGAATGAACACAGATGTATTTCAAATGCCCATGTTTACTAACTCAACTCAAACACGCCCAGCCTATCTGTATACATTTGTCTGCTCTCGCTGGCTCTATCAGTCTACAAAAAGCAGAGATAATGGTGAACCTCACTAGAGAGCTTGCAAAGTGCTCAGAGAAACATCAGCAAAATAGTTCTCCTCAAGTACATTACTGATATGCGCTGTAGGTTATTAGTCTGCAGGTTCTGGGAAGCTTTTAGAGGTGGTGGATGTCCTAGTACACGGCTTCCTCCAGTCTCCATCCTTCCCTGCCCTCAAAAGGAGAAAATATTCCACTCATACAGAATGCTCCTCAGCGATTCTGCTATTGATTACCCAGCAGTTTCATTTCAATATCGACCCGCTCCGCAATGACAATTGATGAAAAATGCAGGTGATGGAAGAGTGAAGATCAGTGCTGAACAGATCTTCCACACGGATGACAGGAAGCCCCTCTCTGCACCTCATCCATATCCCAGTTAGTATTTCAAAAATGAAAAATGAAAAAAAAAAACTTTTTCTTTTTTTATATATATATATTTTTGAGAAAAGCCTACTGCAGCTTCCAAGGTGCCAGTTTGCAGTTCAAATCCGTCAGCACATTTGAGTTGGTTGGCTTGAGCTAAAAAGTCTTTCCCTGAAAGAGAGAAGAGGAAATAAACAAACAAAAAGGGACAGCAAGAAGAAAGAGGGCTGCAAGTTCTATTGAAGATGCAAAACCTGAGCAACTGAACCTGTTGCTTGGAGGGATTTTGTTTTGTAAACATAAATCTGTGCCTTAGACAACCCACAGTTGAAAGCGATCCAGAAAACACAAAAGACAAAAGGCTTAAGCTCCCCAGCTTGAAAAGCAACAGGCTAAAGAGGCAGTAGTGGTTGTCCGGAGATGTCCAGGTGGAAGAAGCACCCCAGAAAACTGCCTTCATTAAGTGCTCCATCAACGGGATTCCTGTAGCAGTCAACACTCCTGTGCTTCTCCAGACTTCCAGATACACTATTCGCTGATTTTTAGTATCCCAAATAGGGAGAGGTGATTTTATCATCCTAATACTGTTTCTCTCTTGCTGCCTGATGATGGACTTTTAATATCTGCATCCCTTGGAGCATAAGGCATACAGTTCCCATGGGGTGCCAGGCACAATGCTGAAGTGGGGGCTACGACAGGGGAACACACACGGATACAAATGCAGCTCATGCCACAGGGACAGGGGATCTATCAGGTTTTCCTGCCTGCCTCTGCTGAGCAATTAAGCTCACAAACAAGGGAGAACGTCCATTTATAAAAAGGCAAGGGGAAAAAAAGGGGAATCAAAGAAAACCTAATTATCTTGTCAGGGACAGCAGTGAGGTGTTTTACATCTCCTGGTTGTACAAATGGTCCATGGGTAAAGTGCTTTCAGGTTCTGCCCCAAAAGTGGCTGCCTGACAGTGAGATGATGTCTCTATTTTCCCTCTCTGAGGAGGATCCCAAAGATAAAGATAAACTGTGGTAAAACCTCACTGATTGCAAAATGACGTGGTCTGGAACCCCTGCTGATGCTATCCTGGGCCTCCAGTGTCTGTCCTGGCCATGCAGTCCTGCTCTCATTGCTCAGGGAGCCAGTCCAGCTCTCTCCCCCAGCAGAAGGTTAATGCAGCTCCTAAAAATGCAAGCAGATGTGTGCAGGTTAGGGGGCAGCCATGAGCACCCAGAGCCAGAAGGGAAGTGCCTGGAGCGTGCAGATGGAAGTGGGATGTGGCAGCAGGGCTCTCCACACCAGGATATAAGATTAGTTCACCTCCATCCATGTGATACCACCCACCTTTTTTTACAGTTAAAAAAATACTTCTCCTATAACAATTTCCTTACCACTTTGCCTGTTCCCTATAGATTACGTGGGCATTTTAACCTTGGCTTCTTCTTTTGTGTTGGCATACACGCTGGGGAAAGCAACCGAGTCATTTGGTAGCATTTCGCACTAATGGTGACAATGACATTTGCAAGAGTCCCCAGACAGTGCTGGTGCAGAGGCACCTGCAAGCTCCTTTCCTTGACCTGCGTGCAGGGCTTAGTCCTGGAGAAGATGCGCGCTCCATGACTGCTGATGCAGGGATTTCTAGGAGGTTTCACAGCAAGGGAGAGGGACTGCTGTGCTCTTGCCTATTTGCCTAGACTCCGTTGTTGGAACAAAGGAAGTTCTTGAGGTCCTGGTAGCACTGTGTCTTTCCTGAAAAGAAGAGTTTTCTAACCTGATATCTCCCAGCCATTACCAGATTGGGCCATATGTTTGAGATAGATCTCAAGTTTGAAGAATCTTAGGACCCAGCTTGGTTATAAGTTTATCGCAAAGCTAGAAATCACTCTGCTTGTGGGGGAATAACCGAATCACAAGTATTTATATGGTTGGTTTCATACACACACACACTTAGATCCTAGTTGTTGCTGCAAGAAATTGCTCTGAAATGTCCCATAAATAGCAGCAGGGTAATTGCAACGTATATTCTAATAACTGCAGCTATAATAACACCCCCTCCTCCCCACTTTCCTCTTTAGGGGTGATCTGCCAAATGAGAAACAAAATTACTGTGTCTGTTCAGCAAATTCTTACTGACAAAATCTTTAAGACTTGACAAGAGTAATATACTGAAAATTAGTTTAGAAGTGTTTCAAGTTTCAAAAAATCAATCAAAATCAAATTAAGTTCTGTAGACGCTGTCTGTAGAGTTTAAAGAAAATAGAGATCAGCTGAAGCAACATGGGATCCTGGGCTCAGCTTCTGAGCAGGAGAATTACATCTGCTCTACCACCTCTTCTGGTCCAGGCATTTGGCTTCCCTGGAGCCGAAAGCTACAAGATTGGAAGGGTTTGCAGATACTCTGGGTGATTTGGCAAGTGCAGGTGATAATAGGAAGAAATCCCAGCTTGAACAGTTCACAAAATGCTATGTCCTAAATAGCTGGCATAAATCTGGGGGACAGAGATAAGAGTAAACTTTCTCCATTGTCTCCTTATCATTTCTCTCAAGATATTTGTGAAGAAATTTGCTCATCCCGCTGCAGGATAGGAAAAAAAAGTTTTCAAATCTCATAAAGATGCTCACAAAGTGGCAACAAGAGTCTCTAAACCAAATCTATTGCAAAAGCAGAAGTAAGTATGCGATAATCTAAAACAGAGGTAGCAAGAGTCTCAAAGCCTGTGAAGGATTGCTAGAATGAACTCTGTTTCCTTCTTCAGTGTGTGATCCAAAATAACCTGAGCTTTTTTGGACCTTGTGCCAAAAGGTGGCTGCAACTCATGGTCTTGAGAACAGCATGAGAACAACCACATGAGAGTTAGTTGTGTTTCTGAGTGATCAGAGCCTTCCCAGGCAAGCAGCGCACAGAGCTTGCTCGGAGATGTTGTCTTTTTTGCCCTTCATCCATACGGCACCCTGACCTCCTCTTGGCCCACCCGATCCAAGAGCTACTGACCTACAAATCCTCCACCATCTGCTTTAAAATTGAACCCCAGACCAGCTGTTCCAGCCTGCCGCTTCAGCACTAGCTCCAGGGTGGATGGAGTTGCATTACATTTCCAGTTATGTCTTTCTTAATTATATTCCACCTTGGGGTCCTAGAGACACTGGAAATTTTCCCCTACTCTGTCTTTTCTCAAAACTGTGAGTCAACAATTCAGTTATAGTCTCTTTATACAAGCCTGAGAATTTGTTTCTTGGGCAAAGTTCCTTGATAAGATGATATGCTACATAAATGTCTCTAGCAAAACACATTTCACAGTGAATTTATCTCTGCACAACTTCTCCGCCTTATAGCACCTTATCATTCCAAGACGTCTCAAGGCACTTTCCAAAAGGTGTGCAATAATAATACTTCACAGTTATACACAGCCTTTCATGGGAATATCTCAGAGTGCTGCATGGAGAGAAGCACTCAGCTCCATCAAACAGCTGGCAGTGCTGAGACAAGGGAGGTGGAAATGAACTGTCCAAATGAACGGGGAATGTGTGGGGTTTGTGATGGAGTCCAGGACCTCACTGAAACTCCTCCTGCACTCCACATGTCCACACAGGTTCATTGCCCAGCACTAGTGTCAGGGACCAGCCACACAGTCTGCAGAGCAGAGATACAGCTTGTCCTCTGGATAGGTTAAGATTGGGGACCCTTCTTCAGCTTCTCTCCCATTTATCTCATACAAAGCACGTATGTATTGCACAGGGAAGAAAGTACTCCCAGACTGCAAGAGGGAGATGTGCATGTGCTTTACATCCATTCCTAAAATGAAGATGCCTGTGCTGAGGGTCCTGGCTTGGAGAAGAGCTGAGTAAAGCTCCTGTTCTCTAAGTGCAACAGAGCTCTGAATGTTTCTGAAGCCATCACACGATCTCTACCGGAATGTGATCCCAAAAGTGCAAAGCAGAGAGGTCCCTTTCTGTTTGTTCAGAGGAACTTTAATTTAAGAGTGTTAGTTCCTTAACAATGACCCTAAACCTCAGAGCTTAAATGTTCTTCAGACCGTATTTTTCCCTGGCTCTTCACTTCTTGTACACCATGCAGGAGCCCCTCCACCTTCTTCCTCCTTCCAGATGGAAGATTTTTCTGCCTTTGGTGTTTTTCTTTGTTTTCTTGGAATTGAACAAAAATTAGAAAACTATTACAGGAGCGACAGGCATCATCTCTGTCCTGGACACACCGTAGTGCTGGATTTCTGATGTTGTGCTGGACTTGGCGGTGAACCACAGCACTTGATGCTGCTGCCTTCTTACACTCATTTCATGATGGTCATAGATAAAGGTGCTGCCCATGAGTACTCAGTCTCATCAGAAGCATCTTCTGTTCCTCGTGTTGGAGGCTGGTGTGATATCAGGGCTCTTTGTGGCCTTGGAGTAGTCACGGGAGTAGCCATGGGCTATAGACTTTATTAGTAGTCTCCTCCGTCGCAGTGAGGGATGGGCCACACACCTTGTGTTTTGGTTTCCCCTCTGGCTGGATCACAACTGCTTGAAAAGCAGGAAAGCTCTGAATAATGATGAGCATTTGCCTTCCCAGAGGTGAACTTCCAGCCAAATAATCAGGCCTCTTCCAATATGTGATGGGAAGCAAGCCAAGACCAATGCACTGGGCCCTGCTATTTTTAAGGGTGTCTTATGACTAGTCAGCAGACTCTTAAATAACTCACCTTTAAGAGGAACAGTGGCCTGGATTTCCATCCCTTACTTATCCCAGTTCCCTCTCTTGGCATGGACCATTTCCAGCCACATATCTGTCCCACCAAGTTTCCATGTATCCCATTAGCCTGGTGTCCTTGGTCCAACCCTGCCTGTCACCTTCCTCTGCTTTTTATCACGTTCAGCAACCTCTCTTCTCCCTCCTCCCTCCCAGCTCAGCTTATATCATCAAAAAATCACTTTGGCACCTTCACTGTCAGCAAGAGGCTGTTTATCTGCTATATCGTTGGAAAGATCTCTAAAGCCAGGCTTGGAAAACAGCCCTTCTTTCTATTTGATGCAGGATCATCTGAAAGGAGGATAAGAAGCGGCGAGAATATGTTTTCCTTGTACAGATCAATATGACTTTAACCTTCCTTCAGAGCAGGGCCTGCCGCCCGCCTCTTTCATTCGTGTGCATCTCCTTCCCTCCCTCCTTGTTCCCCCTTCCCACATGTCCGCACTCGCAGCTCTCCCAGCACATGGTTCTCCTGGCCCTCACACTTGCTGTGGGACAGGACTTCTGCCTTGGTCCAGGGAAAGGTGTCCTGGTCATCAATTCGCTCACTCGATCCTCCCGAGACTCATCTCCTCCTCATTCTGCTCTCTCTTCTACAGCTTCAGTGTTTTACACGGCACAAAACTCAGCTTCCAGCTGGTTAGAGCCACTAAATGAACCTCTGTATTTGCCCCCAGACCGACCCACTGAGGAGGGCTTTCTATGAGCACCACAAAGGAGATGGTGCATTTTCCTTCTCTTCCTTTTCTTCTCTCCTTTGGGGCAGAAACAATCGTGTCCTTCTCTCGTGCACCCTTCACCTCAGCGAGTGGCAGATTTACTTTTCCCCAGCTTCCTGGCAGCTGCTGCATGCAGGAACCTCCGGCCTCATTCATTCCCCTCTTGCTGCATTTCTTTCCAGTGGGATAAGCGATAGAGATGGCACTTGTTCAGGTCCTACGGTGCAGCTTAGGAGACCCAAGGTCAAGCCTGGAGCAGGAGGCTCACTCCTCAACAACAGTTTTCTCTAGGATAACAGGTATCTGTAATCATTTATACATAGGGAAAATGAGGCACTGCTTGGGGGAAAGACCCACACATGGTCACGCAAGAAAGAGCAGTAGGTCCCTCAGGGCATGTGCCTGTGATTCGTATGTTAGCATATATTAGGGAGGTCAAAAAAAAAAAAAAAAAAGAAAAAAAAAAAAAGAAAATGAAAGGAAAAGAAGGAAAAAAAAGAGAAAAAAATAAGAAAGAAAAAACGGAAAAAAATGAGTCTCAGACTAACAATCAGTAGCAAACCTCAACCTGCTATTCTGCTATTGATACCCAGAGACATGGAAGCACTTCTTTCTTGTCAGAGACACACACAGACAGGAGGGAGGAGACAGGTTGTTACTCTAATAGCAGCAAAAACGCCCACCACTGTGCTAAATGATATATTTATATGTACGTATGTAATGAAAGCCTCTCTGTGCTCCCAAAGCGCTGACAGTCTGGAGGAGAAATGGAAATGCTTTCTCCAAGGTCACCGAGTAGCAGGGACCAGCACGCAGGTCTCAGAAAGGGCAGGGAAAGGATTTGCCCACCGTCCCTCTCCACCTCCTCCATTCAGATGCAATGAGCTTAGCGGGCCTCTGAGCCCGAGTTAGCTAATCCAGGTTCACAGGGCTGACATTTATTCATACAAACAGGCTGGGAGTGTGACCAATGCATATTACAATCTAGTGCTTCATCCTGCAAGCACGGCCTTCTCCCTGCAAGAAAGGAACTTCTTGCTGAGATTTTATTAAAAAAAAAAAGAGAGAGAGAGAGAGAGAGAAAGACCAAGAGCTGAAAGGCAGTTTAAAATTTCACATAAAAAAATAAATAATACCAAAAAAAAAGTAGCTGATGTGTTCTGTCCACGTCCAGCCAAACACCAGGTGCTGTCAGAGATTAGACGCTTTTGCAGATAAAAGCAGGTAATGGGGCCTTACTAGATAAGGACAATAAGAGGAGAATAAAAGGGAGGGGGGAAAGGAAGCCAGAGGTGAAAAAGAGGTAAAAGGACAGAAAGCAGTGTGGGATAGTGGCAGATCAGAGCCAGATTTCCAGCCCCACTGCAGGGGCTGGGGGAAACAGGGTTTCAGTCACATCTGCTGCCCTGGAGCCAGCAGAGATGCTCACTAGCTGCACGGCAGGGACTTGGCCTCCACTACCTTGCCTCTTCTGTGCCTCAGGTCAGCATCCCTCCCGTGTGGGGATGGCAGGGGATGCTATGTGCATCCCCAGCGCATGTGGGAATGCCACGTCTCGACAAGTGATGTGAACATACGACTTAACATGTGTTTACAGGCAGGGTTGCCCTGCCTAAATGGCACAGCATAATGGCCATGCTGAATTGCCGTAAGCAATGGTTTCTGAAAGCCAAAGATGGCTTTCAGGGAGACTGAAGAGCCTGTACTACAGCTATTTGTCTAGGAGATATCCATCTTCTCACCGCTCAGAAGCAGACATCATTCAAGGGCACTATTCCATACTGGATGCAGCAGTTTCATCAAGGATGACTCTGGCTTTATAAGTCAAGCATGACCTCAAGTGTTTCTTACTCTCTTCAAACTCCCCTTCTGCACCCGCGTGTTCCTCTTCATAGTCACAGCTTGTTCTGCGCAGAATAAATGCTACTCGTGTGCACGGATCAGCAAAGCACTGTGAAACAGCTTGGAGTCTCTGAAGCTGTGATTAGCACCTAAGGGCAGATGAAATGCCTGAGGGGAATTTGCCATCCTGGAGGCGCATGCTGCAAGACTGCTGTCCTTCAGAGAGGTCTTCATTCATCGGTGTTTGACACGCTCTATGGAAAGCCGTAACAGCATCTTTGATACATCACCTGGCTGTTCCCCAGGCTGTCTGTGGTGATGAATCACCTCCATCCTCCATCCCGTCCCATGCCAAAAGGGTCTTTGTAGGAACAGGCTGAACTTTGCATTCCTCCCCAGGAGGTACCTTGGCAGAGCAATGCCCCAGCTCCACCACTCCAAACGGGCTTGGAAAAGAAGCCTTAGCTAGACCTGCCTCCCCCATGGCCACATGTGATGGAGGGACAAGGATGCTCCATGTGTCCCCAGGAGCACCGTGCTGTTGGAAGCTTCCAAACATACTCCTTCACGAAGCGTTTTCCTGCCCAAGGGCCATGGCCCCTGTGTGAACTCCTCCGAATAAAAATGAGCAAGCCAGACTGAAGGAAAGCACAAACCTGCCACATCATCCTCTCTTTCCTCACCTCCCACCTCCAAAGCTTCCCTGAGCTGCCAGCATTGTGGAGTAAATCAGGACCTCTCTGCACCTTTCATTAGAGGTGGCCCAGATTTATAACAAATGGGCTCTCAGCCTCCTCACTGCATATGATGTATCAGCACAAGCGGCTCATTTAACTGCCATTAATTATACTTTGAAAGGGAAGGGGGCATGTTCAGGTTGGCCGTTTTTCTCTTTGTTTCAAATGCCAGGCATCTAGGTGGGATGCAAAAACTCCTCTGCATCCTGCAAGCAAGGTAATAAACCCTGGGCTTTACACACAGAAAAGTGTCAGTAGTCCCCGGTGTTACAGGGAAGGCAAAGGTTTAACTCCTTTGTCACTCAGCCTGCCAATTCCTCTTCCTTGGCAGCTATGATAATATTCCACTTCAGTTAAACACACACCTCACTTTTCCTTCTGCAGCAGAGTGCCTTGAAGTTGCACTGAAAGATGCAACAAATCAGCAAAAAACATTTGTGACTGGCCTGGAAACCCTCAGGGCCTAATCCATACTCACTGACACCTTCTCCCTTTGGACTTGGGAGGACCAGAATCTCCTGCTGCTCCCCCAGCACAGTGCAGCATCAAACTGTGAACACTGCATCACACGCAGTTTGCTTTTGCTAGGAAGGGCGATCTGTCCCTAACAGAGAAATATCCACTGCTTTCTGTGATTTATCTCCTGTATGGGAGGCCTGATAATTCCCAAATCTACTATTCTTCCTCATAAATGTGGAGTTCTCCTTACAAAACAGCCTCCTTGTTGACAGCTTAATATCAGGGGCTCTTAAGAAGATATTGAAAAACTGGAAAGATCTTGAAAATCTGGAGTCTGGCAGTAAGCTGAATGCTGCACCAGCAGCCACAGTGGAAAATCTCTCATAGGTGTCTTAAAACTGAGCCCTGATCATTCATGGTCAAGGAGTCTTGCCTTGAAGTTTTTAAGGGGATGATACTTAAGTCAGTAAGTGCCCCAACAGTTTCTAACTTTCTTTACCAACCTTTGGGTGGCAAGAAAGGCCCAAAAATTCTAATTTGAAGAGTTGTTTGCACAAAATTTTCTCTGCCGCATGCTGCCTAATACTGATGCCTCAGAAGGGAGGCAAATTTCATGTTTTCTCCCTACCATTTTTTTTTGCACAGAAAGAACTTGGGTCTCAGGGCAATCAAAGTCCTTGCATCACAGCTGGAGTCATTAGCAGAAGGGAGGAGGAGAGAAGGAAGACTTCAAGGGTTATCATTAACTACCCAAATCTACTAAGGGTCAACACTGTCCTGGATCTATCAGGACCACATGCACAGTTGGAGGTACAGTCCAGATTTTAAGCAACTTTCCCCTTCCCATGCTCAATACGGACTGCCTTATAGTCACAGAAGATGGAGACCATCAGCACGTGCAGCGTTTAGCAGGAGTCCAGGGTTATTGATTCCGAGCTCTACTTCTCCTAACTTTTCTGGAGGAAAAACGGAGCTGCTTTGCATAAGGCAGGCATATGTTGTAGCTTTGGCACAAGGAGAAGCCAGTTGGCATTTCCTTGCCAGACTTTTCCCACCCTCCTCTGATGCCATCTGCCTCTGCGAAACACTGAAACTCCCATCTGTCAATTTTACTGTAAACACACAATTACCCGGGCTGCCGGGGAGGAGAAGCGATCCAGCCAAACCCTGGTGATCAGCGGGCATGCAGGGGAAAGGGCCAAATCAGGACGCGTGGACCTCTGACTATCCCACCAGGGAGTTTGGTGGTGGAAACTATGACTTCTTGTTCTCACAACGTTTTTGCAGGCTTCGTTGAGCCTCTCCTTCCAGCGAGTAGGGCCAAGAACCCTTCTGAGCCCTTCACCAGCATCCTGGTTCTCCAGCTCTCCAGTGCCTGGAGCACAGCAGTCCGGCTGCTTGCGGATCCTTGAGGATGAGTTGTGATGATTCCGTTTCCACCCCTGTTACATTGGAGAGGGCAGCTGGGTCCTGACATCCAGGAAATCTCAGCACTGCAAGCTTCCCAGCAGTAGATCCCCCCCAAAAAGCAAGGTCAGCACCAGACAAAAAGGTGGTGCAATGACTGGGAAGCAAGAAGAGGCTGCAGAGAATTAGGAGTTGGGACCTAATCTTGGGATGGCTCTTTTTATTTTTATTTATTTATTTTTTTCCATTAATTCTCAGGCCCTCTGTGGTGTCTCCAGCTCAGGAAATAACTCCACCACCTGCTTGGTTTAACGGAGAGGAGAGGGGGGCTGCCGGGCGGTGGGGAGGCTGGCAGATGGCATGTGTTCCTGCAGATAACACCGGGTGAGTTCAGAGGTTACTAATTGGGTTTCTGCTTGCCTTTCGTGTTCAATGCAAACCAAAATGAGAACACGCGGTTCAACACGCGCGTTGTCCTTGTTCCCCGAGGACATTCCCCTCCATCCCGTTCCCCCACCTGCTCCCTGCACATTCACACCAGAAAGCTTGAATTGCAGAGATGTTTGCCGTTCATTCATAAACCAAAAAGAGAAAAGGGATGGGGAAGATAGGAAAGAGGCAAAGGAAGAAGCAATTAACACATTTCTCAAGCAGGACAGCCTCTCAGGCCTGCAACCAGCCCTTCCACACAAGAAGGACTATTAGCAAGCAGTCACCTCATACAGATATCCCACACTACACGTCTTGCTTGGGTTGTGACTCCAAAGCACTCATGTCCTCATCTCCTGGGCACTTTCCCTCCATGGCAGGACACAAGGGCATCATGTAGAGTTGACCATGGAGCTGCAAAGGGGAGTCCAACAGTGGCAGGTTGGAGCTCTTGACCTCCAGCTCTGTAGGAGATGCTCCTGATGGACTGGTTTGAGGAAAACAACCCTAAAGCCTTTGATTCTGGAAATCCAAGCCTGACTGTAAGTGGGAGGATAGCAGCACACTGGTGTGGATCTAGACATGTTTCGGCCATGAGATCAGGAGAAAAGCTTGTACCCAACGAGATCTCATCCTGCAGAACCGTTACCTGAGTAAATGTATGGGCAACACAGCTCCTTTGAGGAAGCGTTCATTTTTCTGCAGCCTCCTCAGTCCACGGGGTGTCTTATATATATTTTGTGGTGAAATGCAATCTCACAGTCAGGAGCAGGGAGAGAGAATCAGGAATAGAAAGCAGGAAGTGCGCACACATACTTGGAAGGGAGAAGAAAATAGAAGTTAACTGAGCAAAACAGAATATTATTTGAAAGGAGAAAAAAAGTCTCCCTTTTCAATTTTTTTTTTCAAATATTGCTTTTTCTCCCCTCCCTCATTTTCTGACAAGCTGCAATCAGCATTCAATATTGTCACTCAGCACCCAATTGCACAGAGGATAGGTATCCACAGAGAAATAAATGAAATAAATAAATACATCCGGCCACGTATCACAGGGCTGTAGCTGGGAGCTGAGCTCTTTTGAAAATCTGGTCAATCACAGTGACATTGATTTCAGGACAATTACTCCTGATTTACACGGGTGTAAATGAATGGAATGGCATCAAACTGCTGACTGGGGAGTCCAACACAGGCAGAGCTCATCAGAGAGCCGAGTTTCCATCCTGTGAAAGTTTGAGATCAGCTTCCCCATCCAAATCAAGACAAAAATGGCCCGCTTTCCTTAGAATGGAACTAAAAAAGGGGGTAATAAGCCATTTGGGTTCAATAAAAACTTTTTTTTGAATGCCTGACATATATCAGTTTGACTCTTAAATATGTTATTCATATAGAATGAAAGTAGGTAGGCCAACTTTCCAAAGCATCGTCATGAAATCGTTGACTTTCTGCTCACTCTTCGCCCAGCTAAATGCTTATTGGGGTCTGAGAGGGCAGAAAACTGCTTTTTTCTTTGTTTGTTTGTTTGTTTTGCCAGAATAGTCAAACCTGGCTCCCTCCCCAGTGCCTATTGCCCCACATTTCCCACTGCAGTTCAGTGGATCCCATGTTTTCCCTTGGAAAGAGGCTGTGCTAGGGACTGTGCCAGGGGAGAGGGGGGCAAGGGGCAAAGCTTAGAGACAGAAGAGATGACCATGCAGAGGACCAAAGCCCCCCTTGCTTCCACCCTGGATGCCTTTTTTTGCTGTGATTATTTAGGGAGAGGAGGGGAAGCTGCTTGCTGGCCCCTCCCCTAGTTTTTCAAATATTTTCTACCTGGACGCATGTCCCTGCCATAAATCACTGTTGCTCAGGATAAATGGAAGCCCGTAAGTGCCACCAACACTAATGACAACATTCATCAAACCCTGAACAGCTCCATATTGCATCGGTTTCCGGCGTGCCCACGGCCATACGGCCTGAGCTCGCTCCAGCAGCCCTCGCCCCACTGTACCCCGGGCTTCTGGCAACGGGTTCTGGCCTCCTGCAGCCCCCTTGGGGCACCAAGTGAAGGAGATGTCAGGCTGGGGTCACGCTAGGGGCCCTAGCGGACCTTGAGGCATCATGTAGTAGCTGTTTCCCCTCCGGAGCTGGTTTTACTGTAGGATCCCAAGAGCGATGTCTCCACCTCGCAGACAAAACATCTCCATCAAAAGCTTCCCCGTACCCACAACTCAGGGTGTACTCCCTAAAGAAATTGCTTTACAGAGACAGGGGCTTGCTGGCAATCCTCTGTTGTTGTAAAGTGAAATACATTAGCTTAACTGGCCAGGAAAGCAGGACAGAGCTTTGCAAAGGCGGTCTGAGCTGACGTCCTGCTCTGCAGCAGCAGCGGGGGCTGCTGCAGCTTGGGTGACTGATGGGCATTGAACCTGGTGCTTGTCCCGCTAGGTAGGAAGTGCTCCCATGGGACAGGACAGTTTAGCAAAATAAAGTTTCCATAACTCCATATCAGGACTGAAGCACTAAGAATAAATGTAGATCCAATTTAGGGCAAAGTCTCACCCCAGAGGAGTAATAATTAAAAAAAAAAAAGGGAGGTGAAGGCAGGGAGGATATTAAGAGAAAGACTCCTCAGGCATGGCTATGGGGATTTTCTTGCATGTGAAGTGCACTAGGTGCTGCTTGTATGACAAATCCAAAAGGTAAAAAAAATCATGATCCTGCATTTTATAAACTCAAGCTGAATGATCAGACAGGTCAGTTTGTGGTTGCTTACACTCATGGAAAAGGGGGTTTAAACTGGGGGCAGGATGGGGGGCAGAATTGTTTCATATTCCAATGTTAATGTTTTCAGGGTGGAATTAATGGTCAACACACTGGAGATATACCAGAAACCTTATAGGATAAAGGAAACTAGGTTTAATGTCCACTGTACAATTCACAGCAGAAATGTAAAACTGGGTCTCTCTCACACCCCCAACTGAGCTGATTTCTTGCTACACCAAATTCTTTCCCGCTGAAATGTCTGAAAGAGCAAGGTCTTATTGCAGCTCAAGATAAAAATGAGCACTGCAGACTTCTCATTTCCTGGCTTTGAGCTCTAAGAACAAGGTGAGCAAGTGATTTCCTCCATTTCCTAATTTAGTTAAGTTGCAAAAGCTCTGTTCAATTTAAAGACAGCAGATATGTCTACATCCAAAAATGGCATTGCTTCCACTAGAAAAGGGAAAAAAGTACAAATGAAATAATGTCCTGAGGAGAGAGCTAGGGATTTTGTTGCTTACTTGCTCACTTGTTTTCCTAAAACTGATCAGAAAGTTAATTTTGTATTTCAGGTGAAACAATTGTACTTGAAGATGTCTTATTATAATCATCTTGCAGCTTTCCTATAGCCACGAGGGAGGAATATCAGTATAGACTGAGTGAGAATGTGCCTTTGCCCTGGTGAAGATCAGTGTTTGGACAGGGCTCTGAATCCCTCGAAATATGCATGAGCAAGAACATTCACTTGAATGGAAATAATCAAAAGTTTATTGAAATATGAAACTGCAAATAGAAATGGCCCATTGCAGCAATTATGCCAGAAACATTAATTTCCAAGTTTTTATAAGCAACTAAAAAGATGTTTTAGCGTAATTTCATAATTTATTTACTCCGGGAAAGCCCAGCTCAGATACAGCATCTGTTTTGTTTTTCCTCCTCTCTCCAAACATCAGTGCAGAAACCCTGCTGGTTTCTTACTTGGTTTCTTCATTAGGAGACAAAGAGGGGCAGACGATGCTCCTAATGTCGTGGTGGTAGACCTAAGTCACGCTTTTTGCCAAAGTTACTTTAATATCATCTCTTCAGGGCCTTTAGAGTCATCAAAACTAGGAAGAGATTAAAAATAGTGTTATTCATCTCAAGCAGCATGATTTCCCCACAAAACTGAGAGTAGTTGGGACACAAGGAGGAGGAGGTGCAGGGGAGAAGGGACAAAAGGGACACAGAAAGGCCGAGAAGGTGGGAAAATAGGACTTGCTGATGGAGGGAAGGGTTGCAAGGATGACCCTGAGGACTTGGTGAGATGACAAAGCATCTGCTGCAGCTGCTATCGCTTGGCCATGGGCAATGGTTGTTCCTGCAGCAGGAGCAGTGTGGGGCACTGAGACCCCTTCCCCAGCGTGGAGACCAAAACATGAGGCCCGATGAGACAGGATTAGGGATTAGGCGCTGCCCTTTGCCAAGCATTGGGTAGATTCCTCAAAGAGATCGTGTCTGTCCAGATGAGACTGCAGATCAAATAGGCCAAGAGGAGCAGGAGAGACAAAGGAAGGAAGGAGACACTAAAGAGTGTGCTGGGATGACGCACATCACTGGCAGAGCTTAAAAAGAGGCCCCAAAATCCTAATGTAGCATCAACTGCAGCTTCTACTGGAAAGGACACTTTAACAGCCCGCCGTGGCCTGGGCATCGACCCAAAAGTTGATCTTCAGAGTATGAACAGTGGGAAATACTGACTTCTGCGTTCATGCAGTAATGCTTGGGCCACACTGCTTTCGAAGCAAGAGATTTGGGTCAAAAAAAAAAAAAATAGAGCTAGTGGGATGCATGTGCTCTTTCATCAGAACTGCTTCTCAGGGAGGTTAGAGAGGAGAGAGGTGCATAAAGGATCTCCAAGTCTGAGGCCAGCTGTACAGCACAGATAGTTTTTTAAAATATATATAGGTGCCTACCATGTACCTTCATCTTATTAGACTGAGTCAAGCCAAGCTGAGTTCTCCAGACAGTTAATTTCGTAATTTCCTTATTTCATGGGTGAATTTCATGCGTAGAATTAATAATATGAGTGTGCTTTGAGGGTCCAGCATCGAATGAGATCTGGATGAAGAGCACCTTCTTCCATGAAAAATTTCAAGATTTTTATAATTTTTTTCAAGGGAAAAAAAATTAATTCCTTCATCTCAGAAGGTCAAATACTTTATTAAAAAGTTAGGAAAATAAATTCTTGGAAAAAGAATGTTTTTATGGCCCGCTTTGAGAAAAGTTTAAAAACTTCTCAGACACACTACTCTCCTGTCTCTGAGTCATCTGTTCAAGACATAAAGTCTACATGTTCCAGAAATCTCTCCATAGGGTTTGGACTGCTGACTTTCAATGAGCCACTAGAGTTTGCCACTACTATAGACCCTCTGTGGCTCTCATATGTTTTCAGCTGTCTTCCTTTAACCAAAACTTAATGAATATCAGCACTAAGTCAAGGAACTAAAAACTAAGTCAGGAAAGCTAGGACTTTCAGATCAAAGATCTGAGCCATATCCTCTCAATACAAATATGAGGCTGATAATATATGCAGTCAAAATATGGTCAAAATAATATTCACATGCAAAAAAGAAAAAACAATAACAAAAAAAAATTGTCCTTTCTGGTCAACCGGTTTTCTCAATGGAATGTGATGTTCTCAATGGAAATGAAAATGCTGTGTTTCAACTAAAATAATTAAGAATTCAGCTGTAAGATATTTTATACTGCCACACTGAATTAATTTTGAGTGGGAGAAGCAAAATATGGGAGAACATCTGTTGTGTAACTAAATCCATGGAATTTCAACGAGGATTTTGTACAAGACAAATCCTGAGCTACTGTTCCTGACCAAAAAATATCCTATCTATCATCTAGTGCTTTCCCTAAGAAACGCAGACCCTCTTGTCCCCCAAAGTCTTGATTTCACCAAAGTATCTAAAACAGACCAACCACCTTGGAAGTTTGCATTCCTGATGTGCTGTGCAGGGCTGGCCCTGCAAGCATACAGAGGAGGGAAAGATAAGGGCAATAGCCAAGGACCAAGTTATTTTCTCAAACCATTTTTTCAGGAAGAACAAACAGTGCACTGATTATGGTACAGATAGTTGCATGCTATGGTCCCTTGCATAGGAATCCTGCTCCCACTCCACCCACCTCCACTTGCATCCTTATTATCTGTTTGCAGCAATTATGATGTGAAATGACTGTCGAGCTGGGAAAAAAAAAATCCAGCTAACTACATTCAGTATAAATTTCAAACAAGCAGCCTTTCAAACCCGATAACATTTCAGGAGCCATTAATCACACACCGCTCGCTGCTATAGCAGGTGACTACAGGTTAATAAAAAGGAGGTTGAAATCAAACTTGAAATGTGATGAGAAGCAAACAGTCCTTCCCTCCTCAACGGGCAGGAGCTGGGCAGTTTTGGCAGGACACATGGGCAGGTTTGGTCCTCTCCTGTGTCCCTCCGAGGGCACAAGGTGTTGCTGAGCACCCGTGGATGGGGCTGCATGGGGATGTCACCAAGCCCAGGGCACCCATCGCTCCTTCCCCACTGCTCAGGTAGACCTGGAGTCTCCTCTCTCAAGATGTCCTATGCCACACTCCTCCTCAACATTTTGTTGGCACTTTGGTACTCATCCTGCAGGAAAAAAAAAAAAAAAAAAAAAAGATGTGTGTATACATGTATATATATATGTACACATCCAGGCAAGGAAAGACCTTTCTGCTCTCAACAGGCCACTGGAAGGAAGAATATTTTGGGGAAACGTGGAGTACGTGATGCATCCTGCCTTCCACCCTGCTCCTGGCTACCACAGTCCATGACAAATGCAAATATTTATTCAATTTCAAGCAGTTATTTATCTTATTTTGCAGTCCTATGGGAAGGGTTCAGCAGGGGAAAGTCACAGACTTTCTGCAGGGAGGGCAATCTGGGCAGGTGTCGTCCCTGTCCCCAGGCCAGCGCCGTCTCGCCGGGCAGCCTGCGGAAGAAGCAGGGCAGAGATGATGGACAGAGATGGGGGATACGATGCTCCGTGTGTGTCAACATTCATTTGTTTCACTGAGAAATGAAGGGAGAAATTGAGAAGAAAGAAAAAATATAACAGTGATAGAAAAAAAAAAAAACAGATAATAAAAGGATAAGTGCAAGTGAGTGAAAGAGCACATGCGGGAGAGACAGCACTTCTGAACAGCATGGACTCTAATCTCGTTACTGCCTTCAGTTCAGGAGGCTGATATACCCCTGAGGACAGGTTGACATTTTGATGCTCCTAGTTAGGGAAAACATGAACTCGGGGAAGCTGCATTAACAAGCAAATAAATTTATGGTCGGCTGGCACCAAAATGAATCTCGCTGTTTGTCGGCGGCATTTGCTTGGTGATATATGAACCGGGAGAGCTCCCCGCAAAGCATCCCTCCCTTCTCCACGTTGGATCCAGCGCTCCGTGTTGAGGCACAGGGAAGGGCATGGGTTTTCTGGCGCTCCCATCACACAGGAGAAAGAGACAGTCCTTCCAAAACCTTAGATTTACAGCAAGCACCAAAGTGACTCACGTCATGCGCTAGGGAATGAAATTAAAAACCCCTCAGCACCTGGGAAAGGCTGATGCCTAAAGGAGCAGCCTGGGAGGCAGCGTGAGGTGCTGCGGCCCTTCTGCTCTTGGGTTTCCTGCTGACTTTGGGAGAGTCACTTATCCTCATCCTGCCTCCGTTTTCGTGCTTACACAACGCCCGCGTGCTCCTCGTAAAAGGCTGAGAAGTGTTTAAGTGCTTTGAAATCTCTCCACGGAGAGGCCTCGACAGGCAGGAACATCTCTGAGAGAGGGAAATCAGCTTGTCAGGGGGGAGACGGCGGTTGAAAGCGCTGGTTTGTAAATCACTGTTTCTCCGCTGAGGTAGGCTGCGGTATCCGGAGAAATAAAACTTCACAGGGTCTCACATCTCTGCACAGCGGATTGGAAGGGAGGAAAAAAACCACTCTGAAACCTGGACTTTTTCCACTGCCCTCCAGCAAAGGAAACCTTTTGCTCTGAAAGCTTCCTCCAAGGTACCTTTTAGAGAACAGGGGTGCCAATCACAGGGTTTTGCCTTGCTCCTTTAGGCTCCAGATCAAAACTCACTTAAGACCAAACTCTTTTTACAGACATCTGTGCATTTTTCTTCATACTTTCTATTTTCCATTTAGGAATGTGATTGAATTAAACCTTCCAACCCCTCCACCTGGGAGAAAGAGAGGAACAGTAAGTACTGAACCGTGTTGCAAGAGCTTCACAGAGAGAAACTACTAGCAATTTAGTGCTATATATTAGTAGAGAAAAGAGTATATTGGTCTGATTCTCTTCCCTGCACATTGACACTCCTCAGAGGAAACTCCACAGAAGTGAGCGCAGCCCCATAAGCGAAGGGGAGAGCCAGGCCAGTCCCTGTCCTTCCAACCTTCACAGGCATCGCTAAATAGCTTCTGTCTTCCTGCTAAGCTGAACTGAGAATTTCTTGAAATAATAATAGAGATTAATCACGGTTTGCACTTCCTGAGCATTTTTCTTCTTGGGAACTTGCAGCTCTTTAGAAACCTAAATTAATTAAGCCTCATAACCTGCCTCCCAAGGTAGGTCAAGGACAGTTAGGGGCCACTTCTGCCTCCCGCAGCAGTAATGGGAACATGTGAGCAGCTCGGAGCCACTCTGCCCTCCAGGATACGCTGGAAGGTGAAGGATGTGGCAACAAGTGGAAGCTCCAGGGAACAGCAATGCGTCATGAGTGGAGTTTGGGATGACCCTGAGGTTCACAACCTTATTCCAGCAAAAGTAGTCTTGGACTATAGTTGGAGGAGAACTAATTCTCCTGTGAGAAATGCCTGAAGTAATAATATTAATAACACAAAAATATTAAGTTTCTCCTGGCATTTAAGGGGGTGTTATCTACAGATCCAGTGTACTGTTCTGAAAGATTCAGATTCATTTCCCTTCCTTTCTTGTTAAGACAAAGGACTTGAAGCAGCGTCTCCTGTATATCAGGTGAATACCCCGATCCAAAGTTTATTGGCCATTTTGGTCCCTCTTTCTCTCTCCTGCTTTTCCAAAGTTTTAACCCTGGACATGAGAATTTTTTTTTCCAATATAAAGTCATGGAATCAAGTAGACTCTCCAGGAGTGTTAGCCCTTGGAGCTGGCATTTCACAAGGGCACAGAAGCATGGACCCATCTCAGCCATTTCCCCTAGTCACTCACTGTGTTACTGACCCTGGGAGAAATGGACAGTCAGTACAAGCCAGTAGTTTATTTCATGAATACTCAAATTCGGTTGTAATTTGCAAGAAGCCTAAAAATGGGCAGTAGGAGCCTCAGATCTCACTCGTACGGTTGGCTGAGCAAGAGCTGAGGGAAAGCAGAGCAATATAAATGTGAGGCATGCAAGTGCAGAGTTATCAGGGACTGATTCACTGCGGGAAGTCTTCTTTGTGCCACCGCGGCTCAGCAAACTCCAGTCTCCTCAGCCCAGACAGCATCTCCTCCCTCTTTATCCTACCCCTTCATTTGCAGCTCATGACAAATGAATCCTGGGCAATTTTATTCAATTTGAATTCATTTTCCCCACTCGCTGAGAAGCTGGAGAATGGCTGCAGTGTTAAATCCCAGCCTTCTCCATATCAAAGCCCTGGTGAGTGTGACTGGGTCACCATCGCTCTGAGTGCAAGGAGAAGTATGTGAGAGACACAGAGCAGTTATGAGCAAGGAGGAGGAGGGTGGCAGCACCAGCGACGTCCCTGCACAGATGCCAGGGTGGCCGCAGTGGTGACAGCAGCCAATGCTCCCCGCCATCCTTCTCCAGGGGACCGGCACCAGCTGGCAGCGGTGGCCACGTTACAAATTAACAGCACTGTAAGGTGAAAAGAAGATCACTGCTTGAAAAAAAAAAAGAAAATCCCTCCTTTTGCATCCCAAGACACTCACAGGGACATCCGCAGAATCACAAACATGCAAAAAAACACCAATTTTTTTTTTCCAACCACACAGAGATGCCAAGGTTACAGGTGGGTGCACAAATAGGCACATTCCATCTGCGCAAGCTCCGCTGGGGAGATAGATGCTGGCAAGCAGGCAGAGCGCATCCTCATCCCAAAACAGCCACACGAGCAGGAGCACGCTGCTGCCCACGCGTGCAGCAGAGATGAGATCTCCGAATTCTCCCTTGCACACACACACACACATGTGTCTGGCCCCTCTCCCTTCATGTGCAGCTCTGCAGAGATGTCCCGGGATGGCTCGCATGGCCAGGGCTGGCTGCAGGGTGACACCAGCAACGAGTCCCTCCCTGAGACCTGCCTTCCCTGGCACATTTGCATCCTGTAAGCAGTGACTATTACTTTCTTCAGGCATAAGAAGCTTCCCTGCTAAAATTAAGCTTAAGGCTATTAGGCCTTCATTAGGTTAATTTTCAAGGTTCTTTGTATCTCCTATCAGCAGTACCAGGGACTCAAATCTCCTTCAAAGTCCTGCTCCCCGGGAAGTCTCAGGCAGCCCTCTCCACGCCTGATCTGCATGTCTCTTATCTGCAGGTCTCAGAGCAACCCACTTGCCTAAGGGCATCGCTGCCCCTGCCCTGCATCACATCCCTGGAGGCCCAGTCAGAGCTCAGCCCCATCCCTCTCCCCTCCAGCACTAATAAAACCTCCTGGGATGTATGAGAAGTTCAGCTCGGACCACTTTATCTCATATCACTGTCCTTTAGGGCAAGAGCTGAAGTAAATGGACCCGCAGGACAAACTGGACAGTAAGATGTCCCACAGACATTGAATCTGTTAAGCCATAATCAAGCAGCTGAACAATCGAACTATTTGTATATAAATATATATGCATTTATATGCAAATGTTTACATAAAAAAAAACTCAATTTATATGTGAAATTATACATTACAATTCATCCTGATGTGAAGATTAAATATTCATTCTGTTCTTTCCATCACAAATGAAAATCTGAGCACAGCTGGGTCAAAAGTTTCTCTGCCAAAGATGTTTCAGCCAGTGGATGCTATTCAGTGAATGCAAAGTGGCTTGCCAGAGTATGACAATTCCAATTATATTTTATTGCTTTTTAAAAAATAGCAAAATGATACAGTTCTACTTCGCCACTTACTTTGGCTTTCTTTTTAGGGCTCTTACAACATTATCACTTGTAAAAGTCTCTAAAAGTCAAGACAGAAGTGTCAAAGTGAGCCTATCTGTTACCAAAGCCAAAGCAGCTCAATGCTAACAATAATCATTCTAAATGCAAATATTTCTTTCCAGATTCTTCTTCCTTTTTTTTTCCAAGAAAACAAAAAAAAGTTTAATCCTACTTTGCAACTAAATACACCCCAGAAATTTCACAGGACATAAAATCTGAATTCTGTTCTATTCTACTTGCTAATTTCCCCATGCTGATGCAAATTTACCCTACACATTTCATAACACCAGTCCCAAGTGCCACCCGCTTCTATTCCTGGGAATATTCTGCTCCACACAGACATTGTACTGTGAGGAAAACATTAGAGCTTCTGCCAAAATGCACCCAAGACTGTATTCTCTCCAGAAATTTGGGTTCTATATTTAGTTGTAATGCAATTTCTGTTGCAATGGGTCTGGCAAAGCGCTTGCAGCTCTTCTCCCATTTAAGGTTGGACAGGGTGTGTTTAAAAGCTCTACAAAATGAGAGACGAACGGGCTGCATCGCTTTGGTGCTCCGGGATCTCCCTGTGTGCGATGCTGCACAGGGATGTGGGCAGAATTAAGGTGGGGGGTGCGGGGATGATGCCGGGGATTTGCGGCTTAGTTCTAGATGTTTTCACGGATTAGAAACTGATTTTTTCAGCAAATAGCGATGATTTTCCTTGCTGTAACTAGATTAGTCTGAAATATTCCCAGGTGGCTTTTCCTAGTAGCACGGGTGAATTGGCGTAGACAATGTGCTCCCTGCGTGTGTCCCGAGTGCTGGAAAACCACGGAGAGGGGATGAGCGCAGGGATCGCCCTGGCTCCCGCTTCCCCAGTCTCTCACCGTCCCTGCAGCATCCCCATCCTCATTCCCATCCCCATGCCCATGCCGATCCCAGCGCATCCCGCTTGGCGCCGCGGTGTCTCCCGTGGAGTTCGGACGCCACCTGCTGCGAGAGGGGCTCGGGCAGCGTCTGGTCGCTGCCGCCCGACCCCTCAGCCCCCAGAACTGCCCCTGGGGGTCTGTAAACACATATATACTTGGAAAGGAAATATATATATGCTTGGAAAGAGATGCATGTTTATCATGGTGCAGAAGGGTGGGCTATCGACCTGTGGGAAACCCGCAAGGAAACATGAAATGGAGCAGCTGGGAAGAGCGGATGGAGATGCACTAGGATCTGATCCCAGTGCACCTTGTCTCCAAAGGCAGAGCTGCATCTGACCCGAGGGGTGGAAAAATCTCATTTGGTCATTGTTCTCTTGCCCACGCCCCGGGGTGCACGGCTGAGCAATGCTAGCGGTGCTGCCGCTGTCCCGTATGGGTGTTTCTGGTGCTCACAGGAAAACAAGGGCTTTCAAGTTCTTACAGAAAACGCTTGGTGTACCATTTCTGCATATTTTCTGTGCGCAAGCACTTCACACACTTCTGTAAACTTATTGCAGATCCAGAGGATACAAAAGC